>QRFJ01000913.1:0-103621 GCA_006176705.1 Cocos nucifera | reverse complement strand
TGCTCAAGGCCGCATGGGATTTGCTATAGAGAGAGAGTGTCGCTTAGCAACAGATAGTGGACAGCCATAACCATCCGATAGTGGGCCCTCAGAGCCGCATGGGGCTTGCTATGAGAGAGAGGTGTCACCTATCATGATGTTGCCCATTCGTTGAGATTTAATATTGCTCAAAGTTCTTCGACTTTGCTCACATTAGGATGAGGTTCTCCTCCTGTTCCTAACGAACTATAGGGGCACATTAGGATCGTTGTCAGGGCCTCTCCCCTCATCTCGTCTAAAATGAATGAGGCCTTTGACTTGCTCATGTTAGGACGAGGTTTTCCTCCTATTTCTAACATGGCCATAATTGATTGCTTCTTTTCTGTCATCACATAGTTTTTGCACCAAAAAACTATAATATTGAAATGGAAGAGTTTTATTGAAGAAAAATTACTGATAGTACATCCTTAGATTTTTTGAATTCTAAGGTCGTGGGAGCATTGTTCCTTCGAGCTCCTTCAGGTGATAAGTTTCGAACCAGATGACCTTTTCTATTTCATACGGGCTTTCTCAATTCGAGGCAAGCTTTTTCTGGCTCTGAGGCTGAGAGATGGTGGCTCGTCGAAGCACTTAGTCCCCTAGAGATAGTGTTGATGGTGCCGAAAGGTGGTCGATCTTCTTATTGTTCCTCCCTCCTTGGTGGTTATGGCTATGGCAATGCCCTCGGTCGATCTTCTCTTGCTTTAGGCCAATGTTTGTGGAGCGTTGATGGGGGCCTAGTTGTGAAACCTTCTAGGGGAAGAACTTCGTCATGCCCTTCTGTCGGGGCTTCTTTGACATTGAGCTTGAGGAGGAGTTTGGGCTCGCTTGCACTCGGACAAAGTTCGTGAGCATGGACGAACTTCATTTGGCCCTCCATCAGCTTTGGATTTATTAGGCTCACTCGCCCACCGCTCTCCTACGGCTTTCTCCTCCTTCAACTTGAAGGCTTCTTCCGCTCTGGCATATCCTTCAGCCCGAGCTAGCAAATCGATAAAATTTTTGGGATACTTTCTCTCTAGGAAGAACAACAAATCATTCTTCTAAAGGCCATCCTTTAGCATGGCCATTGCAATAGACTAGTCCAGGTTCTGGACCTCCAATGCAGTAGCATTAAATTAGATGATATAAGCCTGGATAGATTCCTCCTACTTCTGCTTGATATTCATCAGAGAATCCGAACCTCAGTGGGGATGTCGACTACTAACGAAGTAAGCCATAAACTGATGGCTCATTTTGTCAAAGAAGAAGATCATATCAGGCTTCAATGTCGAGTACCAATTTCTTGCTACTCCCTTTAAGGTAGACGAAAAAGCTCATCATAAGATGGTGTCTGATGCGCCATGGAGTAGCATCATGATTCGAAAGACCTCTAGGTGATCGACTAGATCAGAGGTTCTATCGTAGCTTTCAAATGGGGGAAGCTTGAAGTTCAGTGGAATGGGCTCTTGCATAATTTGGAAGAGAAAGGGAGATCGGTGTGGACGTCCTCATGGTGAGTCTGGGTGACGTGGTGGAGTTTCTTAATCCATCGATCCATCTTTCATAGTTTTCGATCGAGGATGTCATCTCGATTGTAGATTTTGGAAGATTTTTGACTGTAGATGGGGAGGCTCTCTTTTGGAGAAGAATCATGATCTGAACAAGGATCTTCTACTCTCTGTTTCTTCTTTTCAAGGGCAACGGGTATGCTAGCCCAAGTGCTCCTCCTTGGGGTCGATTTCTAACATCCCGATGGTGGGTTTCCTGATAAAATTGCCATCAGGGTTTGCCGCATGGCCTGCACTATTTCGGTGAGGCCCTGAACCCATTGCATCAATAGGTTAAACTACTATGGATCTACCGTGGTTGTCGGTGGAGGAGGAGGTTGAAGCACTGGCGATGGGGCAGGAACGGATGGATTTGGCTCAGATTTGATGGCAGAAGTGGTAGATCTCTAGGTAGCCACCTTCTTCAGACGCATTTCTTGGAATTGAGAGAGAGGATGGGGATGAACTTTGAAGAAGAAGATCCACAGGATTGGCTAAGCACTCCTTTAAAAAAAAGGATACCTCGAAAATAGAGGCCTTCCTCTAGTGCCAATCCTGTTGGTGCAGAATTTGATTGACGTCGGATCGAGCTGGAGCTAAGGAAGAGGTTACCGTCCATGACCTATAAAATAAAGTTTCGTCTAGAGTCAGTGGTGGTGGCTCTAGCAAGATCCTTCGATGATCAAGTCAGCTCTTCTGACCAACAAAAATGGAGTGCTCGGAAGGAGTTCAGTAGAGTTTTGGGAAGGAGAAGAGAGCTTAGAAAAAATATATCTGAAGGATCCCTTTTTATAGATGGAGCTTAAGCAGATTAATAGTGACAGCCATAACCATCCGATAGTGGGCACTCAGGGCCGCGTGAGGTTTGTTATGGAGAGAGAGGTGTTGCCAGACTGATAGTGACAGCCATAACCATCCGATAGTAGGTCGCTCAAGGCCGCATGGGATTTGCTATAGAGAGAAAAGTGTCGCCTTAGCAAACAGATAGTGACAGCCATAACCATTCGGTAGTAGGCCGCTCGAGGCCGCATGGGGCTTGCTATTGAGAGAGAGAGGTGTTGCCTATCGTGATGTGCCCATTTGTTGAGATTTAATAGCCAAAGTTCGGAGGAAGTAGGCATTGGTTGGTGAAGAACTTTGACATATATCAATTCTAGAGGAGTTCAGACTCCTAAAGAAAATATGACTATAGGGGATCATCCGGGAGGAATGCTAGCTAAAATCTGAAAGTAATCCACTGAAGGAATCCGACTGAAGGAGAAGTTCGAAAGAAGCTCGACTTCTAGAGGTATCCGATTGAAGGAAAAGTTCGGAAGAAGTTTGGCTCCTGAAGGAAATCAATTGAAGGAGAAGTCCGAAAGGAGTTTAGCACCTGAAGGAATCCAACTGAAGGAGAAGTCTGGAAGGAGTTCGGCCCCTGAAGGAATTCGATTGAAGGAGAAGTCCAAAAGAAGTTCCGCCCCTAAAGGAATTCGACTAAAGGAGAAGTTCGGTGGAGGAATCCGACTGAAGGGGAAGTCCAAAAAGAGTTCGGTTCCTGGAGGTATCCGATTGAAGGAGAAGTCCAGAAGGAGTTCAGCTCCTCGAGATATTCAACTGAAGAAAAAGTTTGGTGGAGGAATTCGACTAAAGAAGAAGTTCGAAAGAAGTTTGGCTCCTGGAGGTATCCGACTGAAGGAGAAGTTCGGAAGGAGTTCAGCTTCTGAAGGAATCCAACTGAAGGAGAAGCTCGGAAGAAGTTCTGCCACTGAAGGAGTTTAGCCGTTGAAGGAGTTTGGCCGTTGGAGGAGTTTGACTGGGGTCCAACCATTGGAGGAGTTCAGCTAGGGTTCGGCTGCTGGAGGAAGAATTTTCGATCGAAGCTCTTTCATAATTACCAATTGCATTAGGCTAAGCATCAGACTGGACTTCGACGGGAGCGGGATTTATCCCCAACAATACCAATTAAACTAAGTTTTAGATCAAATCATGATTTTCTTGGTTTAATACCATTTAAAGATTAATTTGCAAATTCAGCTTGATACTAATGATTTTAGTTTTGAATTAAATCAAGATGAATTGATTCAAATAAAATAGTTTAAGGATTTAGAATGATAAATCAATTTGAATTAATATCAGAAAATTAGTTAAGGCAAATCATAAAGAAATTTTTAGTCATTCTTCAAAAAGATCATTTCTTTCTTTTCATAAGAAAAATCAAGCAATAGGTTCAAAAAAGGTATGTATTTTTGAATTTATTTCAAATGACATCATATCAAACATATAGCTATGTAAAGTCATATTTGAATCAAAAATATTCTTTTCTTTTTGTCAAAAGATAAATCAATCAGATACATGGCAATAGTAAGTTGTTTGATATCAAATAATTAAAACTGAAGTTCTCTGTGAATATTTAGCAATTTAAAACATTCATATCCAATAAGAATTTTTTAATTTAAATTTATTAATTATAAAATTGATATGGAGAGACTTAAAATATTATGCTGAATTTTAAAATAAATCATTTCATCCATAGCATGATATATAGAGGAGAGCGTATTACATATTAACAAATCGTTAAAGTTAATACATCAAACATTCAATTCATAGAGTATGATCATTTTAAGTAATGATAAATCATCAAAATCAATCAAACATGCTTAATAATTATGCTAATTAATAATAAAAATATATTTAGCAAATAAAGATAGTATGGTGTGAGAATAGTTTAGATTTTATCAAATAGCACCATCCATCTATTTTCATTTTTAAGGCATCCATAAAAATTTTCTTCTTTTAGCTTCATTGGATCCTTGGTATACCTGCAAAATTACACCATAATTTTTGGTACCCAAGTTTTCTTGGGTCCATTGAAGTTGGTGCTCAAGGTTCCTTTTGAAATCCAAATTTGTCTAACCGAAGTATGGCCAATTCTTTTAAAATTGCATTCAAAAATTTTTTGGCCAATTTTATTACATTTAAAGTATTTAATTGAATGATTTTCAGTTGAAGCTCTTGTAAAAATACTCCTGGCATTTTGCTATTTTCTTGAAATATTAAGATCAGTTTCTATTTTATTGAAAATAGCCCCATTAACTTTTATCATAGATTGGGGATTTTGAAAACTAATGATAAGCTTTTTAGCAATATGCTTCAAAATTGCAATCTCTCTTCTCAATTTTTTATTTTCTCCCAAGAGCTCTTTCTTTTCATTTAAAAGATTTTGCTTTTCTTTTAGGGAGGATCTTAAGGTATCATTTATCTTTTTTAAGCCCCATGTTTTCTTTAACTAAAGAATTTTCAAATTTGATCCATTCTTCTTTTTCTTTAGTCAAAGTATTCTTTTCTTTCAAGATATCTTCTTTTTTATTTAATAACTTATTCTTTTCATTAGATAAAAGAAGATTAGATTTTTTGATTTCTTTATTTTTTAGTCTTAATTTTTTAAATTCATTCATTAAATCATTGAAGGCTTCAAATAATTTCTCAAATATAAACTCGGAGGAGTTTTCAAAATTTACCACATCCTTAATGGCCATGAGGCAAAGATTTTCCACTTCCTTTTCCTCATCCGAGCTTAAAGTGTCACTATCATCCCAAATTTCTAACATAGCTCTTTTCTTCATCTTTTTGAGATACTTTTTGAGTAGGGAACAATTCGGCTTGTAATGTCCTCTTTTGTTGTAATTATAGCACATGACATTTTTTCTTTCTTTTTCTTCTTTGTTTTTCATACTTCTCTTTAGGAGAAACTTCTTGAATTAGCTTGTGAGTAGCTCCATATCCTCATCATCATCTTCACCCTCTTCTTCATCTTCTTCTTCTTCTAACTCATCACTTTTTTCATGTTGCGCAATGGATTTGAAGGCAATGGTCTTCATCTTTCTTGGCTCTTCCTCTTTCTTTTTTTGAGCCACGTTCAACTCATGAATCATGAGTGAACTCATCAATTCTTCTAGTGACAGCTTGGTGAGGTCTTTCGCTTCTTGTATGGCTATCACCTTTGCTTCCCATTCCTTTGGCAAAGATCTTAAAACCTTACAAACAAGTTCATAGTTAGTATAAATTTTGCCAAGACCATTTAGAGCATTAATAATATCAATAAATTTGACAAATATTTCAAAAATTGACTCATGTTTTTTCATTATAAACATTTCATATTTATGAACAAGCAAGTTGATTTTGGACTCTTTTACTTGGCTTGTTTCCTCGTGAGTCACTTTCAATCTTTCCTAAATTTTCTTTGTTGATGTACAAGTAGATATTCTATTAAATTCTTATACATCAAGAGAACAATAAAGAACATTGATGGCTTTTGTATTTAATTGAGCCATCTTCTTTTCAAATTCATCTCAATCCTTTTCTGGTTTGGGAATAGACTTACCATTAATTTCTATTGTGGGTGTGTGTGGTCCTTTAGTTATGACTCCCCATAAGTCATAGTCTAAAGCTTGTATGAAAATTTTTATTTTAGTTTTCCAAAAGGTAATTACCCAAAGGTAGCAACCTAAGAGGGGGGGGGGGGGGTGAATTGGGTTCTTATAAAAGCTTTGGCCAAATTTAACTCTAAGCAATTATGTGCTTTGATTTTAATCTAAGTGGTGAGGATGAGATGTATATAATATGAGCAGTGGAATTAAGATAACAAAATCAAACTATGAAAGTAAAGTAAGAATTATAAACATGCAAAGTATATAGAGAGATAGAAGAAAAAAGTACAACACAAACACACAAAGATTTATAGTGGTTCGGAGCAACCCACTCCTACGTCCACTTTCCAAGCTTCTCTTAGGAATTTCACTATAATCTACCCTTAATTATAGTGTGTTTATTTTTTTAGGCTCACAAACAAACCTAGTTGGTTTTCATAGTAGCACCAACCAAAATCTAATACCATTAGTTTTTCGAATTCACTAACAACTAAGTTGGTTTTTTGGAATCATCAATCAAAACCTACAATATCCAATTTCGGACTTGGATGGGCCTAAACCTTAAGTTTCTTTTCCTCAAAGAAACTTATAAAAAAATAAAAAAATACAAGTAAAGTTTCAGCATAATATAAAAAATAGAGTATAAGCTCTTTTAAATTCTAAAGAACAAGCCGATAATGTGCTCAATTGAAGCTTGGCTTTTCTTTAAATTGTGCTTAAGAGGATGTGAAAGATGTTGGAGAAGATTGCTTTGAAGGCTTACTAAAATCTGTGCACAACACTCTCTTTTTTTTTCTTTGGATATTCAATGTTCCTCATAAAATCTAAAAGATTCTCTCTCTAAATTTCTTAATCTCTTTCTTCTATTTTTTTCAATTGATTCTCCACCTTTAAATAGCTTTAGAGAAGGTTGGAGTGAGAGTTCTTAGTCATTGGAAGCTCTAAAGTAGTCATTGGAAAACTATCCATAAGGCTATCTGTGCAGATCGAAACCTCTTGGTTTTTCACAAGATCTCTTGCCAGATTTTTAGACCTTTCGATTTTTTTACGAGACTTCTTGCCAGAGCCACAAGACCTCTCGAGAAATCTACAAGACCTTTCGCTCTCAGAGTATAGAAATGAAGTTTCCATCTCCTGAGAATAAGACGTCTCGAGTTGTCACGAGATGTCTCACCAGAGCCACGAGACCTCTCGAGAAATCTGCGAGACCTTTCGCTCTCAGAGTACAGAAATAAAGTTTCTATCTCCTGAGAATGAGACGTCTCGAGTTCAGCTCGAGACATCTCGAGATTGTGCCAGAATACTGTTTTATTATGCCAAATCACTCAAGAGCTCTCGAAAAAAATTCGAGACGTCTCGAAAAATTTTGACTTCATTTTTCTTCAATGTTTGACCTTCCAAACTTGAGTTTTCTGGTCCCAAACTCTTTTAAACATAATTGCTTCCTTCAATTTTAATTTCTCTTCTTTCAATCATACTTTCTTCATACCAAGCCATCCAAATATGTGTGAATTTACTATTTTAAGTATTTTGGCATGGCATCTTGAGAAGATTTATTCTTAAGATAAATTCTTTATTTTGGATACTTGAAAAATCCTACATGCATTCTTGAAATACATGATTAGATACATAATATACTCAATATTTTGGAATCATCAAAATCAATCTCAGGGTCAACAATGAGGATGGTGATCGGTCTGAAAGGTTGGTGTATGATCACTTTCTTAGGATAGATGAGTCTTGAATCTATGGTGTGGAGATACCAAAGTGAGAGTATAGGTACTCATTAGAGAATGAGGGCACTTACTATCACCACCTCGAGTAGTCATAAGGGAGTCTATCTTCTTGTCGATGACTAGCTCGATGCTGTAGTGGTTTGTTTGGTTCGTTGATCTGAGATGCATCGGTAGTTCACCTTGAGGGTATTATAGTTTGACTATACCATAACTCGATCTCCTACCATTCAGAACCCTGAGGTGTATATTGGCTATAGCATATTCATTGTAGAAATTGGATTGCACTAATAAGAGATCAATCTACCTCAGTAGATGAGGAGTAGCCCTATGATGATCATGAGATTGTGTCCATAAGCCCATGGCCATGGTAGTATGAAAATGATAGGAGTTTCTATTAAGGTTTTACATTAGACTTGAATTAAATAATTAATTCATATGATGGATATTAGGTTTGACGAGTTCACCTTAACCCTAATCCTATCGTGGCTCAAGATAGAAGAATCCAATCACACAGGTAGCTATACCAAGAGGTTCACTTTTAATTTTGATGGGTTGCTACCATATACTACTAGGTATCACTAGTAGATTTTGGAAGCAATTAGAATGATCTTAATGATCGATCATTCTAATTATATGAATTAAAAAAGTTCTGATCCATCAAAAGATGTTTCGATGATGGAGATTGCGACATATCTTATTACCATATAGAGCTGAACCTAACAGGGTCGCACAAATAAGGATTTAGGTTTGAAAGTGATCAATTGAGCTAATCCAATTTGATTGATTTAGATTAGATCCAATTATGTTCAAAAAATTCGTGCTAGCACACGATTGAGCCTAACTTTCTCCTTCTGTAGTCTTTCTGGTTTGTCTCAACTAAGCCAAATTGATTTAGGCTCACCAAAGAACCCTATATGGGCTTGTTTTTGTCTGACTAGAGCTTGTTCAGATCAGAAAGGAGTTGTCTTAATCTATTAGATGGAATAAGACAATACCTACTAATTCCTGTCGCCACCTACCATTTCCTATCACTATCGAGACATGAGATGTCTAAATGAAGGAAAGAAAGGGGCAGGGGCATGCACTCCCTTTGGACATCTCCTTGGGGTGCACGCCCCCTTAGATTCCATGCACAAGAATGTGTGCACACCCCTAGTTGGAATGCACACATGGGAAAAATGGAGGAATCCCATACAGATGGGACTCTAGAGGTTGCTTGATGGCTTTAAACTCTTAGTCGCCAAAGAGTTTGGTTCTATCCAAACTTGGTGCGATCTATAGAGGATTAAAGAAGAATCTAATCTAATTGGATCAGGTGATATCACTCTACTAATCAGATTTAGATCTGATTAATCCAAGCAATATGATTGGTCGGACATGTGTGACACTGCATGGCACAATAGGGTCTATTTAAACCCTATCTGATCGGAAGGTTTGATGAGTCTATCCATTCACCACACTGCAAGGCTTCCCCTCCCTTCTTTCATGCCTCCCTCTTGTCCTCTCTCTCCCTTCTCCACACCCAAGAAGTTGGATGAATCTAGCAAGGAAGAAACAAGTTGTTGGCATAAGGATTAGGAAGACATACAACATATTCGTGAGATGAGCGCACGGCCTTCATCGATCTTTTGAAGGCTCTATGAATTAGATATAGATCTAATTTTAAAATCAGATCTAGAAGGAGATCGCATCAAGATTCTATTTGAGTGGACTCTAGCAGAGGCCAGACGCTTGTGTAGCTACATCCAGAACCCTGGGCTTCAGCAGATCATCGACAAGATAATCAGATTACCCAAACAAGGTATGAAATTAAATCTAATTTAATTTTAATTTTTAGTTTTAATATCAAATCTATAGGATCAAATCTGAGATTTCTTAGATCTAATTAGAATTTTTAGAAAATTTTTTGAAATGTTCCTTCAAATCCAATTAGATCTGAATGATCCTATGGTGGAAAAATATTGATTTTTCCTTCAACTGGTATTAGAGCTGTGTTAACAGTTCTTCAGATCTATTTTAGATCTAATTTTTTTATATTTTATGATTTAATATTAAAAGATTTTAGATATCACATCAGATGTGATTAGATCTGAAATCAAAAAAATTAAAAATTTTAGATTCATATCAATTATGTATGAGATACATATCTCGACTAGGTGTAGAATTATTCTATGTATAGTCTAGTATAAATTTTTCCTTTGATATGATTAAAATAAATTTTTGGATCCATTTATTTTTATTTTTCTAATGTTATAAATATTATAATCAGATCTAAAAAATAAAAAATTAAATATTTAAATTTTTATATTAGATATAAATGATGCATACCTAGACTAAATGTAGAATAGTTTTATGAATTATCTAGAATAGATTTTATTTGATGTGATCAATTTAAAATTTTATTTTTTAGATATTATATGTGATATATCAGATCTAAAAGCATGCATATCTAATTTAATATTTGATACATAAGATGTATATAGAACATGCATAAATAGATCTATGATCTTATATTTGATATGTTATAGATCTTAATCATTTGTAGTTTAGTTTTTATTTCTAATTAAGGCATTCTCCTTGGCCATCTGGTCATAAGAGTAAGAAGGGTTTAAAGGCCCTCTCTTTCCATTCGCTGGGATGCTCTTATGGTGTGTAGGGGTGCTGCACGTTTGTCTTTAATCAGAAATTAAAAATATACTTTTCTATAAAATTCTAAATCCTAAAACCCTAGGATATTTAGCATGTTTCTATTTATGAATCCAAACTTAATTAAGAATTAAGATTATGAAATTAATTAGATCTAAAAATTATAAATTTTTAGATCTAAGACACCTTCATAAATTTGGGTTTAGGCTTGGATAGCTTAATTAGGTCTAGTGGTTGATTAAATCGAATCAAGAGTTGGTTAGGTGGGATCAAGAGTGTTTAGAATTGACAGCCCAATAGGATAAAGTCTAGGTCATGGTTGACTCACAATCACATGTGGTTGACGAAGTCAAGACCTAATTTGGCTCCATGATTTGAGCCTGCATTGTAGGCTAACCCGATTGGTTCTAGTTCGATAATTTGGTGTCTAAGGTAAGTTTGTTAGATACGATTGATTGATTTTTAATTTGGAGCTACTCGACTTGAATGCATTCTTATCGAGTTAATGACATATCCTTTCCATCGATCTTACTTACCTAGCCATTTGGGTCGATCCAGTTTTGATTAGAGATGGCTAACAATTCGAGCTAACCCATGCCACTAGGTTAGTCATGATTGTTATGACTAAGTTAAGTCAATTTTAAAGAGACCAAAATCAAATCTCCATGAAAAAATATTAAGTCTTAGATCCTCCACCATTGTAGATGTGCAGGCCCTTCCTGGGATTGATTATTCTCGACTGATTATAGTGGTTCAATTGTATCAGAAAGATGCAACCATGTCTATTAGGCATTGGATGTTACAAGTTGGAGGTTGGATTGAGCTCAATATTTTGGATACGATGAGGAACCTAATCAAAAATTTAATTTATGCAAATGGTGGGTCTGACTTAACTAAGGAGTCGAGCAATATTCCAAGCATGGTGAGCTTCATGAATTAGAGACCAAGTTTTGGGTGCATCATGATTAAAGAATCATTGGATAAGAGTTTTCACTCATCGATTGACCCATCATCAATAACTATTAGATGAGGTGGTGAGCTAGTCGATGGGACCACACCACCCACTATAAATCAATTGATCGTGGAGATTTTCGCATCTCTACCAAGAGAGTGTAGGGATCTGAGAAAATAGGGAAAGCCTAATTTATTTAAAAATAAAATCTTTAAATAAATTGATCAAGTCTAATTATAAAATCTAACTAAAAACTTTGACTCTCTATAGAAAAATATCTACGTCTAATCTACTAGCCCATATCCTGGACACCCATAGACTGATAGGATCCAATTACAAGGATTGACTTCGGAACTACAAAATTATTTTGGATTCTAAAAAGCTGACTCATGTATTAGATCAGGCCCCCCCACCTTACCAGCCCGTCCATCCACTAAATAGAGGGCATTTCTAAAAAGGTGGATGGACGAAGATAATAAAGCTAGGTACTACATGTTGGGTTCAATGTCTGATGAGCTTTAGTTTCAATATGAAGACATCAAGACTACTCACCAAATGTTGGCTCACCTACAAGGATTGTTTGGTGAGGAGAGTTGTGCAGCCAAGTATCAAGTCACTAGAAGACTTTTTAAGGCTCAAATGCATGATGGACAATCAGTCCAAGATCATTGTCTGATGATGATTAAGGACTTAGAAGAGTTTGACAAGCTTGGTGTCAAGCTAGATAGGGACTTGCAAATTGATGTGCTCATACAATCCTTGACTGATGCATATAGGCAGTTTATCATGAACTTTCATTTGCATAAGCTGCAATGTACTCTAGCTGAATTGATGAACATGCTGGTTACTACTTAGCTTTTTTTGAAAGGTTCAAAGGGCTCAGTGCTTACTATGGAGTGGATTTCTTCTAAGAAAAAGTCTTTTGGAATGAAGAAGAAGTCTGCGAAGAAGCAGAATATAGATGGAGAGAAGAAGAAGAAGGGAGACTGAAGAAGAAGGCCGCCAATAAAGAAAAGTATTTCTAATCTAATATAGATGACCATTGGAAGCGAAACTATCCTTTATACCTAGCCAGCCTGAAGAATAAGAAGGAGGCAGGTTCTTCTGGAGGTATGCTCATTATAGAATCTAACCTTATAGTTCTTTTGCATCTAGTTGGATGCTTGACTCTAGTTCAAGTGCTCACTTGTGCACTTCTATGCAGGATCTTGAGTAGAGTAGGAGGCTAAGGGATGGTGAGATGATCCTGCATGTTGGGAACAGAGCAAGAGTTGCTGCTGTGACCGTGGAAACCTACCCTCTTCGACTACTGTCAAGATTAGATTTAGTTCTTAGGGACTATTTTTATGTGCCTACAGCAAGCAAGAATTTGATTTGTATTTCTTGGTTAGCACAAGAACCCTATGTAATTAGTTTTCATAAGGACCATTATAATATTTTTTAAAAAAAAAATAAAATTGTAAGTGATTTTCTTATAAATGATCTCTAGCAGTTACATATTGATGTTTTTATTTTCAATATCGAGCAAAATGTGAATGCTATAGGAACAAAGCAACCTAAGGATAGTCTAAATGATAGATATCTTTGGCACCTTAGGTTAGGTCATATAGCTGAAGACAGGTTAAACAAATTAGAGAAATCTAGACTATTAAGTCTGTTAACTTCCAAGTCATATCCGATTTGTGAATCATGCCTTCATGATGATAAACACTTAATTTAAGCCACTTGAAAGCACCAAATTATATTTAATTTATTTTATTTATGAAGAAGTTAATGCTTTTTCTTATGTTTTATAGGAAATATGATTGTCGATACAAAGAGCCCAATTCATAGATCAAAAAGATTCAAATTTGGAGCAAATTAAACTTAAAATAGAATTAAAATAAAAGAAAGATGCAAATGGTATTATAGAAAATGAAGATACTATGCAAGAAATCCAAAAAGGATAAATGCATCATTATATAGGAACAAAAGTTTCTTTTTGTAATTGTCAAGTATAAGAGACGCTCGTGGGTCCATGAGTTTTCTTAATGGGTCTGTGAGGCTTTTCCAGGCGGGTTCGTGGGCTTCATGGGATAATGGGTCCGTGAGCGGGTGCAGCTACATGCGGTGTGGTGGGTTCATGGCCGAGTCTTCACAGGTGGGCATGGTGGTGAACAAATGGATGCGGCAATGTGATTCACGGTAGTGGATGGATCTAGAATTTTAAAGAAAAAAATATATTTGGGAATGTTTCAAGAGAAAAATTTGCATTTTCTTTATCTGTTCTTGATCTTTCAATCTCATCCATCCATCCTTTAAGCCTTATTATTTTCTTTAGTCCCACATCTGAAAACCATGTAAAACTCTTTCCTCTTAATACCTATAAGAAGGCTCTTGTATTCCCACTTGAGGATCATCCCAGAAATCCTTCTAAAGCTTTGCATAGAGAGAGAGAGAGCGGAGGGGATTACTCCATGAGCAACTAGGATAATAGTCTCGGGAGGGAGAAGAAATTTTGTAACGACACAGAGTGAATTTATTTGTTCTAAAGTTTCTTGTACTTCTTTTATATGCAATAAAGATTATGCTTTTTATTTAAACTATCATGAGTTCTTTATTTGCTTTCTTTTATATGCTTTAATTTATGCTTTCCTATTAGATTAATATTAGGATCAACTTTTACTTTCTAGAGATGCATTGTGATCTATGGGTACGGGGCGTGCCAAAGAAACAAGAGTTATTTACCTAGTACTTTTCAGAGATGTGTCGTGATCTACGGGTATGAGGCATGCTCAGAAAAGATAGATATTTTTTCTAAGATTAATCATAATTGAAAAGAGAGATACAACTCTGTTAGTGTAAAATTAATTCAATCCCAAAGATCTTCTTATATCAATTTTAGGATAGTTTATTTTTTTTAAATCAAAACAAATCTTTTCTCTGTTAATTTGCAATCTCAACTTAGCCCAAGGTTCCTGAGGATACGATCTCGACTCACCCTACCTACGTAGTGAGTAGAGTTATTTTTGGTGCTATCAATGACTATGCATCAAATTTTGGCACTATTATCTAAGACTTTGGCATGGTTGATTTAAATAATAATAATAATAATAATTTTTATTTTTTTCTACTTTCTAGCTAGATTATCTTATTTGCATAATTAAATAATTACCTTATTTTGCATAACTAATTTACTATTTTCTAATCTTAGGGATTTCCTGCTTTCTGTAGTTTAGATTAATCTACTGCTTTTTATAGTCTAGTGATTTATTGCTCTTTAAACTTAATTGCTTAAATTTATTTTCTTGCAAAATCAAAAAAAATAAAAAATGGTAAAACTATAAACTCTAAAAATAAAGTCATTGACATTCCATAACACTTAACTAAGATAGTGTAACCTCAAATATAAAAATTTTTAACCTGATTGAACATCTTGTTTCTTTACATGGTATCTCCATAATTAACTTTAAGGGCACAATCTATTAATCAAGATAAGGTGGAGATTTGATCACCCTTAGCCCATAAATCACTCCCTTACATCTGCATAATCTAGACCTTAATTTAAAATTAATTAGATGTTGACCCTTATGGATTTCGATCTCAATAGGACAAGTGACACTGAGAGTTGGACCGGATTAGACTTGGCCAGCTAACTGGTGTCTAGGCAAGTGGTTTATGGGATGACTGAGCCCTAAGGAAGGTGGTTTATAATTGGTTCTATTCGCTAATCTGACTAATTTAATTGGTGTCTAAGAAAAACAACGGGGGACTCCCACTGATCTTACACTTACTTAGCTAGTTGGTTGGTCAAGCTTTGACTTGGAGGGCTTGAAGGCTAACTTAGAATAGTTAGAAGCTATCTAGAACTAGGATAAATTTAGGATAGAGAGTCCATTGTGTGTTAACTTGATTGCAATTAAAATCTAACTATAACTAATTATTCTTTTTCTTCTTAGTTTTAGGACTTCTTAGATTTTCTTCTTTAGAAATATTTTCTCTCTTTCTTTCCCTCTTCTCCTCTTCTCTTTAAAAAAAAGAAGAAAAAATAATCCTTAATATTCTAGGATAGTCCTACATAGACCTTTTAATTGCATGTTAGGTCGACGATCGCTAAAACCCAACTTGCAACCACTAGACGAAGAACTAGAAAAGATCCTTAGGACTATCTGAGCTAGAAACATGGCTGCATCTGGTGAGGCTAACCGTCCACACCCATTGAGAGAATATTTCACTCCATCTTCATATACCAATTCTTCCTGCATTTAAGCACCTCTAGTAGAAGCTACCTAGTATGAGATTAAGTCCAGCATTATTCAAATATTACCATCATTCTATGGACTTAGTAATGAGGACCCGTATAAACACTTGGATGAATTTCTTGAGATTTATTCCACAGTAAAAATCCAAAACTTCTCCGATGATGCCCTTAGGTTGAAATTATTTCCTTTCTCACTTAAGGATAAAACCAAGCATTGGCTAAACTCCCTAAATTCTATAACTATTTTAACTTGGGACCATTTTCAAAAAACATTTCTTAAAAAATACTTTCCAATTGAACAAATAAATCAAATTAGAAAAGCCATCACTAGTATTTTTCAATTGGATGGTGAACCTTTTCATGAGACATGGGAAAGATTAAAGGACCTCATTCATAAATGTCCACACCATGCTATCTCCAAATGGCAACTTGTTTAGTGTTTCTATGTGGTCTCTCGGAGAAACACGAACAAATGGTTGATGCATCATGCTGTGGGACATTTATGCTAAAGAGTGAGGACGAAGCTTGGCAGCTCTTTGAAACACTTAATGAGAACTTCCTACATCACATGTCTGCCACCTCTAGAGAACAACACATGCTTCAAAAGAAAAAAAGTAGAATTTATCAGATTCAAACATCATGGATATCCATAGTAAGTTAGATGAACTATCCCAAAAATTAGACTGCCTTCTGAATACTAGATAATCCCCGATTCCACCTAACCCAGTCCAAGAAATTTGTGCATTATGTGCAAGCCTAAACTATTTTGTTAGTGAATGCCCAGCCGCACCTCAATTTCCTAAGTTTGTGCACGAGCAGTTCCAGCAAGCCCAAGTCCAATAAGCTTGTAGACCAAAAAATGATCCATATTCCAACACGTATAATCTTGACTAGAGGAATCACCCAAACTTCTCTTGGAAACCACAACCTGTGATCAATCTAGCTTCCCACAGACCTAATTACTAGGGATGTAGTTGAAGAACACATCATACCCTCAGTATCAGGATACTCCTCAACCTTCTCCTAGCAACTATAGTTCTAATTTTGAGGAGAAGGTTCTACAAGCTTTAGCAAGGAAAGAAACCCACTCCCAGACTCTTCATTCTCACACGCAGTCGATAGCAAAGCTAGAGAACCAAATAGGTCAATTAGCTACTGCCTTCAGTAAGAGGGAGGAGGAAAAACTATCCAGTCAACCCAAGATTAATCCTAGAGGTCAACATAGGATTAAAAATTTTAATGCCCATGAAACTTTTTCCGAACAAGCCAAATCTATTATGACCCTTAGGAATGGTAAGGTCATAAAACAACCCAGTGAAAATAAAAAGACCAAAATCAATAAAAAGTTGACTGAGTCTGAACCAACCAAAGAGAAGGAGGACCTTAGGGCAAGGGATGAACCAATATCTTTAGTATCACCTCAATTATCTAGAGTACCATTTTTGAGTGCATTAGAATCCCCTATGCCATTTAACAAGAAGGGTAAATTAGATGAAATGTTAGAACTATTTAAACAAGTTCAAATTAATTTTCCTCTTCTTGACGTAATAAAATAGATCCCAGCCTATGCTAAGTTCTTCAAAGATTTGTGTACACAAAAACAAAAATCTAGAACACAAATCTCAAAAAAAGTTCATCTTACCAAACAGGCCAATTTAGTCTTCCAACATGCCACCCCTCCTAAACTTAAGGATCCAAGTGTCCCTATCATCTCTTGTGTCATAGGGAACCTACACATTGAGAAAGCTTTGTTAGATCTAGGGGCCAATGTGAATATTCTCCCTAGTTCAGTATATGATCTCTTTGGATTTGGTGAGTTAAAATCCACTTCAATAATCCTGCAGTTAGCTGATAGATCCATTAAGGCACCACGTGGGATAATCGAAGATGTTTTAGTCAAGATCGAAGAATTTTACTTTCTAGTTGATTTTCTAGTTTTGGAGATAGAGCATTCTGGTGATCCAAGGCAGATTTCCATAATTTTAGGATGATCCTTCCTAGTTACAGCCAATGCATGTATTAATTATAGGACAGGAGTCATGGATGTCTTGTTTAGAAATAGAAAGTTGAGGTTAAATATATTTCAGGCTCCTCATGGATCACAAGCCACTACTTATTTCGAAGTAGATGTAGTAGAAGAGACAATAGATAAAACTAACCCTAAAAATATTTCTCAGGACTTAGTGCATACATGTTGGGATCCTTTTGGAGTGGATGATTTTGATCTAGATGGATATATTGAAAATGTGAATACATTACTAGAGCCAGCCAATTTTAGCATCACTCCTCCATGGGTTGAGAAATATAAGCCTATACCTACAATACTGCTCCAATACCTCCTTCTTTAGAATTACCATTGGTCCTAAAACTGAAGCCACCTTCGATCACATTTGAATTCATAGGACCAAATGACATGCTTCTAGTAATCAATGCATCGAACTCAAAGCATAACTTAGAAATGCAATTCAGGAGCATTTTAGAAGAAGATATAGGAGAGATTCTCAATGAACAAGGGACTGAAAACCATCTTTTCGAAATTAATAATAAAGAAATAATGAAAGTTATTAATAATGGGGTTACAAGTTACCTTTTGAAATTTGGAGATGAAAGACAACGAGAATTTTTCAATCTAGTATTTGATCCTGGATAGGTAAGAATGTTGGTTGGTCTGGCTGAAGACATAAAACTTTGTACTTGTTAGGAGGCAACCTAATAACTTTATTTTTTTCTGCAGCTGTAGGAACTTAGAATAAGAACCTGCTAATCAATGAAGCTATCTTCAACTTTCGAAGCAAAATTACCTCATGTGCAAACGCTCCTTTACTTTTCTTTGCTTATTTTATTTTCCTACTCCATTGAGAGCAATGTAGATTAAATTGGGAGGGGAGGAAATTATTACAATCAAGTCCTTAAGTATGGTCAGAAATAATTAGTCTTGTGTATCCAAATTTTATTTTGATTTCAAGATGATCAAGCATCCTAATCAATGAGAGATTAATATTTTAGATAATTTTAGAGATACTGAGGGATAAATTATTAAGAAAACCTAATGAATGATTGAGTTTGAAGAAAAAATCGAATTTTCCTACCGCAAGATGCATCTAATTGGATAGATTTATAGCAAAATGATTTTAAAATTTTTTTATGATTTGATCAGATCTAAGAGTTCTCAAATATAATTAGATTGATCTAAAATTAGAAGTAAAATAAAAATAAAAATAGTGATAATAGTTATCACCTGATCGAGTAAACTATTTGTCCGTTTGATGATCTGACGATTGATTCGAGGTTCTGATTGAGCCGCGCACGTGCCTAGCCTCTACCGATATCCACTTAGATTAGATTTAGAAGTCTCCTCCTTTTGGATTTGATCTCTAAAGATCAGATCTGATGTCTTTCCATAGAGCTTTCAAAATAAACTTTGAGGACTGCGCATTTGTCTTACAAACATCGTCGTCTCTTGCTGATCTTCGCACCGATGGAACTTGATATTTGCTCGTAGGTTTTACCCAACTCTTGGGCATGGAGAAGAGTGAGAGGATCAGATGAGGGTGGTGTGGAGATTAATATTTTGGCAGGACTTCGCTGTAGAGAAATTTCTATATACAATAGCTTGCGCAAGGCCCTATTTATAGACCTAGTCAAGAGTCCTTTCGCATATAATTTTGAATATGTCAAAGTTTAACATGCAGAAGGACTCCTTAACTGATCTCCATTCCCCACCCTCTTATTTTTCTAATTTTGTCGCATAAAATTTAGAAAAAATTGGCATGGAGATGGAGAGATAAAGTTAGGATGGTGCAAGCAACTTATCTCCTAGATATTTGATCTCATCAAGTATGTTTGACCCATTCAAATTCCATTTGAATGGGACACCTCCACCCTATCCATATGAGGTGCATGGCCAAAGAGAGAGTGCACCCCTTATTCCTCATGTAAACATCTAGGGGCACGTGTCCCTAGGAAATCTCCAAGGGGTGCATGCCCCTTATCCTTTAATTCCTGCATTTGGGTCAACATTTGACCTTTATCCTATTCCCAACTTATGGGATTAAGACAAACCTTTTCAAGTCCCATCCAATGGATTTATGTCAAGTCCTAATCAAGTTAGAATAAACCTTGATCAGACCAGGACTCGATCTAGTCAGTTTAAGAAAAATCTATCTAGAATTTTTGGGAGAGGCTTGTTCAAATTTCATCTCATGATTTTAGGACAAGCCTTAATCCGGCAAAGACAACCCTTGTCTTGTTCCCATCTTATGAGATTTAGGATAAATCTTGATCAGGCCAGGATAAAATCCAATCAGATCAAAATAAATCCCTATAGAGTTCTCGAATAAATCTTATCCAAATAGTTTCAGAAATTAGTAGGTCTTATCCTATTTGCATCCGATTGATTAGGACAAGCCTAGATCAGGTTCGAAAAAGATTTTTCTGATCTACAAAAGTTTCAGTCAGACTAGGTTAGAGCCATACAAGACTCTCAGATAAGCTAAATCCAATTTGGCTTAGTTGAGATGAACCAGAAAGATGATAGAAGGAAAATATTAGGTTCAATCATATGCTAGCATGATTTTCTTGAATCTAATCCAAATCAATCGAACTGAGTTAGCTCAATTGGTGACATCCAGATCTAAACTCTTATTTGTGTGATCCAGTTAGGTTCAGTTCTATATGGTAATGGGATATGTCATGATCTCCATCAACGACATCATCGAAACACCTTTCGATGGACCAGAACTCTTCCAATTCATCCAATTAGAATCGTCGATCATCAAGACAATTCTAATTGATTCCAAAATCCACTAGTGACACCTAGTAATATATGTTGGCAATCCATCAAAACTAAATAGCAAACCCCTCAATGCAGCTACCTATGTGATTGGGTTCTTCTATCATGAGCCTCGATGGGATTAGGGTTAAGGTGAACTCGTCAAACCCAACACCCATCATATGAAAGAATCATTCGATTCGAGTCCGATGTGAAATACTAATAGAAACTTCTTTCTATTATTTCACACTATCATGGTCATGGGTTTTAGAACTCGATCTTATATTCATCATAGGATTACTCTTCTACCGAGGTTGCTAGATCCCATCTTGGTGCGATACAATTTATACAATGAACATGCTGTAACCAACATACACCTCAGGATTTCGAGTGGCTAGGAGATCGAGTTATAATGTAGTCAAACTTTAACATCCTCAAGATAAACTATCGATGCACCTTAGATTAAAGAATTAGACACACAACTATAGCATCGAGCTAGTCATCGACGAGTAGGTAGACTTTCTTATGACTGCTCGAGATTGTCATACTCAGTGCCTTCATTCTCTAACGAGTACTTATACTTTCACTCCAGTGTCCCCACATCGTAGACTCAAGACTCATCTATCCTAAGAAAGTGATTGTACATTGATCTTTCAGATTAATCACCATCCTCATGATGATTCTACGATCAAAAGCAATTTATGAGTTAATTATGATGACAGATGTCTTAAATTCTCAACTCTTGAGAATATGTGTTATCATGCCTATTAACTCAATGGATGTATCATAGATACTTTTATATACAATATGATAGAATAAATAACCATTTAACTAATTTTAAATCAAAATTATGAAAATATCCCTAGAAAGTATTTAACAAGTGTCGGTCAATCTGGCTTCTAGGGCACACATCTAACAAACTCCCTCTTGACCTAATGCCAATTGGCTACAAATCTAAGTCCTATCTTCTCAAGATGGGCTTGGATCTTCTGCTGGGCTAAAGGCTTTGTCAGTGGGATAGAGTCGCATTATCTGTAGTATTGACTCTCTTGACCTTGATGTATCCTTCTCGAGGTAATGGCAAATTAGGTGGAACCATCTTTTTGGAACTCTTCCAACTTACAGTACCACCAGTGCATAGGAACAAACTTTTAGACGTCGACGTTTGATCATCTTTATCAGACATAAAGTCAGAGTCTGCATAGCCCTAGATCTAGAGTTCATCATGCTGAATCTCTTCAGCACCTCCTCTATTTGAGAGACCTAGCATCCTCTTCAATCTATCCCTTTAGACCTTAAAAACAAAAATTAAGGATGCCTTACCTAGGTCTGTCATAGAAAATTCCTTAGATAACCATACTTTGACCTATATCAGCATGAAAATATGATTTTCAATCAGGAGGATGTCATCCATGTACAATACAAGAAAGACAACAGTGCTCCTACTGATCTTCTTGAACATACTTGATTTCTCTTCATTCTTAATTAAACCAAATGATTTGATTACATTAAACATTCAAACTCCGAGATGCTTGCTTGAGTCCATAGATGGACCTTTGCAGCCTACAGATCTTTATGATCACCATCACTGGATATGAAAACAAATGAATGTTCCATATAAATATCTTCCTCAAGATATCCAATTAGGAACTCGTTATCACATCCATCTGCCATATTTTATAATTAAAATATACTACAATGGCAAGCAATGTGGATGGATGGCCACTGATGAGAAGGTAACCTGATACCCTTTCGCCACTAGCCTAGCCTTAAATGTCTCTACATTCTCATCTGCACATATCTTTCTCTTGAAGATCCATTTATACCCAATAGTTACTATACCTTTAGGTGGATCTACCAAGATCAAGATTTAGTTCGAGTGCATCAAGTCAATGTTTGACTTCATTGCTTCTTACCAATTCTCAGAGTCGATATCTGATATTGTCTCGTCATAGGTTCTGGGTTCATCACCATGAACCCATTTTTTATGAGGAATATTTTCTCTACATCCTCTAAAATAGTACCAAGTACCTTCAGGAGGATGGAAAATGCTATTTGACCTATGAGATGGAGGAGGCAGCGAATTATGGATCAGCTCTGACTAACTGGGTTCCTGAGGTTCCTTGGCTTGTTGCTCTTTGAAGACTTTCTCCTTGGGCCTAATTTGTCTTTCGATGCCACCATCTTAAACAAACTATTTTCAGAAATGGTGTGTCAACCCACAATCATATTGTGATTTTCCGAAAGATAGAAGTAATATCCTAATAACTCTTTAGAATATCCAATAAATCAAGCTCTAAGGAATCTAAACTCTAACTTATCTGCCGCTGGACAACCTCAATTCTGAGATGACTCAGACTTGGCTTCTTACCATGTCATATCTTATATAGTATGGTAGGAATGATTTTAGATGGAACTCTATTAAACTATCCCTAAAGAAACTCAAAAAGATCCGTAAAGCTCATCATGGACAGACCATATCTAATAGGATCCATTTTCTCTATTCTGAAACCTCATTAAGTTGAGGCATTTCAGGCAAAGTCCATTATGAGATTATACCATTGTGCTTGAGATAGTCCAGAAATTTTTGACTAAGGTATTCACCTCCTTGATCTGATCGAAGAACCCTAATGGACTTTCTGGTTTGTTTTTCTACTTCATGTCTGAATTTCTTAAACTTTTCAATGGCTTCAGACTTGTGTCATATCAAGTACACATACCCATATCGAGATAGATTATCGATAAAGATAATAAAGTAGTCATAATTGCCTCTGACTGGCACATCGAATGGGCCGCACACATCTATATGTACCAGGGCAAGTAGGTCTATGGTTCTTTCCCATGTCCCACAAAAGGAAGCTTGATCATTTTGCCTTGAAGGCATGATTCATAAATTGGATATGACTTGGAAGTCAATGGGTCCATTAGTCCAAATTTTCTAATTTGTTAATCATGTCTTCATCCATATGACCTAGCCTAAAGTGCCATAGGTACCTTTAATTAACACTATCTCTAGATCATTTTGATCCTATGGCATTCACATTTTGCTCGACAGACTCAATGACAAGCATGAAGGAAAAATCCTATTTTTTGGATTAGGTTCATTCAGCTCTGATTGGATCAAGAAGAATATTTCAAAAAAATTTTCTCTTAGATCCAAATCAGATCTAAGACTCTTTAGATCTGATCTTATTGATCTGATAAAATAAAATAAAATAAAATCTAATTTAATCATACCTTTATAATGGATAATTCTATTATCCTATGATGATCCTGATGTTTGCTTGAGGTTCTGGATGTAGTCATGCAAGTGCTTAGCCTCTACTAGTATCCACTTGGATGGGATCTGGAGATCTTCTTCTTCTTAATCCATCCTTCAAAAATCAAATCTGGATATGATCTTGAAGGTCTTCAAAATGGCTTTTGAAGATTAGTCATTGTCTCTTGCAACAATGCTGCCTTCTTTCTTTCCTATCGCCTTTCTCTTGCTTGGATCGCACCAAACTCGAGCCCAAAAACTCTTGGACATGGATAGAAGAGAAAGGACCTAAAGGTGGCATGGAGAGGGAGGAAGAGAAGCCCTGTGGCATGGGCAAAGGGCATAAACTCTCAATTCTAAGCACAGATAGAATTTATATAGATCCTACTGCACCATGCAATGCCACATCATCCCGGCTAATCATGGCTCTTTGTGCAATCAGATCTAAATCTGATTTATGAAATGACATCATCTGATCCAATCAGATTAGAGTCCCTCATAAACCTTCTTAGGTGGTGATAAATATCATAAATTCATCAAAAAAATATTAATTTATCAATTAATTTATATTAATTTTTAAGAATTAATGATTAATTTATATATAATTTTTAAGAAATTAATATTTTTATTAATTAAAAAATTAATTTAAAAAAATAAAATTTTATTATTAGTGGAAAGAGCTTATTTTTTTATCATAATGAAATAAGTTTAAAATAAAATAAAGCTAAAATGGAGAAGATATAAATTTCTAAAGATAAAAAAAATTAAATAAAAAAAAAAATTGCTCAGTCAGCTCCGCAAGCCAAGCCACCAAGCCGATGAAGTCGGTGCGTCCAAATGTGCCAAGTCAAGCCGACTCAGCCATGGAAGCGATTAGCCAGTCCACGATCCAGGCGTGGACCGTCAGCTCAGCAGAAATCGATGAATCATGGAGCGACACGTGGTAGACCTAGACCCTTAAAGATTTCATAGAAAATCTATCATGGCTCTCACTCGATGATAGAAGAACCTGATTGGTTGTGGTGTATGGTGCAACCGATCCACGCGGTCCATGAGAATAGTAAAGGTGCGATCAGTTGGATCTGATTGATTGCGGTCAAGATTGGATGGCGGTGGTTATTTCTGGGTTTGATTCGAATTTCATCAGCGATTTGGCACGATCCAATGGCCAGAAAATCAGCCGATGAAGATCCAACGGTTCAGGAAGCTCTTGACTTGATTAAAACATCCAGAACTCAATCCGATGATCAGATTTTCTCCTAATTAACTCAATGGGATGGCCAGAACTTAATCTAACCTGATTTGAGCCGATATGCATCTGATTTTGATGATTTTTGGTCCGTTGGATTTCTATCAATGGCTAGATTTCATTTAAAGCAATAGAATTCATCCAGAACTCCTTTTAATCTAATTTTCACTTGAATTTCTTCATATTTTGACGATCAAAGAGCTCCTTAGTCCCACATTGCCTAGAAGAAAACTCTTCAGTACTCGTAGCTCTATAAATAAGACCCCAGGCCTCCAGAGTTCATTATCTCCGATCAAGATGAAGCCTTGGTATAGGGTGAAGCTAGGATCTGGGTTAATGGCTGCTTCAAGGCAACTGGTGTCGAGAGAAAAAGCTGGGCTTCTACATCATCTTTCCATCCATACCGATCCAAGATCAGAGATCAGGCTATTTTATTTTATTTTATTTTTAAATTTCATGTATTTAAATTTTAAAATTTTAATTAATGTAAATTTTATTTTTTATACTTTGATTTTAGCTTTTTTTTATTATAATTTAATTTCTATACTTTAATTATTTTTCTTTATTTTATTGCAAGTAGATGCAAAGATCTAATTAGTAGATCTTAGTACCAAGTTTACTTTTCTACATAATTTAATTTCTACTTTATAATTTTAATTTTTAATTTCTAACTTCAAATTCTATTTTTAAATCTTTTTTTTAAAAAAATTAAATATTTTAAATCTAAAAATACTACCTTTTCTGTGGATTCAATCCAACTCACTGCTATCTACGCATTTTTAATTATTTCAAGAAGTTGGATTAAACTGATACACATGGTGTCTTAAGGACAACATCGCATTCCTATCATATTTTTAACACCGATGTCGGGGAAGGCATGGACATTAAGTTTTTGATCTTTTTGATTTCTCTATAAATAAATTATAAAAATTTTTTATTTTTTTGTAAATATTGCTGGCTAACTTTTTTTTATTTTGCAGAAAAAGAGATTAAAGAACAAAAAGAATCAGAAGTTGTGCTTGGTGAGATCAATCCTAACTCTAGTCTCCTTTCCTTTTTATTTATTTATTTATTTACTTTATTTTTTAATTAATTTAAAAATAGCCATTTAAACCTAATTAAAATCCTCATGATAAGATTAGAAACCCCAATTATTTAGAGTATGCATCATATTAGTTTTATTTTTATTTTTATTTTTATTTTTTTTTGGTGATTGCTGGAAGATAAGGTAAGCCTTTCAGTTTAATTCAATTAGTTGCATGCATCTAGTTTAAATTGCATAGAAATTTTTTGATTGAAAGTTTTTTTGTACATATGCATATTTTAAATCAAATTAAGGGCAACACCTAATTAAACAAGATAAGGTGGGGATTTGATCACCCTTCCTTAGGCCCACAAACAACCAACCAGCATCCTGCATTGACCTAAGCCTTTAATTTTAAAATCAATTAGACATCAGCCCTAGGAACTTGAGTTCAATAGGACAAAGAACCCTAAGAGTTGAACCAGGTTAGGATTAAGTCAATTTGACTGGTGTCTAGGAAAGTGGTTCAGAGGAATGACTGGCATCGAAGGAAGGTGGCTTTCTGGAATTGGTTTCCATTACCTTTATCGATTAAGCATAATTAGTATCTAAGGCAAGCAACATGGGGACTTCCACCGATCTTATACTTACCTGGCTAGTTGATTGGCTGATCCTACTCTTGGAGAGCTTGACGGTGACCTTGGCAGTTAGGAACTATCTAAATCTAAGATAATCATTAGTCAGAATTAATTGACCAACTTGATTGCTAACCAATATCAAACCTAATTAAACCTAATTCTTCTCTCTCTTCTTAATTCTAGGACTCTTTAGGACCTTTTCTTTAGAAATTTTATTTTTTTCTCTTCAAAAATATGATAAAATATAATAAAAATTAAATTAAATTAAACTAATTAAAAAATATTAAAAATAATAATTAAATTAAATTAAAAATAATAATTAAAATAATTAAAATAATTTTAATATATATATATATATTTAAATAATAATAATAATATAATAATAATATAATAAAAATATATATATTCTAAAAATTTTGAAAGTTTTTGAACCATACATTAGGGTTACACAAATACATGCACGATAGAAAATCATTTTTTCTGATTTAGTTGAACTTAATTGAATGATTGATTCATATTAAACCTGATAATCAAATGGCTAATCTGAACCTAATAATCCAAAAATTAGATAAAGTTAACCTTCTTGCCCAGAAATTAGATCAACTTCTAATCCTAGGTCAACAATCTCCTGCACAATTCACATCACCTTCTAATTATCAAGAGTTCTATTCTATTTATGCTAGCCCACCCCATCATGCGAATGAATGTCCTATTACTGAATAGTTTACACATTTTATTCAAGAATAAGTTCAAGTTGCTCAAGGTTATTTCAAATTGATTAATGACCCATTTTCAAATTCATATAATCTAGATTAGAGTAACCACCATAATTTTTCTTGGACACCCCAATAGACTCAGGTTCAGACCCAAATTTCACCAATCCAAAACTATCAAAATAGGCCCTAATATCAAAACTATGCCTATAATAATGGTCAGCCTAGTTAATTTACCCAGCCATCATATAACAACTAGCCCTCATACCCATCTCCTCAACAGACCGATCTAGCTGACGATAGATTTAACCAACTTCAACAATTGATTTTGATTCAACAGCAATCTATCACCAGGATAGAAGCTCAAATTAGACAACTAGATGAGTCTAACACGAGGAGAGAACTAGATCAACTATCAAGCCTACCAATTTCAAACAATCCATCTAATGTCCACCAACCACTTGGACCAAGTTATCAATCTAATGTCTTACTTAAAATTCCCCAATTTGAGAATGCCAAAGTAATTTCAGAACTTAAAAGCTATTGGATTCTTATGGACCCATACCAAGATCAAGTGAGAGAGGCTAGTACTAATGCTGGCCAAAATAAAAATTTAGAAGAACAGATTAGTACTAAGACTAATCGCATAGAAGAACCCGAGCCAGAAATTAGTACTGATTCTAATTTCAGTTTAAATGAGATAGACATAGGAAAAAAGAGAATAGATGATTTACCTAAAACTTATAAACCCAATGTCCTATTTTCTTCAACCCTAGAAGCTGGTTCTTCTTACAAAAATCAAGAGGCATGTAATGAAATATCAATGGAGTTGTTTAAGTAAGATCATATTAATTTACCTCCAAAATTAAAACCGCCTTTAGTCATCCTTCCAGCATCCATTGAATCAAACTTAACTCCTAATACAAAAACTCCATTCATGAGCATTTTAAAAGAACAAATAAAAAAAATTCGTAATAAACATGGGTTTGAGAATGGGATCATAAATTATGTCTCTAAAATTAACAATGATTATATCGATAATGAGATTATAAATTAACATTTTGAGATTGGCAATCCAAAACCATTGAAATTTGTCAATCCAATATTTGACATAGGATGGTAAGCTGCATTATGTCTGGCTGAAGATAGTAAACTTAGTGCTTGTTGGAAGGTAATCTAATATTTAGTTTTCTTTAGTCTAATTTATCTTTTCAGTTGATTTTCTTTTTAGGACAATTTGAATAAATTAGAGGGAGAGCTTAAATTTTCAAAGGCATGTGCTGGACCAAAAATATAATCAGGTGTATTCTTTTATGTTCTTTATTACATTCTTTATTTTTTCTTCTCCATTGAGGATAATGTCGATTAAGTTGGGAGGGGAGAAAAATAAAAGTTTTAAAATTTCAAGTCAAAAAGTTAGTATTTAGTATTTAGACACCTGATTATGCTTAAGAATTGAATTAAACTAAGCATTTTTAAAAGAAAATTGATACATAGATCAGAGAATTTGTGAGATATTGAGCAATCAAGTATTAAGAAAATTCAATAAAGAATTAAGTTTAGAACATAAAAAGTTTTTTTTTTTGAGCATTTCTATTTTTTTCTACTAGCATCAAAGAAAAATCTACTTTTTATGAGCTTGTGTAGGGTAACTATATGTTTCTTCATATAAAAAATTTATTCTAATAAAATAGTTTTTAAGTACTTCTCACTAAGTAACCGGGCCTCTTTGCCTAAGCAAGCATTGAGTTTCGCATCAAAAGGTGGGAAAGGCAAAGAAGTTTGTTGTAAAGCTAGTCTTAACTCGTAGCCTGTTTGATTCGAGCTAGTAAATCTGAGGGATATTCTATACCTAGTACCCTAAAGCCAATTGATTTGGGAGTCATTGGTCCAAGACTCGCTACATGGATCAAATAGAAAGCTTAATGGGTTAAGACACTCTACAGTGGTACAATGTTAAAAAAAAAAATAATTTTCCACCGAGTAATCGGGTCTCATTGCCTAAATAAGCAATGATATTTGCATCAAAAAATGGGCAATGTGAAAATAAAAATCAATAAATGAAGGGCGGAAGTAGCAATACACTTGCCTATATGAAATTTTAGGCAATTCAAAGATAAAGGTAGGATAATTTTGAAAAAGTTCAAAAAAATTTAATGTTTTTTACTTAATTTTTCTATTGATAAGTATTAATACCTCAATGATATATCTTACTTAAGCTCTACTAAATATCAATAGCCATTTCGAAAACTGCTCAGGTAAAATTTGAAACTCTAAAGTTAAAAGATATTTAAAACTAAATTTTTTCTTTACTCGAGGATGAGCAAACCTTAAGTTGGGGGGGTGTGATAAATATTATAAATTTATCAATAAAAATATTAATTTATTAATTAATTTATATTAATTTTTAAAAATTAATGATCAATTTATATATAATTTTTAATAAATTAATATTTTTATTAATTAAAAAATTAATTAAAAATTAATAAAAATTAAAAAATAAAATTTTATTATCAATAGAAAGAGCTCAATTTTTAATCATAATAAAATAAGTTTAAAATAAAATAGAGCTAAAATGGAGAAAATATGAATTTCTAAAGATAAAAGAAAAAAATTAAATACAAAAAAGAAAATGGCTCAGCCGGCTCCGCAAGCCAAGCCACCAAGCTGATGAAGCCAGCACGTCCAAATGCACCAAGTCAAGCTGACTCAGTCATGAAAGCTGTCAGCCGATCCATGATCCAGGCATGGACCGTCAGATCAGCAGAAACCGATGAATCATGGAGTGACACGTGGTGGACCTAGACCCTTAAAAGATTCACAAAAAATCTATCATGGCTCACAGGGCATTTTGGACTTTTCATTCGATGATAGAAGATGCTGATTGGTTGTAGTATATGGTATAGTTGGTCCATGCGGTCCATGGGAACAGTAAAGGCACGATCAGACGGATCTGGTTGATTGCGGTTAAGATCGGATGGCGGTGGTTATTTTCATGTTTGATTTCGAATTCCATCAGCGATCTGGCATGATTGATGGCCAAAAAAACCAACCGTAATAAAGATCCAACGGTCCAGGAAATGCTTCCGACGGTGATTAAAACATTTGAACTCGATCCGATTTTTGGCCAGAATTTCTCTTAATTAACTCAATCGAATGGCCAAAATTTAATCCGATCCTGATTTGAGCCGATACGCATCCAATTTTGATGATTTTTGGTCCGTTGGATTCCTATCAATGGCCAGATTTCATCCAGAGCAGTAGAATACATTTAGGACTTCTTTTAATCTAATTTTTACTTTGAAATTTCTCTATATTTTGATGATCAAAGAGTTCCTTAGTTCCCACATTGCCTAGAAGCAAAACTCTCCAGTCCCTCCTAGCTCTATAAATAAGGATCCACAGACCTTCTAGAGTTCATTATCTTCAGTCAAGGTGAAGCCTTTGGTACAGGGCATGAAGCCAGGCTCTAGGGTTAATGGCTACTTCGAGGCAACTGATGTCGAGAGGAAAAGCTAGACTTCTACACCATCTTTCCATCCATGCCGATCCAAGATCAGAGATCAGACTATTTTATTTTATTTTATTTTTTTTTTAAATTCTATGTATTTAAATTCTAAAATTTTAATTAATATAAATTTTATTTTTTGCACTTTGAATTCAGCTTTTTACTTTTATTGTAATTTAATTTATGCACTTTAATTATTGTTCTTTATTTTACTGTAAGTAGATGCTAAGATCCAATTAGTAGATCTTAGTACCAAATTTATTTTTTTGCATAATTTAATTTCTACTTCATAATTTTAATTTTAATTTTTGACTTCAAATTCTATTTTTAAATTTTTTTCCTTTTCTTTTAAGAAAATTAAAGATTTTAAATCTAAAAATACTACCTTTTCTATGGATTCAACCCGATTCACTGCTATCTATGCATTTTTAATTATTTTAAGAAGTCGAATTAAACTGATAAACATAGTGTCTTAATGACAACATCGCATTCCTATCAGGTGGTGCCAAGATTAGTCAAATAAGACTCCTTGGTGCCACCTAATTTGAAATCATGAAGCATCCTGGAGTCCCATCTATATGGGACTCTAAGCATGATCCTCATGGGGTGCACACCTCCCTAAGCATGTGCCCCTCCCTTTCTACCTTTTAGTAGGGGAACAAAGCCCCATGTTCTCTCCTATGGGTGCATGACACATGGGCAGATGTCTAAGTGTCAAAGGTCAATATTTGACCAAAGTCCAAAGACAAGATTTAGCAAGTGACGAAAAATGGCAGGTGTTGTCTTAAATTTATCTTATAAATTAAGACAATCCTTTTCTAATTTGAACAAGCTCTAGTCAAACCAAGAAAAAGTTCCTGAGTGAGCCCAAATATATTTGGCTCAATCAAGACAGGCTTTAATGATTGTTGAAGGAGAACATTAGGCTCAATCGTGTGCTAGCATGATTTTCTTAAACCTAATTGAATCTTATTCAAATCAATTGAACTAGATTAGTCCAATTGATGATATCCAGATCCAAACCCTTATTTGTGTGATCCAGTTAGGTACAGTTCCATATGGTAATGGGATATATCATGATCTCTATCATTGACATCATCGAAATGCCTTCTGATGGATCAGAACTTTTCTGATTTAGACAACTAGTATGATCGATCATCCAAATCATTCTAATTACTCCCAAAATCCACTAGTGACACCTAGCAGCATATGGTGGCAACCCATCAAAACTAAAAATGAACCTCTTGATGCAGTTACCTGTGTGATTAAGTTTCTCTATCTTGAGCCCCAATTAGATTAGGGTTAAGATGATCTCATCAAACCCTAATTTTCATCATATGAATTAATCATTCGATTCAAGTCTAATATGAAAATCCTAATAGAAACTCTTTCTATTATTTCACTCTGCCATGGCCATAGGCTTATGGACTTGATTCTCATGATCATCATAGGGCTGCTCCTCATCTACCGAGGTAGATAGATCTCCATTAGTGCAATCCAATTCCTACAATGAACATGCTATAGCCAACATACACCTCAAGGTTCTGAATGGCTAGGAGTTCGAGTTATGGTGCAGTCAAACTATAATACCCTCAAGGTGAACTACCAGTGCACCTCAGGTCAAAGAATCAGATACACCACTGCAGCTTCGAGCCGATCCTCGATGAGAAGATAGACTTCCTCATGACTGCTCGAGGTGGTCACGCTCAATGCCCTCGTTCTTTAACAAGTATCTATACTCTTGCTCTGGTGTCTCCACACCATAGACTCAAGACTCATCTATCCTAAAGAAGCAATTGTACACCAATCTTCTGAATCAATCACCATCCTCATGATGATCCTACGGTCGGGAGCATTTTATGAGTTAATAATAAAAATTCATGTCTTAAATTTTCAACTCTTGAAAATACGAACCATCATTATCATTAACTCAAGGGATGTATCACAGACACTTTCAAATACATATTGTTGGGGATAAATCCCGCTCCCATCGAAGTCTAGTCTGAAGCTTAGCCTAATGCAGCTAGTAATCATGGAAGAGCTTCAATCAAAAATTCTCTTCCTAGCAGTCAGATTCATTCAGTAGTCGAACTACCCAGTGGACAAACCTAGCCGAACTTCTCAGCGGTCGAGCCCCAGCCGAACCTCTTCAATCGACCAAACTTCTTAGTAGCCAAACTCCTTTTGGACTTGTCCAACAGTCGAGCTTCTACCGAAGCCAAACTTCTTCCAGACTCCTCCAGCAATCGAGCTTCTATGAAAGCTGAACTCCTTCCGAACTTCTCCAGTAGTCGGCCTTCTACGAAAGTAGAACTCCTTCCGGACTCCTCCAGCAGTCAAACTTCTATGGAAGCCAAACTCCTTCCAAACTCCTCCAGCGGTCGGGATTTTATGAAAATCGAACTTCTTTCGGACTCCTCCAGCAATCGAGCTTCTACAGAAGCCGAACTCTTTTCGGACTCCTCTAGCGGTTCCTATAGAAGTCGAACTCCTTCTGGACCATTCCTTCAGATGGATTCCTATAGGTGATCCCACTATTGAATGGTTATAATTATCACAACAATTATGATTGTCATTTATGAAGATAATCACGATCAGCATTTATCAAGACAATCACAATCGGCATTTATCAGGATGGTTACGATAGTCATTAATTAAGGCAGTTATAACAGGCTCTGTCTATAAGAAGGAATCCTAGATACGTTTTCTCGAAGCTTTCTTCTTCTTCCCAAAACTCTGTCAAACTTTTCTCTGAGCACTCCATTTCTATTGGCCAGAAGAACTAACTTGACTGTCGGAGGGTCCTACCGGAGCCACCACCACTGACTCTGGATGAAATTTTATTTTGCAGATCACCGGCGGTGAACTCATCTTCCTCGACTCCAGCTCGATCCAATGTCAACCAAATTCTGCACCAACACATATTATGATAGAAAATAATCCATTTTATTATTTATAGTCAAAATTATAATTTTGCCCTTAGATGTGTATTACAAGTGTTAGCCAATTCTGGCTTCTAGGGCACACATATCTAACAAACTCCCACTTGACCTAAAGCCAATTGGCTACAAATCTAAGTCCCATCTTCTCACGGTTGGTTTTGATCTTTTGCCGGCCTGATAGCTTCATGAGTGGGTCTACCACATTATATGTGGAGTCGACTCTCTTGACCTCAACATAACCTTTCTTAAGATAATCGCGGATGAGGTGGTATCACCGCTTGATGTGCTTAAATTTTTTGTGAGACCTTGGCTCCTTAGCAAGGGCTATGGCCATTATTGTTGCAGTACAGAAGAATGGCATCCAATAGCATCACTCCTATCTCTACGATAAATTTTTTGTACCAAAATGCCTACTTTGTAGCTTCTAATGCAGCGATGTATTTTGCTTCCATGATGGAATCTACTATCACTATCTGCTTAAAACTCTTCCAACTGACAGCACCACCATTACACACAAACAGACTCCCAGATGTCGATTTTTGATCATCTATATAGAACATAAAATTCGAATCTGTATACCCTTGGACTTGGAGTTCTCCATTATCATAAACCAACAATATATCCTTAGTTCTTCTCAAGTACTTAAGGATACATTTCATAGAAGTCCAGTGTTCTTCATCTAGATTCGACTGATATCTGCTCATGATATTCACAGCATGGGTAATATCAGGTCGTGTATATAACATAGCATACATGAGGCTTTCTATTGCTGAAGCATAAGGGATCTTGCTCATACATTCAATATCTTCAGGTGTGTTGGGATACATTTTTTTGGAGAGATGAATGCCATGTTTGAAGGATACAAATCTCCTCTTGGAGATTTTCATGCTAAACCTCTTTAGCACTACCTTTATGTACATCTTTTGTGAAAGACCTAGCATCCTATTCGATCTATCTCTATAAACTTTGATTCCTAGAATGAAGGATGCTTCTCCTAAATCTTTCATGGAGAATTCTTTAGATAACCACATTTTAACTATGGTCAACATGAAAATATCATTCCTAATAAGAAGGATATCATCCACATGCAATACGAGAAAGATAATAGCGCTCCCACTGATCTTTTTGAAAATACATGGTTCCTCCTCATTTTTGATGAAATCAAATAATTTGATCATATCATTAAAATGAGAATTCCAGCTTCGAGATTATTGCTTAAGTCCATATATGGACCTTTGCAACTTGCATAATTTATGATCAGCATCACTGGATGTGAAACCCAGTGATTGTTCCATATAGATATCTTCCTCAAGGTATCCTTTTAGGAACATCGTTTTCACATCCATTTTCCATATTTCATAATCAAAATAAGCTGCAATAGCAAGCAATGTACAGATGGATTTTAGCATAGCTACTGGCAAAAAGGTATCTTGATAGTCAATGCCTTCATGTTGACTATAACCTTTTGCCACTAATTTAGCTTTGAATGTCTCCACATTCCCATCTGCATCAATCTTTCTCTTGTAGATCTATTTACATCCAATAGGTACTATACCTTCTGGTGGATCTACCAAGGTTCAGACTTGGTTTGAGTGCATCAAGTCAATTTCTAACTTCATTTCCTCTAAATACTTTTCAGAGTCGATATCTGATATCGCCTCGTCATAGGTGTTGGGATCATCATGAACCCCATTACCTACGAGGAATATTTTCTCTACTTCATCCAAAATAGTACCTAAGTACCTCTCAAGGGGATGGAAAACCCTTTTTGATCTACGAGGTGGAGGAGGTAGTGATTGTATTGGCTCAACCTAATTTGGTTCCATAGGGTCCTTAGCTCATTGCTCTTGGGAGACTTTCTCCTCTAGCTTGATCTGCTTTCCAATGCCACTATTTTGAATAAATTATTTTTTTAAAACAATAGCATGCCAGCTCATAATCACATTATGATCTTCTGAAATGTAGAAATAATATTCTAATAATTCTTTAGGATATCCTATAAATTGAGCTCTAAAGGATCTATAGTTTAACTTATTTGCTTGTTGTCTTTTGACATGAGCCGGACAATCTAATAAGTACCATAAATTTATCAATAAAATTATTAATTTATTAATTAATTTATATTAATTTTTAAGAATTATTAATTAATTGATACATATTTTTAAAAAATTCATATTTTATTAATTAAAAAATTAATTAAAAAATAATAAAATTAAAAAACTAAATTTTATTATCAATAAAAAGAGCTTATTTTTTTTTATCATAATGAAATAAGTTTGAAGTAAAATGGAGCTAAAACGAAGAAGATATGAATTTCTAAAGAAATAAAATAAATAAAAATTAAATAAAAAAGGAAAATGGCTCAGTCGGTTCCACAAGCCAAGCCATCAAAGTCGACTCAGATGCAGAAGCCGCCAGTCAATCTACGATCCAGGTGTAGACCATCAGCTCAGTAGAAATTGATGAATCATGGAGTGACACGTAATGGACCTAGACCCTTAAAGGGTTCACAGAAAATCTATCACGGCTCATAGAGCATTTTGGTCTTTCCACTCGATGATAGGAGTGCTGATTGGCTGTGATGTATGGTGCAGTCGATCCATATAGTCCATGGGAATAGTAATTGCACGATCAGATGACTGTGGTTGATTGCGGTCAAGATCGGAGCGGTGGTTATTGTCGGGTTTGATTCGAATTCCATCAACGATCTAGCGCGATCTGATAGCCAAAAAACTAGCCGATGAAGATCCAATGGTCTAGAAAGCTCCTGACTTCATTAAAACATCCAGAACTCAATCCGACGGCCAGATTTTCTCCTAATTAACTCAATTGGATGACCCATAATTTAATTTGACCCGATTTGAGTTGATATGCATCCGATTTTGATGATTTTTGATCTATTGGATTCCTATCAATGGCCAAATTTCATCCAAAGTAGTAGAATTAATCCAGGACTCTTTTTAATCTAATTTTTACTCAAATTTTTTTATATTTTCATGATCAAAGAGCTCCTTAGTCCCACATTGCCTAGAAGAAAACTCTCCGGCCCTCCTAGCTCTATAAATAAGACCCCAGGCCTTCAGAGTTCATTATCTTCGATCAAGGTGAAGCTTTGGTATAAGATGAAGCCAGGCTCTAGATTAATGGCTACTTCGAGGCAATTGGTATCGAGAGAGAAAGCTGAGCTTTTACACCATCTTTCCACCCATACCGATCCAAGATCAGATATTAGGCTATTTTATTTTATTTTATTTTATTTTTAAATTTTATGTATTTAAATTTTAAAATTTTAATTAATATAAATTTTATTTTATATTCTTTAAATTCATGCTCTTTATTTTTATTATAATTTAATTTTTATACTTTAATTATTGCTCTTTATTTTATTGTAAGTAGATGCTAAGATCTAACTAGTAGATCTTAGTACCAAGTTTAAATTTCTGCACCCTTTAATTTTCACTTTCCGACTTCACTTTTAATTTTAAAACTCTTTTCTTTTCTTTTTCTTTTCAAAAATTAAAAATTTTAAATTTAAAAATACTACCTTTCCTATGGATTCGATCCGACTCACTGCTATCTATGTATTTTTAATTATTTTAAAAAGTCAGATTAAACTAATAAACACGGTGTCTTAACAACAACATTGCATTCTTATTACGTTTTTGATATCATTATCGAAGATTATTTTTGATTTTTAATTTTAATTTTTTTAATTTATTTTAAATAAATTAAAAATAATTTTGGCAAACGTATCAAGTTTATGGCGTCATTGTCGGGGAAGGAATAGATGCTATTTTTTCTTTAATTTTTTTATAAATTAGTTATAAATATTTTTTTAAATATTTCTTACTAACTTTTTATTTATTTATTTTGCAAAAAAAAAGGGAAAAGGATGAAAGCATCTAATCTTGATGAGATCAATCCTAACTCTAGTCCTCTTTTCCTTTATTTATTTATTTATATATTTTATTTTTAAATTAATTTAAAAATATCCATTTAAATCTAATTAAAAGTCTCACGATAAGATTAGAAATCCTAACAGTTTAGAGTATGCATCATATTAGTTTTATTTTTCTGGTAATTGCTGGAGGCAAGGTAAACCTTTCAGAATTCAATTAGTTGCATACATCTAGTTTAAATTGCATAGAACCATTTGATTGAATTTTTTTTTTTTACATATCATATTAAATTAAATTAAGGATAACACCCAATTAAATAAGATAAAGTGGAGATTTGATTACCCTTCCTTGGCCCACAAACAATCAACCAGCATCCTGCATTGACCTAAGCCTTTAATTTTAAAATCAATTTGACATCAGCCCTAGAAACTCGAGCTCAATAGGGCAAGGAACCCTAAGAGTTGAATCAGATTAGGACTAGTCAATTTGACTGATCTCTAGGAAAGTGGTTCAGGGATGACTGGGCCCGAAGGAAGATGGTTTCTAATTGGTTCCGTTTGCTTATCAAGCTAAGCATAATTAGTGTCTAAGGCAAGCAACGGGGGGACTCCCACCGACCTTACACTTATCTGGCCAGTTGATTGACTGATCTTACACTTGAAGGGCTTGAAGGTGACCTTGGCAGTTAAGAGTTATCAAGATCTAGGATAACCATATCAGAATTGATTGATCAACTTGATTGCTAGCCAATATCAAAGCTAATTAAACCTAATTCTTCTCTCTCTTCTTAGTTCTAGGACTCCTTAGGACCTCTTCTTTAGAACTTTTCTTTCTTTCTTCTCTTTTCTCCTCTAAAAATAAAATAAAATAAAATTAAATAAAAATTAAATTAAACTAACTAAAAAATATTAAAATAATAATTAAATTAAATTAAAAATAATTAATTAAAAAATTAAAAAATAATAATATAATAAAATAATAAATATATATATAAATTCTAAAAAAATCTAAAAATTTTGAACCATACATTAGGGTTACACTAATACATGCATGATAGGAAATCACTTTTTCTAATTTAGTTGAACTTAATTGAATGATTGATTCACATTAAACTTGATAATCAAATGGCTAATCTGAACCTAATAGTCCAAAAATTAGATAAAGTTGACATTCTTGCTCAGAAATTAGACGAACTCCTAATCCTAGGTCAATAATCTCCTGCACAATTCACATCACCTAGCCCAATCCATTATGCTGCACAGTTTTCATATTTTATCTAAGAACAAGTTCAAGCTACTCAAGGCTACTCTAAGCCGGTTAATAATCTTCTTTCAAATTCATATAACTAGTATTGGAGTAACTACTCTAAATTTTCTTGGACATCCCAATAGACTCAAGCTCAGACCCAAATTTCACCTATCCAAAACTATCAAAATAGGCCCTAATACCAAAACTATGCCTATAGTAATGGTCAGCCTAGTCAGTTTACCTAGCCATCATATAATAACCAGCTATCATACCCACCTCCTCAATAGACCAATCTAGTCGATGAAAGATTTAACCAACTTCAATAATTGATTTTGACTCAACAGCAATCTATCACCAGGCTAGAAGTTCAAATAGGATAATTAGTTGAGTTCAACATGAGGAAAGAACTAGATCAACTATCGAGTCTACCAATTTCAAACAATACACCTAATATCCACCAACCACCTGGACCAAGTTATCAATTTAATGTCTCACTTAAGAATTCTTAATCTGAAAATGCCAAAATAATTCCTAAACTTAAAAGCTATAGGATTCTTGTGGACCCATATCAAGATCAGGTGAGAGAGGCTAGTACTGATGCTAGCCAAAATAAAAATTTAAAGAAATTGGCTAGTATTGAGACTAACCACATAAAAGAACCCGAGTCAAAAATTAGTACTAATGCTAGTTCCAATTTTAATGAGATAGAAAAAGGGAAAAAGAGAATAGATGATTTACCCGAGACTTATAAACCTAATGTCATATTCCTTTCAACCCTAGAAGCCAATTCTTTTTACAAAAATCAAGAGGCATGTAATGAAGAGTCAATGGAGTTATTTAAACAAGATCATATTAGTTTACTTTTAAAATTAAAATCATCTTTAGTCACCATTCTAGCACCCATTGAATCAAACTTAACTTCTAATACGAAAACTCAATTCATGAGCATTTTAGAAGAATAAATAGAGAAAATTCTTAATAAACATGGGTCTGAGAATGGGGTCATAAATTATGTCCCTAAAATTAACAATGATTATATCAATAATGGAATTATAAATCAACTTTCTAAGATTGGCAATCCAAAATAATTAAAATTTGTCAATCCAATATTCGATACAGGATAGTAAGCTGCATTATGTCTGGCTGAAGATGGTAAACTTAGCGCTTGTTAGGAGGCAACCCAATATTTAGTTTTCTTTCATTTAATTTATCTTTTTAGTTTATTTTTTTAGGACAATCTGAATAAGTTGGAGGGAGAGCTCAAATTTTTAAAGGCATGTACTGGACCAAAAATATATACTAAATCAGGTGCATTCTTTCATGTTCTTTATTACATCCTTTATTTTTTCTTCTCTATTGAGGACAATGATGATTAAGTTGGGAGGAAGAAAAATAAAAATTTAAAAATTTTAAGTTCTTAAAAAGTTAGTATTTAGTATTTAAATACCTGATTATGCTTAAGAATCGAATTAAACCAAGCATTTCTAAAAAAAATTGATACATAGATCAGGGAATCTATGAGATATTGAGAAATCAAGTATTAAGAAAATTCAATAAAGAATTAAGTGTAGAACATAAAAAATTTTTTCTTGAGCATTTCTAATTTTTTCTACTAGCATCAAAAAAAAGTCTACTTTTTATGGGCTTGTGTAGGATAACTATACATTTTTTCATATAAATTTTTTTTAATAAAATAGTTTCCAAGTACTTCTCACTAAGTAACCAGGCCTCTTTGCCTGAGCAAGCATTGAGTTTCGCATCAAAAGATGGGAAGGGCAAAGAAGCTTGTTATAAAGTTAGTGTTAACTCGTAGCCTATTTGATTCAAGCTAGTAAGCCCAAGGGATATTCTATACTTAGTACCCTAAAGCCAACTGGTTTGGGAGTCATTAGTCCAAGACTCGCTATATGGATCAAATAGAAAGCTTAAGGAGTTAAGATACTCAATAGTGGTACAATATTTAAAAAAAAAAAGGTTTTTCATCGAGTAATCGGGTTTCGTTGCCTAAGTAAGCAATGATATTTGCATCAAAAAGTGGATAATGTGAAAATAAAAATCAATAAATGAAGGGTAGAAGTAGCAATACACTTGCCTATATGAAAGTTTAGAGAATTCAAAGAAAAATATAGGATAATTTAGAAAAAGTTCAAAAAAATTTAATGTTCTTTACTTAATTTTTCTATTGATAAGTATTAAAACCTCAATGATATATCTCACTTAAGCTCCATTGAATATCAATGGCCATTTTGAAAACTATTTAGGTAAAATTTGAAACTCTAAAGTTAAAAGGTATTTAAAATAAAATTCTTTCTTTACTCAAGGATGGGCAAAGCTTAAGTTGGAGGGTGTGATAAGTATCATAAATTCATCAATAAAAATATTAATTTATCAATTAATTCATATTAATTTTTAAGAATTATTAATTAATTGATACATATTTTTAAGAATTCATATTTTTATTAATTAAAAAATTAATTAAAAAATAATAAAATTAAAAAAATAAATTTTATTATCAATAAAAAGAGCTTATTTTTTTTATCATAATAAAATAAGTTTGAAGCAAAATGGAGCTAAAACGAAGAAGATATGAATTTCTAAAGAAATAAAATAAATAAAAAATAAATTAAAAAGGAAAATGGCTCAGTCGGCTCCGTAAGCCAAGCCAATTCATCAAAGTCGACTCAACCATAGAAGCCGCTAGTTGGTTCATGATCTAGGTGTAGATCGTTAGCTCAGCAGAAACCGACGAATCACGGAGCAACACGTGGTGGACCTAGACCCTCAAAGGGTTCATAGAAAATCTATCATGGCTCATAGAGCATTTTGGTCTTTTCGCTCGATGATAGGAGTGTTGATTGGCTGCACTGTATGGTGCAGCCGATCCACGTGGTCCATGGGAACAGTAATTGCGCAATCAAATGGCTACGGTTGATTATGGTCAAGATCAGATGGTGGTGGTTATTTTCGCGTTTGACTCGAATTCCATCAGCGATCTGGCATGATCCAATGGCCAGAAAACTAGCCAATGAAGATCCAACGATCTAGAAAGCTTCTGACTTGATTAAAACATCTAGAACTCGATCCAACGATTAGATTTTCTCCTAATTAACTCAATCGAATGGCCAAAATTTAATCCAATCCGATTTGAGCCGATATGCATCCGATTTTGATGATTTTTGATCCATTGGATTCCTATCAATGGCTAGATTTTATCCAGAGCAGTAGAATACATCTAGGACTCCTTTTAATTTAATTTTTAATTAGATTTTTTCATATTTTGATGATCAAAGAGCTCCTTAGTCCCACATTGCCTAGAAGAAAACTCTCCAGCCCTCCTAGCTCTATAAATAAGACTCCAGGCCTCCAGAGTTCATTATCTTTGATCAAGGTGAAGCTAGGCTCTAGATTAATGGCTGCTTCGAGGCAACTGGTCTCGAGAGAAAAAGCTAGGCTTTTATATCATCTTTCCACCCATGCCGATCCAAGATCAGAGATCAAACTATTTTATTTTATTTTATTTTATTTTTAAATTTTATATATTTAAATTTTAAAGTTTTAATTAATATAAATTTTATTTTATGTTCTTTAAATTCACGCTCTTTATTTTTATTATAATTTAATTTCTGTACTTTAATTATTGCTCTTTATTTTATTGCAAGTAGATGCTAAGATCTAATTAGTAGATCTTAGTACCAAGTTTAAATTTCTGCACCCTTTAATTTTCGCTTTCCAACTTCACTTTTAATTTCAAAACTCTTTTCTTTACAAAAATCAAAGATTTTAAATTTAAAAATACTATCTTTCTTATGGATTCGATCCGACTCATTGCTATCTATATTTTTTTAATTATTTTAAGAAGTCAGATTAAACTGATAAACACGGTGTCTTAACGACAATATCATGTTCTTATCACAATCCCAAATTTTGAGATGACTCAGACTTAATTTCTTACTATGCCATATCTCATACGGTGTGGTAGGAATGATTTTAGAGAAAATTCTATTCAGTAAATATATAGCAGTTAATAGACTATGTCTCCAAAGAAGATCGAAAGGTCTGTGAAGCTCATCATGGATCGGACCATATCTAATAGGATCCAATTTTTTCGTTCTAAAATTTCATTGAGTTGAGGTGTTCCAGGTGGAGTCCATTGAGAGACTATACCATTTTGCTTGAGATAGTCTAGAAATTTTTGACTAAGGTATTCACCTCCTCGTTCTAATCGAAGAACCTTAATGAGTTTTCCAGTTTGCTTTTCGACTTTATGTTTGAATTTCTTAAACTTTTTAAAGGCTTCAGACTTGTGTCTCATAAGATATACCTATACCGAGATAAATCATCGATAAAGATTATTAAGTAATCAAAGTTGCCTCTGGCTAACACATCAAATTGACCGCACACATCAGTATATACTAGGGCAAGTAGATCCATGGCCCGTTCTCGATGTCCTACAAAAGGGAGCTTAGTCATTTTGCCATGAAGACTTGATTCATAAATTGGATATGGCTCAAAAGTCAATGGACTCAATAGTTTAATTTTTTTCAATTTGTTAACCCTATCTTCTGCTATATAACCTAGCCTTAGGTGCCACAGACACCTATCATTTGGACTATCCCTAGGTCATTTTACGGCATTTATATTTTGTTCGATATTAAAGATAAATACATCAATATGTAACTGGTAGAGACCGTTAATGAGAAAATCACCTATAATTTTATTTCTTTCATAAAGAATATTACAATGGTCCTTAAGAAAACTAATTACATTGCCTTCTTATGCTAAACATGAAACAAAAATTAAATTCCTGCTTGCGGCAGGCACATAATAACAATCCCTAAGTACTAAATCTAAGCCAAATGGTAGTCGAAGAGGGTAGGTTCCCATGACCAAAGTAGCAAAATGCATAGCATCTCACCAAAGAAGCACATTTCAATTTTAGTACTAAGATCGCGATGTTGTCGTTAAGACACCGTGTTTATCAGTTTAATCCGACTTCTTAAAATCATTGAAAATGCGTAGATAGTAGTGAGTCGGGTCGAATCCACAGGGAAGGTAGTGTTTTTAGATTTGAAATCTTTGATTTTTAAAAGAAAAAAAAAAAAGAAGAGTTTTGGGATCAAAAGTGAAGTCGGAAAATTAAAAAGCAAAAATTAAAAGGTGCAGGAATTTAAACTTGGTACTAAGATCTACTAGTTAGATCTTAGCATCTACTTGCAAAGCAATAATTTAAAGTGCAGAAATTAAATTACAATAAAAATAAAAAGCAAGAAATTAAAATGCAAAAAATAAAATTTTTATTAATTAAAATTTTAGAATTTAAATACATAAAATTTAAAAAGAAAAAATAAAATAAAATAGCCTGATCTCTGATCTTGGATCGGCATTGGCAGAAAGATGGTGTAGAAGCTCGGCTCTTCTTCTCGGCACCCGTTGCTTCGAAGCAGCCTTTAACCCATAGCCTGGCTTCGCCCTGTACCAAAGCTTCACCTTGATCGGAGATATTGAATTTCTTGATGGCCTGGGGTCCTTTTTATAGAGCTAGGAGGGCTGGATATTTTTTCTAAAGGCAATATGGGACTAATAGCCTTTGTAATCATCAAAATACAAAAAAAATTTGGATAAAATTTGAATCAAAATAGCTCTGATATGACTCTGATAAATCTGATAAAATCCAGCCATTCAATAGGAATCCAACGGTCCAAAAATCATCAAAATCGGATGCAGATAAGCTCAGATCGGGTCGGATTAAATTCTGGCCGTTGGATCGCGCTTGATCGAGGAAATCTGGCCGCAAATCGCGCTTCGGGAGTCTTGATCACCGCCGGCAGCATTCTGGACCGTCGGATCATCGCCTGGATCGAGCGCTGCCATCCGATGGTGATCCGCGTGATGTTTGTATCTGAATAAAATTCGGAAGCAACCACAGCCGTCCGATCCTGACCGCAAACAACCACATCCGTCCGATCGCGCAATAACTGTTCCCATGGACCGCGTGGACCGGCCGCACCGCACACCGCAACCAATCAGCGCCGCTGTTGTCGAACGAAAAGACTAAATTACCCTTGTGAGCCGCGATAAATTTCTGTAGACCCTTAAGGGGTCTAGGTCCACCACGTGGCAATCTCTGATTCGCCGGAATTTGCTGAGCTGGCGGTCCACGCCTAGGATCGTGGACCGGCTGATGGCTTCAACGGCTGAGTCGGCTTGATGGCTTGGCTTGGCTTGGTGGCTCGGCTTGCGGAGCCGGCTGAGCCATTTTCTTTTTTTTATTTAATTTTTATTTATTTTATATTTTTAAAAATTCATATCTTTTCCATTTTAGCTCCGTTTTACTTGAAATTTATTTCGTTGTGATCAAAAAAATGAGCTCTTTCTATTGATAATAAAATTTTATTTTTTAATTTTTATTATTTTTATTATTTTTTAATTAATTTTTTAATTAATAAAAATATGAATTTTTCAAAAATTATATATAAATTGATTATTAATTCTTAAAAATTAATATAAATTAATTAATAAATTAATACTTTTATTGATGAATTTATGATACTTATCACACCCCCCAACTTAAGCTTTGCTCGTCCTCGAGTAAAGAAAGAATTTAGTTTTAAATACCTTTTAACTTTAGAGTTTCGAATTTTACCTAAGCAATTTTCAAAATGGCCATTGATATTCAGTAGAGCTTAAATGAGATATATCATTGGGGTATTAATACTTATCAATAGAAAAATTAAGTAAAGAACATTAAATTTTTCAGAACTTTTTCTAAATTATTCCACTTTTATCTCTGATTTGTCTAAACTTTCATATAGGCAGGTGTATTGCTACTTCCATCCTTCATTTATTAATTTTTATTTTCACATTGCCCACTTTTTGATGCGAATATCATTGCTTACTTAGGCAACGGGACCCGGTTACTCGGTGGGAAACCAATGTTTCTTTTTTTTTTTTTTTTTTTTTTTTTTTTAACGTTGTACCACTATTGAGTGTCTTAACTCCTTAAGCTTTCTATTTGATCCATGTAGCGAGTCTTGGGCCAATGACTCCCAAACCAGTTGGCTTTAGGGCACTAGGTATAGAATACCCCTCGGGCTTACTAGCTCGAATCAAATAGGCTACGAGTTAAGACTAGCTTTACAACGAGCTTCTTTGCCCTTCCCACCTTTTGACGCGAAACTCAATGCTTGCTTAGGCAAAGAGGCCCGGTTACTCAGTGAGAAGTACTTGAAAACTATTTTATTAAAATAAATTTTTATATGAAGAAACGTATAGTTACCCTACACAAGCCTATAAAAAGTAGACTTTTCTTTGATGCTAGTAGAAATAATTAGAAATGCTCCAAGAAAAAAATTTTTATGTTCTGGACTTAACTCTTTATTGAATTTTCTTAATACTTGATTCCTCAATATCTCACAGATTCTCTGAATCTGTGTATCAATTTTCTTTTAAAAATGCTTAGTTTTAATTCGATTCTTAAGCATAATCAAGTATCTAAATACTAAATACTAACTTTTTCGAGGACTTAAAATTTTAAAATTTTTATTTTTTTTTCTCTCCCCCCAACTTAATCGACATTGTCCTCAATGGAGAAGAAAAAAAATAAAGGATGTAATAAAGAACATGAAAGAATACACCTAACTCAGTATATTTTATATATTTTTTTATTTATTTTTTTTGGTCCAGCACATGCCTTTGACAAATTTGAGCTCTCCCTCCAACTTATTCAAATTATCCTAAAAAAAAATAAGATAAATTAGATAAAAACTAAATATTGGGTTGCCTCCCAACAAGCGCTAAGTTTACCGTCTTCAGCCAGACACAATGTAGCTCACTATCCTGTGTCGAATATTGGATTGACAAATTCCAATGGTTTTGGATTGCCAATCTCAGAAAGATTGATTTATTAATCCCATTATTGATATAATTCTTTGTTAATTTTTGGGATATAATTTTATGATTCCATTCTCAGACCCATGTTTATTAAGAATTTCTCCTATTTGTTTTTCTAAAATGCTCATGAATGGAGTTTTAGGAGTTAAGTTTGATTCAATGGGTGCTGGAATGGTGACTAAAGGCGGTTTTAATTCTGGAGGTAAATTAATGTGATCCTGCTTAAACAACTCCATTGATATTTCATTACATGCCTTTTGATTTTTATAAGAAGAACCAGCTTCTAGGGTTGAAGGGAATAGGACATTAGGTTTATAAGTCTCGGGTAAATCATCTATTCTCTTTTCCCTTATTTCTATCTCATTTAAACTGGAACTAGCATCAGTACTAATTCCTGGCTTGGGTTCTTCTATGTGGTTAGTCTCAGTACTAACCAGTTCCTCTAAATTTTCATTTTGGCTAGCATCAGTACTAGCCTCTCTCACCTGGTCTTGGTATGGGTCCATAAGAATCCTATAGCTTTTAAGTTCAGGAATTACTTTGGTATTCTCAAATTGAAGATTCTTAGATGAAACATTAGATTGATAATTTAATCCAGGTGGTTGGTGGTCATTAGGTGGGTTATTTGAAATTGGTAGGTTCGGTAGTTGATCTAGTTCTCTCCTCATGTTAGACTCAACTAATTATCCTATTTGAGCTTCTAGTCTGGCGATAGATTGCTGTTGAGTTAGAATTAATTGTTGAAGTTGGTTAAATCTATCATCAGCTAGATTGGTCTGTTGAGGAGGTGGGTATGAAGGCTGATTATAATATGATGGCTGGTTAAACTGACTAGGCTGACCATTATTATAGGCATAATTTTGATAATTTTGCTCAAGTGAAATTTGGGTCTGAGCCTGAGTCTGTTGGGATGTCCAAGAAAAATTAAAGTTACTCCAATCTGAATTATATGAATTTGAAAATGGGTCATTAATCAATTTGGAGTATCCTTGAGTAGCTTGAACTTGTTCTTGGATAAAATATGGAAACTGTGCAGTCATAGGATATTCACTTACATGATGGGTTGGACTAGCACAGATTGAATAACTCTCCTGATAATTAGAAGATGATGTGAATTGTGCAGGAGATTGTTGACCTAGGGTTAGGAGTTGATCTATTTTCTGATCAAGAAGGTCAACTTTATCTAATTTTTGGACTATTAGATTCATATTAGCCATTTGATTATTATGTTTAATGTGAATCAACCATTCAATTAAGTTCAACTAAATCAGAAAAAGCGATTTCCTACCATGCATGTATTAGTGTAACCCTAATGTATGGTTCAAAAAAAAATTTTAGAATTTTTTTATTTTTTTTTATTATTATTATTATTATTATTATTTTATATATTAAAAATTAATTTTTTTTAATTATTTTATTTGTTTAATTTTAATTTAATTTAATTTAATTATATTTTTAATATTTTTTAGTTAGTTTAATTTAATTTTTTTTTATTTTATTTTATTTTTAGAGGAGTAAGGAGAAGAAAGTTCTAAAGAAGAGGTCCTAAGGAGTCCTAGAACTAAGAAGAAAGAGAAGAATTAGGTTTAATTAGATTTAATGTTGGTTAGCAATCAAGTTGGTCAATCAATCCTGACTAAGGGTTATCCTAGATCTAGACAGCTCCTAACTGCCAAGGTCACCTTCAAGCCCTCCAAGTGTAGGATTAGCCAATCAACTAGCCAGGTAAGTGTAAGGTCGGTGGGAGTCCCCCCGTTGCTTGCCTTAGACACCAATTATGCTTGGCCAGGTAAGCGAACGGAACCAATTAGAAACCACCTTTCTTCGGGCCCAATCGTCCCTGAACCACTTTCCTAGACACCAGTCAAATTGACTTATCCTAACTCGGTTCAACTCTTTGGATTCCTTATCCTATTGAGCTCGAGTTCCTAGGGTTGATGTCTAATTGATTTTAAAATTAAAGGCTTAGGTCAATGCAGGATGTTGGTTGGTTGTTTGTGGGCTAAGGAAGGGTGATCAAATCCCCACCTTATCTTGTTTAATTGGGTTGTGCCCTTAATTTGATTTAATATGAATATGCAAAAAAAAAAAAAAAAAAAATTCAATCAAAGGGTTCTATGCAATTTAAACTAGATGCATGTAACTAATTGAATTCTGAAAGGCTTACCTTGCCTCCAGCAATCACCAAAAAAAATAAAAATAAAAATAAAACTAATATGATGCATGCTCTAAACAGTTAGGGTTTCTAATCTTATCATGAGGCTTTTAATTAGGTTTAAATGGAATATTTTTTTTAAATTAATTTAAAAATAAAATAAATAAATAAATAAAAAAAAGAAAAGAGGACTAGGGTTAGGATTGATCTCACCAAAATTAGATGCTTTCTTCATTTTCTCTTTTTTTTCTACAAAATAAATAAAAAAAATTAGTAAGCAATATTAAAAAAATATAATTAATTTACAAAAAAAATCAAAGAAATCAAAGAAAAAAAATAGCATCTATTCCTTCCCCAACGGCGCCAAAAACTTGGTGCGTTTGTCAAATTATTTTTAATAAATCAAAGAAATCAAAATCAAAAGATGCAACGTTTGCCAAACAAAGAAATCAAAATCAAAAATCAAAAACTTTCCCCGGCAACGGCGCCAAAAACTTGGTGCGTTTGTCGAATTATTTTTAATAAATCAAAGAAATCAAAATCAAAAATCAAAAACCTTCCCCGGCAACGGCGCCAAAAACTTGATAGGGACGCGATGTTGTCGTTAAGACACCGTGTTTATCAGTTTAATCCGACTTCTTAAAATAATTGAAAAAATGCGTAGATAGCAATGAGTCGGGTCAAATCCACAGGGAAGGTAGTATTTTTAGATTTGAAATCTTTGATTTTTAAAAGAAAAAGAAAAAAAGAAGAGTTTTGGGATCAAAAGTGAAGTCGGAAAATAAAAGCAAAAATTAAAAGATGCAGGAATTTAAACTTGGTACTAAGATCTACTAGTTAGATCTTAGCATCTACTTGCAAAGCAATAATTTAAAGTGCAGAAATTAAATTGCAATAAAAATAAAAAGCAAGAAATTAAAATGCAAAAATAAAATTTTTATTAATTAAAATTTTAGAATTTAAATACATAAAATTTAAAAAGAAAAGACAATAAAATAAAATAGCCTGATCTCTGATCTTGGATCGGCATTGGCAGAAAGATGGTGTAGAAGCTTGGCTCTTCTTCTCGGCACCCGTTGCTTCGAAGCAGCCTTTAACCCATAGCCTGGCTTCGCCCTGTACCAAAGCTTCACCTTGATCGGAGATGTTAATTTCTGATGGCCTGGGGTCCTTTTTATAGAGCTAGGAGGGCTGGATATTTTTTCTAAAGGCAATATGGGACTAATAGCCTTTGTAATCATCAAAATACAAAGAAATTTGGATAAAATTTGAATCAAAATAGCTCTGATATGACTCTGATAAATCTGATAAAATCCAGCCATTCAATAGGAATCCAACGGTCCAAAAATCATCAAAATCGGATGCAGATAAGCTCAGATCGGGTCGGATTAAATTCTGGCCGTTGGATCGCGCTTGATCGAGGAAATCTGGCCGCAAATCATGCGCTTCGGGAGTCTTGATCACCGCCGGCAGCATTCTGGACCGTCGGATCATCGCCTGGATCGAGCGCTGCCGTCCGATGGTGATCCGCGTGATGTTTGTATCTGAATAAAATTCGGAAGCAACCACAGCCGTCCGATCCTGACCGCAAACAACCACATCCGTCCGATCGCGCAATAACTGTTCCCATGGACCGCGTGGACCGGCCGCACCGCACACCGCAACCAATCAGCGCCGCTGTTGTCGAACGAAAAGACTAAATTACCCTTGTGAGCCGCGATAAATTTCTGTAGACCCTTAAGGGGTCTAGGTCCACCACGTGGCAATCTCTGATTCGCCGGAATTTGCTGAGCTGGCGGTCCACGCCTAGATCGTGGACCGGCTGATGGCTTCAATGGCTGAGTCGGCTTTGATGGCTTGGCGGCTTGGCTTGGTGGCTCGGCTTGCGGAGCCGGCTGAGCCATTTTCTTTTTTATTTAATTTTTATTTATTTTATATTTTTAAAAATTCATATCTTTTCCATTTTAGCTCCGTTTTACTTGAAATTTATTTCGTTGTGATCAAAAAAATGAGCTCTTTCTATTGATAATAAAATTTTATTTTTTTATTTTTATTATTTTTTTATTATTTTTTAATTAATTTTTTAATTAATAAAAATATCAATTTCTTAAAAAATATATATAAATTGATTATTAATTTTTAAAAATTAATATCAATTAATTGATAAATTAATACTTTTATTGATGAATTTATTATACTTATCATCTGCCTTCCTTTTCTTTCCACCTTCCACCTTCTGCCTTTTTACAGACTTCTTCTTTCCAAAAGATTTTCTCTTGGAAAAAGTTCATTCCATAGCAAGTACTGAGCCTTTAGAATCTTTCATAGAAAGCTCAGCAGTAACCGGCATATTCATAAACTCGATCAGAGTATTTTGAAGTTTATGCATATGGTAGTTCATGATGAACTGCCCATATGCATCAGTCAAGGATTGCAGAATTATTTCATTCTGTAAATTCTAGTCTAACTTCACTCCTAGCTTCTCAAGTTCTTCTAAGTCCTTGATCATCATCAGACAATGATCTTGGACTGACTGCCGATCACGCATTTTAGCCTTAAACAGTCGTTTAGTGATCTGATATTTGGCTGCGCGATCCTATTCACCAAACAACTCTTACAGGTGAGCTAACATTTGATGGGCAGTCTTGATATCTTCATGTTGGTGCTAAGGCTCATCAGACATCGAGCCCAATATGTAGTATCCGACCTTGTTATCTTCATCCATCCATTTGTCAAGAGATGCTCTCTATTCAGCAGATGGACGGACTGGTAAGATGGGGGGATCCTGGTCTAATACATGAGTTAACTTCTCGAAACTCAAAGTAATTTTGAAGTTTTAGAGCCAATCCTTATAATTGGATCCAGTCAGTCTATGGGTATTCAGTATACGAGCTAGTGGATTGGATGCAGACATTTTTTTTTTCCTGTAGAAAGTCAAAGTTTCTAGTTAGATTTTGTAATTAAGACTTGATCAATTTATTTAGGAGTTTGATTTTTAAACAAATTAGCTTCCACTATTTTCTTCGATTTCCTACACTCCCTCTGTAGAGATGCAAAAATCTCCATGATTAATGATTTTTAGTGGATGGTGCAGTCCCACCAACTGACTCATCACCTCACCTTACAGTTATTGATGATGGGTTAGCCAATGAGTGAACAACTCTTGTCCAATGATTCTCTAATCATGGTGCACCCAAGCTTGGTCTGTAATTCATGAATCTCACCGTATCCGAAATATTGATCTACTCCTTAGTCAAGTCAGACCCACTATTTGCATAGATTGGATTCCTAATTGGGTCTCTCACCGTATCCAAAATGTTGAGTCCAATCCATCCTCCAACTCATAGCATCCAATGCCTAATAGACATGGTTGCATCTTCTCAGTGTAACTGAACCATTGTGACCAGTCGAGAACAATCAACCTCGAGAAGGGCTCGCATATCTACAATGGTGAAAGACCTTAGACTTAATCTTTTCTTAGGGAGATTTGATTTAGGTCTCTTTAAACTTAGCTTGACATAGCCATAACCATTATGACTAACCTAGTGACATGTGTTAGCTCGGATTATTAGTCACCTTAGATCAGGACTGAGCCAACAAATATAGCCAGGTAAGTGAGATCGGTGGAAGGGATATGCCATTAACTCGACAAGAATGCATTTGTGTCGAGTAGTTTTCAATTAAAAACCAGTCGATCATATCTACCAAACTTATCTTAAACACCAAATTATTGAGCCAGAACCAATTGGGTTAGCCTATAATCCAGACTCTAATCACTGAGCCTAATTAGGTCTTAACTTGATTGATAACTCATGTGACTCGACCTTGACCCAGACTTAATCCTATTAGGCTGATCAATTTAAGCATTCTTGATCCCATCAAATCGACTCTTGATTCAGTTTGATCAACCGCTAGACCTAATTGAGCTATCCAAGCCCGAACCCAATTTTATGAATATGTCTTAGATCTAAAAATTTTCAATTTTAGACCTAATATATTTCATAACCTTAATTCTTAATTAAGTTTAGGATTCATAAACAAAACATGTAAATAAAATCCTAGGGTTTTAGGATCTAGGATTTTGTAGAAAATAAGTTTTTGATTTTTGATTAAGGACGAACGCGCAGCACCCCTACACGTCATAAGAACATTCCATCAAATGGAAGGAGAGGGCCTTTAAATCCTTCTTTGTTCTTATGACCGGACGGTCAAGGGGAATGCCTTAATCAAAAATATGATGAATCTACAAAACTAGTTAGATCTATATCATATATCACATATATAAAAAATGATCTAACTAAAAAAAAAATATTTTGCATACATCTCAGGCATCATATCATGCATGTTTTTAGATCTAAATTATCTCATAAACATCTAAAAAATAAGATTTAAATTTGATCATATCAAATTAAAATTTATTCTAGATAATTTTGTAGAACTATTCTATAACTAGTCTAAACATGCATCTATCATATCTCATATGAACAAATTTTTCTAATTTTTAGATCTAATTATAATATTTATAATATTATAAAATAGTAAATAAATAGATCTAAAAATTATAATTAATTAAATTAAAATTATGATCATGCTAGACTACATATAGAATGATTTTATTTTTAGTCTAGTCATGCATCTCATACATCTTAGACCTAGATTATTTAATTTTTAATCTTCTAATTTTAGATCTAATCACATCTAATGTGACATCTGAAATCATCTAATTATCAGATTAAAATCAGATCTAATGAATTATGGAACCTGGCTTTGATACAAGTTTAAGAAAAAAATCTATTTTTTGGGTCAGGTTCATTCAGATCTAATTGGATCAGGAGAGATATTTCAAAAACTTTTTCTCTAAGATCCTAATCAGATTTGCGACTCCTTAGATTTAATCTTATTAATCTGAGATCTAATGAATTATGGAATCTGGCTCTGATACTAGTTGAAGAAAAAAATCTATTTTTTGGGTTAGATTTGTTCAGATCTGATTGGATCAAGAGGGATATTTCAAAAATTTTTTCTCTAAGATCCTAATTAGATCTAAGACTCCTTAGATCTAATCTTATTAATCTAATAATAAAAATAAAAATAAAAATTAAATCTAATTTAATTATACTTTTATTTTGGATAATCCAATTACCCTATGATGACCCCGATGTTTGCTAGAGGTTCTGGATGTAGCCATGTAAGTGCTTGTCCTCTACCGGTATCCACTTGGGCAGGATCTGAAGATCTTCTTCTTCTTAATCAATCCTCCAAAAATTAGATCTAGATCTAATTTTGAAGATTTTCAAAACTGCTTTTGAAGAAAAGCCGTTGTCTCTTGCAGTAGTGCTACCTTCTTCCTTTCCTGGTGCCTTTAACTTGCTTGGATCACACCTTCTTCATGCCCAAAGGCTCTTGGGCATCCAGAGAAGAGAGAGCACCAGAGGGTGGCATAGAGAAGGATGGAGAGGAGCTATGTGGCATGGGCTAAAGGTAGAAGAATTGAATTCTAGGCATAGACAGGGTTTATATAGATCCTGCTGCATCATGCAGTGCTACATCATCCTGGCCAATCATGGCCCTTTATGCAATCAGATCTAAATCTGATTGATAGGATGACATCATCTGATCTAATCAGATTAGAGATCCTCAAAACTCTCCTTAGGTGGCACCAAGACTGGGTCCACAAAATTTAATCTCCTGAAGCAACTGGAGTCCCATCTATATGGGACTCCATCTTTTATCCTCATGGGATGCACGCCATCCTAGGCATGCACCCCCTTTTAGTCTACTTTTTAGTAGGGGACAAGTCTCCAGGTACTCTCCTATGGATGCATGACACATAGGTAGATGTCTAAGTATCCAGGGTCAACATTTGACTAATGTTCGAAGACAAGATTTAGCATGTGACGAAAAATAGCAGGTGTTGTCTCAAATTTATCTCATAAATTAAGATAATCCTTTTCTGACCTGGACAAACTCCAGTCAAACCAAATAAAGGTTTCTGAGTGAGCACAAACATATTTGACTCAGTCGAGACAAGCTTTAATGATTGTTAAAGGAGAACATTAGGCTCAATCGTGTGCTAGCATGATTTTCTTGAACCTAATTGAATGTTATTCAAAATAATTAAACTGGATTAATCTAATTGATGATATAAGATCATATTTGCCATACTTACCTTAGACACCGACTTGTCTGACCAGAACTAATTGGATTAGCTTATAATCCAAGCTTGAATCGTGGAGCCAAATTAGGTCTTAACTTGATTGACCATATGTGACTGTGAGTCGATCTTGACCAAGACTTAATCCTATTAGATTAGTCAAATCTAAACACTCTTGATCCCACCTAACCAACTCTTGATTTGGTTTGATCAACTGCTAGACCTAATTGAGCTACTCACTCCCAAACCCATGATTTATGAAGGTGTCTTAGATCTAAAAATTCATAATTTTATACCTAATTAATTTCATAAACTTAATTCTTAATTAAGTTCAAGAGTTCAATAACAAAACATGCATAAAAATTCTAGGGTTTCAGTATCTAGGATTTTGCAGAAAAGTAAGTTTTTGATTTCTGATTAAGGACAAACGCGTAGCACTCCTACATGCTATAAGAGTACCCCATCGAATGAAAAGAGAGGGTCTTTAAAACCTTCTTACTTTTATGACTGGATGGCTAAGGGGAATGCCTTAATCAGAAATATGAACTATACTATAAAACTATTAGATCCAATGCATATAACTATTACATGATTTAAGATTTGATCTATACATATTTTGCATACAACTCATATATCAAATTTAATATTTAAATTTATGTTTTAGATATGATTACATCTGATGTAATATCTAAAAATAAAATTTTAAATGATCTCAACAAAAAAATATTTAATCTGGACTACTCATGGCATAGATCTATGGAACTAGTCTAGACATGCATTGCATATGTCATACATGTAAAATTTTTAAATGCATCTCATGCTTTTTGATCTAATTATATCATATATAATATCTAAAATTTAACTAATCTAATCACATAATCTTCTAAAAATTAAATGAATATTTCATAAAATTTTTGATCTAGACTATGAGATTAAACTAGACATATGCTGCCTATATCATATATATCAAAATTTTAAATTAGACATTATATTTTAGATCTGATTACATCTAATGTAACATCTAAAACTTAAATGATCAAGTCATAAAAATTATTTCAGATCTAATCTAAAATATATTTGAAAACTATCATGATATGGATCAACAGATCTAGGCTAGAACATGCATTGTTTATGTCAAACATATATATTTAAAATATGCAATTTTTGATTTTAGATCTGATTACATCCTATGTAACATCTAAAAATCAAATAATCAGATCATAAGAAATAATTTTAGATCAATCTAAAGATAGATCTAAAAGCAGTAACCTGGCTCTGATACCAGTTGAAAAAATCAAATTTTTCTACCGTAGGATGCATATGATCGGATCAGATTTGCAGCAGAATAATTTTAAAAATTTTTAATGATCTGATTAGATCTGAGAGTTCTTAGATATGATTAGATTGATCTAAATTAGAAGTAAAATAAAAATAAAAATAGTGATAACAGTTATCATCTGATCGGATAAACCGTTTATCCATTGTGATGATCTGACGATTGATCCAAGATATTGATTGAGCCATGCACGCACCCGACCTCTATCGATATCCACTTAGGTCAAATTTAGAAATCTCCTCCTTCTAGATCTGATCTCCAAAGATCATATCTGATGTCTTCCCGTAGAGCCTTCAAAATGAACTTTGAGGGCTGCGCATTCGTCTCACAAACATCATCGTCTCTCACTGATCTTCGCACCGATGGAACTTGATCTTTGCTTGCAGGTTTTGCCCAACTCTTACGCATGGAGAAAAATGAGAGGATCAAATGAGAGAGTTGTGGAGATTAATATTTTGGTAGGTCTTCATCATAGAAAAATTGCTATATACAATAGCTTGCGCAGGGCCCTATTTATAGACCTAGTCAAGAGTCCCATCGCATATAACTTTGAATAGATCAAAGTTTAACATACAGAAGGACTCCTTAACTGATCTCCATGCCCCACCCTCTTATTTTTCTAATTTGATCACACAAAATTTAGAAAAAGTTGGCATGGAGATGGAGAGATAATGTTTGGATGGCGCAAGCAACTTATCTCCTAGATATTTGATCTCATAAAGTATGTTTGAGTGGGACACCTCCACTCTATCCATATGGGGAGCACGGCAAAAGAGAGAGTGCACCCCTTATTCCTCATGTAAACATCTAGGGGCGTGCGTCCCTAGGAAATCTCCAAGGAGCGCATGCCCCTTAACCTTTAATTTCTGCATTCGGATCAACATTTGACCTTTGTCTATTAGATATGTGTGCCCTAAAAGCCAGATTGGCTGGCACTTGTAATACACTTCTAAGGGAAAAATTATAATTTTAATTATAAATAATAAAATAGGTTAATTTCTATGACAGTGTGTATATGAAAGTGTCTGTGATACATTCCTTGAGTTAATGGTATTGATAATTCATATTTTCAAGAGTTGAAAATTTAAGATATGAATTTTTATTATTAACTCATAAAATGCTTTCGATCGTAGGATCATCATGAGGATGGTAATTAATCTGAAAGGTTGATGTATGATCATTTCTTTTAGATAGATGAGTCTTGAGTCTATGGTGTAGAGACACTGGAGTGAGAGTACAGATACTCATTCAAGAACGAGGGTACTGAGCGTGACCACCTCGAGCAGTCATGAGGAAGTCTACCCTCTCATCAATGACAAGCTTGAAGCTACAGTAGTGTGTCTGGTTCTTTGACCTGAGGTGCATCGATAGTTCATCTTGATGGTGTTATAGTTTGACGACACCATAACTCGATCTCCTAGCCATTTGAAATCCTGAGGTGTATGTTGCCTATAGCATATTCATTGTAGGAATTGGATTGCACCAATAAGGGATCTATCCACCTCAGTAGATGAGGAGCAGTCCTATGATGATCATGATAATCAAGTCCATAAGCCCATGGCCATGGCAGAGTGAAATAATAGAAAGAGTTTCTATTAGGATTTTCATATTGGACTTGAATCAAATGATTAATTCATATGACGGAAATTAGGGTTTGATGAGATCACCTTAATCCTAATCCGATCGGGGTTCAAGATAGAGGAACTTAATCACACAGGTAACTGCAATGAGAGGTTCACTTTTAGTTCTGATGGGTTGTCACCATATGCTGCTAGGTGTCACCAGTGGATTTTGGAAGTAATTAGAATGATTTGGATGATCGATCATACTAGTTGTCTGAATCAGAAAAGTTCTGATCCATCAGAAGGTGTTTCAATGATGTCGAAGATAGAGATCACGACATATCCCATTACCATACAAAACTGAACCTAATTGGGTCATACAAACAAGGGTTTGGATCTGGATATCATCAGTTGGATTAACCCATTTCAATTGATTTGAATAACATTCAATTAGGTTCAAGAAAATCTTGCTAGTACATGATTGAGCCTAATGTTCTTCTTTAACAATCATTAAAGCTTGTCTCGATGGAGCCAAATGTGTTTGAGCTCACTCAAGAACTTTTACTTGGTCTGATTGGAGCTTGTCCAAGTCAGAAAAGGGTTGTCTTAATTTATGAGATAAATTTGAGACAACACCTGCCATTTTTCATCACCTGCTAAATCTTATCTTTAGACATTGGTCAAATGTTGAACCTAAATACTTAGACATCTGCCCATGTGTCATGCACCCATAGGAGAGTACCTAAAAACTTGTCCCCCTCCTAAAAAGTAGATAGAAAGGGGGTGCATGCCTAGGGTGGCGTGCACTCCATGAGGATAAAAGATGGAGTCCCATACAGATGGGACTCCAGTTGCTTCAAGGGAATAAATTTTATGGTGCCAAGAAGACTTATTTAACCCAGTCTTGGCATCACCTAAGGAGAGTTTTGAGGGTCTCTAATCTAATTGGATCGATGATGTCATCCCACCAATCAGATTTAGATCTAATTGCACAAAGGACCATGATTGGCCAGGATGATGTGGTACTGCATGATGCAGCAAGGTCTATATAAACCCTGTCTGTGCCTAGAATTCAATTCTTCTACCTTTAGCCCCTCTTCCTCCTTCTCCATGCCACCCTCTGGTCCTCTCTCTTCTCTCCATGCCTAAGGGCCTTTGGGCATGAAGAAGGTGCGATCCAAGTAAGTGAAAGGCGCCAGGAAAGGAAGAAGGCAACACTACTACAAGAGACAACGACTTTTCTTCAAAAGCAATTTTGAAGACCTTCAAGATCAGATCTAAATCTAATTTTTGGAGAATTAATTGAAAAAGAGAAGATCTTTAGATCCTGCATGAGTGGATATCGATAGAGGCCAGGCACTTACGTGGCTATATCCAGAACCTCAAACAAACATCGAGATCATCACAGGATAATTGGATTACCCAAAACAAAGTTATAATTATATTATATTTAATTTTTATTTTTATTTTTATTATTAGATCAATAAGATTAGATCTAAGGAGTCTTCAATCTAATTAGGATCTTAGAGAAAAATTTTTTGAAATATCCCTTCTGATCCAATCAGATCTGAATGAACCTAACCTAGAAAATAGATTTTTCTCTTCAACTGGTATTAAAGCCAGGTTTCATAATTCATTAGATCTGATTTTAATCTAATAATTAGATGACTTTAGATGTCACATTAGATGTGATTAGATCTAAAATTAAAAAATTAGAAATTAAATAATCTAAATCTAAGGTGTATGAGATGCATGACTAGACTAGGAATAGAATTATTCTGTGTAGTCTAGCATGATCATAATTTTAATTTAATTAATTATAATCTTTACATCTATTTATTTACTATTTTCTAATATTATAAATATTTAGATCTAAAAAATAAAAAATAAATTTATTTAATTTGTTCATATGAGATATGATAGATGCTTGTTTAAACTAGTTATAGAATAGTTCTATAAAATTATCTAAAATAAATTTTAATTTGATATGATCAAATTTAAATCTTATTTTTTAGATATTTATGAGATAATTTACATCTGAAAATATGTATGACATGATGAATGAGATGTATGCAAAACATTTTTTTTTTTGGTTTGATCATTTTTTATATATGTGATATATGATGTAGATCTAACTAGTTTTGTAGATTTATCATATTTTTGATTAACGCATTCTCCTTGGCCGTCCGATCATAAGAATGAAGTAGGGATTAAAGGCCCTCTCCTCCCATTCGATAGGGTATTCTTATGGTGTGTAGGGGTGCTGTGCGTTCGACCTTAATCAGAAATCAAAAACTATTTTTTGCAAAACCCTGGATCCTAAAACCCTAGGATTTTATATACATATTTTATTTATGAACCCTAAACTTAATTAAAAATTAAGATTATAAAATATATTAGATCTAAAAGTAAAAATTTTTAGATCTAAGACATATTCATAAAATTTGGTTCGGGCTTGGGTAGCTCAATTAGGTCTAGCGGTTGATCAAACTGAAGTAAGAGTTGGTTAGGTGAAATCAAGAGTACTTAAATTAACCAGTCTAATAGGATTATGTCTGGGTCATGGTCGAGTTACATAAGTGATCGATCAAGTTAAGACCTAATTAGGCTCAATGGTTAGAGTCTAGATTGTAGGCTAATTCGATTGGTTCTGGCTCAACAATTTGATGTCTAAGATAAGTTTTGGTAGATACAATAGACTAATTTTTAATTAGGAGCTACTCGACTCGAATGCATTCTTGTTGAGTTAATGGCATATCCCTTCCACCGGTCTCACCTACCTAGCCATATTTGCCAGCCCAGTCCTGATCTAAGGTGGCTAACAATCTGAGCTAACCCATGCCACTAGGTTAGTCATAATGGTTATGGCTATATCAAGTCAAGTTTAAAGAGATCTAAATCAAATCTTCCTAAGAAAATATTAGGTCTAAGGTCTTCCACCATTATAGATGTGCGGGTCCTTCCCGGGGTTGATTGTTCTCGACTGATCATAGTGGTTTAGTTGCATCAGAAAGATGCAACCATGTCTATTAGGCATTGGATGCTACGGGCTAGAGAATGGATTGGGCTCAATATTCTAGATATGGTGAGAGACCCAATTAAAAATCTAATCTGTGTAAATGATGGGTCTGACTTAACTAAGGAGTGGATCAATATTTCGGACACGGTGAGATTCATGAATTAGAGAGCAAGTCTGGGTGCACCATGATTAGAGAATCATTGGACAAGAGTTGTTCACTCATTGGCTAATCCATCACCAATAACTATTAGGTGAGGTGATGAGTCAGTTGGTGGGACTGCACCATCCACTAAAAATTAATAATTGTGAAGATTTTCACATCCCTATAGAGAAAGTATAGAGATCCAAGAAAATAATGGAAGCTAATTTTTTTAAAAATTAAATTTCTAAATAAATTAATCAAGTCTTAATTATAAAATCTAACTAGAAACTTTGATTCTCTACAGGAAAAAAAAAATGTCCGCATCCAACCCACTAGCCTATATCCTGGACATCCATAGATTGACCGGACCTAATTACAAGGATTGGCTTCGAAACTTCAAAATTATTTTAGGTTTGAAGAAGTTGACTCATATATTGGACCAAGATCTCTCCACCTTACCAGCTCATCTATCCGTTGAACAGAGAGCATCTCTTGATAAATGAACGGATGAAGATAATAAGGCCAGATACTACATGTGGGCTCGATTCAGAGCTTCAAATAAATGAGTATCAAACTGCCACCAATGTTGGCTCAGTTGTAAAGTTGTTTGGTGAACAAATCCGGCAAATATTAGTCACTAAAAACATTTAAGGCAAATGTGTGTGGATATAGTCCAAATTCTGATTTGTAGAACTTAGTAGAAGTTCGGGTGTGTTAGATATATGTGCCCTAGAAGCCAGAATTGGCTGACACTTGTAATACACTTCTAGGGGCAAAATTGTAATTTTGACTATAATTAATGAAATGGGTTATTTTCTATCACACCTGTGTATTTAGTGTCTGTGATACATCCTTTGAGTTAATGGTAATGATAATTCATATTTTCAAGAGTTGAAAATTTAAGACATGAATAATCATTATTAACTCATAAAATGCTCCCGACCATAGGATCATCACGAGGATGGTGATTGATCCGGAAGGTTGGTGTACAATCGCTTCTCTTTAGTAGATGAGTCTTGAGTCTACGGTGTGGAGACACCGGAGCGAGAGTACAGGTACTCGTTAGAGAACGAGGGCACTGAGCGTGACCACCTCGAGTAGTCATTAGGAAGTCTACCTTCTCGTCAATGACTGACTCGATGCTGCAGTAGTGTGTCTGGTTCTTTGACCTGAGATGCATCGGCAGTTCACCTTGAGGGTGTTATAGTTTGACTACACCATTACTCGGTCTCCTAGCCATATGGAACCCTGAGGTGTATGTTGGCTATAGCATGTTCATTGTAGGAACTGGATTGCATCAAGATGGAATCTATCTACCTCGGTGGTAGAGGAGCAGCCCTATGATGATCATGAGAATCAAGTCCAGAAGCCCATGGCCATGGCAGAGTGAAATAATAGAAAGAGTTTCTATTTAGATTTTCACATTGGACTCGAATCGAATGATTACATCATATGACAGAGACTAGGGTTTGACGAGTTCACCTTAACCCTAATCTGATCGGGGCTCAAGATAGAAGAACTTAATCACACAGGTAGCTGCACCAAGAGGTTCGCATTCAGCTCTGATGGGTTGCCACCATATACTGCTAGGTGTCACTGGTGGATTTTGGGAGCAATTAGAATGATTTAGATGATCGATCATTCTAGCTGTTCGAATCAGAAGAGTTCTGATCCATCGAAAGGAGTTTCGATGATGTCGATGATAGAGATCATGACATATCCCATTACCATACAGAACTGAACCTAACTGGGTCACACAAACAAGGGTTTGAATCTGGTGATCATCAATTGAACTGATCTAGTTCAATTGATCTGAATGAGATTCAATTAGGTTCAAGGAAATCGTGCTAGCACTCGATTGAACCTAACGTTCTTCTTTTACTATCATAAATAAGTTGTCCTGACTGAGCCAAAGGAGTTTGTGCTCAATCAGAGGCCTTCATATGGTCTGACTGGAGGTTGTCCAAGTCAGAATAAGGTTGTCTTATTTTGTAAGACATTACCTGCCATTTTTGGTCACCTGCCATTTCTTGTTCTTTGACTTTGGTCAAAAGTCTACCTTTGACTGGTCAAACGTTGACCATTGACCCTTTGACTTTTGACCACATGTCATGCACCTATTGGAGAGCTGGTGGGGGCTTGTCCCCCTGCCAGAACCTGGCAAGGAGAAGGGCGCACGCCAAGGGTGGCGTGAGCCCAAGTAGGAGGCGCCTAGGAGTCCTTGTTGGACAAGGACTCCACCTCCCTTTTTGGATTCCAATTAGAGTTCTACTAAGAATCCAGTTTGACTGGTCTTAGGCACCCTCTAAGGAGGAATCCAGGGGTCTCTTTTTCAACCAATCAGATTTAGATCTGATTTCACAAAGGGTTGTGATTGGTTGAGAGGAAGAAGAGTTGGATCACGCTTAGTCTATAAATAAGACCCTGCGCCCAACCCTAATTAAAAAGTCTTATTGAAAGAGATTTCCCACGTCCAAGGCTGCCTCTCCCCTCCTTCTCCATGCCATACTCTCTTCTCCCCTTGCTCTCCACGTCCAAAAGTGTTTTGGACTTAGTTTGGTGCGATTCAGATCAAGGAAAGGCGATCAAAAGCAAGAAGGCTGCGCTGCTGCAAAAGGACGACTGCAGATCTTCAAAAGAGTTTTGAAGATCCTCCAGATCAGATCCAGATCTGATTTTTGGAGGTGTGATAGAGAAGAAGAGGTTCTCCAGATCCAACCCGAGTGGATACCGGTAGAGGCCAGGCGCTTGCGTGGCTAAGATCCAGAACCTTCCGCTGCAATCAGGATCATCTACAGGGTAATAGGATTACCCAAATCAGGTAAATTAAATTTGATTTAATTTATCTTATTTTATTTTATTTATTAAAATAATAAGAATCAGATCTGAAACATATCAAGATCTGATTAAGATCAAGAGAAAAATTTTTGAAATATATCTCTTGATCTAATCAGATCTGGAACGAACCTGGACCGGGAAATCAGGATTTCCCTTCAACTGGTATCAGAGCCATGGTTCTAAAATTGTTTAGATCTGATTTTAATTTTATTTTAATTAAAAATAATGTGATTTCAGATGTCACATGAGATGTGATCAGATCTGAAATCAGAAAAATTAAAATTAAATGATTTGGATCTAAGAACATGAAGATATGCATGACTAGTTCTAGAATAGAATAGTTCTATAGAATAGTTTTGCATGTCTTTGATTTAATCTGATTAAATCATATTTTAGATCTTCTTATTTACTATTTTCTGATATTATAAGTGTTATAATAACATCTGATAAACAGCAAATAAAAATTATTTAATTTTAAATATCATATGAGATATGATAGATGCATGACTAGACTAGTTGTAGAATAGTTCTACATAATTGTCTAGATTAGAATTTATTTTGATTAGATCAATTTAAATCTAATTTTTTAGATTATTATGTGATAATTTAGATCTGAAAACATGCATGATTATGATACATGAGATGTATGCAAAATATGCCTTGATTAGATCTAAATTTGTATATGAGATATATGATATAGATCTATAACTGTTTTGTAGATTTACATGTTCCTGATTAAGGCGTTCCTCTTGGCCGTCCGGTCATAAGAACGAAGAAGGGTTTAAAGGCCCTCTCTTCCCATTCGATGGGGTGTTCTTATGACGTGTAGGGGTGCTGCGTGTTCGTCCTTAATCAGAAACCCAAAACTTACTTTCTGCAAAACCCTAGATCCTGAAACCCTAGGATTTATTGTGCATATTTTGTTTATGAACCCAACTTAATTAAGAATTAAGTTTATGGAATATTAATTAGGTCTAAAATTGAGAATTTCAGATCTAAGACATATTCATAATACTGGGTTCGGGCTTGGGTAGCTCAATTAGGTCTAAGCGGTTGATCAAACCGAATCAAGAGTTGGTTAGATGGGATCAACAATGCTTAAATTGACCAGCCTAATAGGATTAAGTCTGGGTCAAGATCGAGTCACGATCAAGCAAGACCTAATTAGGCTCAGAGGTTAGAGTCTGGATTGTAGGCTAACCCAATTGGTTCTGACTCAACAATTTGGTGTCTAAGGTAAGTTTGGCACAGACGACCGACTGGTTTTTAATTGGAAGCTACTCGACCTGAATGCGTTCTTGTGCGAGTTAACGGCATATTCCTTCCACCGGTCTCACTTACCTGGCCATATCTGTTGACACAGTTCTGATCTGAGGTGGTCAATAATCCGAGCTGAACCCATGCCACTAGGTTAGTCATAATTGTTATGACTAAGCCAAGTCTAGTTTAATGAGACCTGAATCAATTCTCCCTAAGAAAAGATTAAGTCTGAGGTCTTCCACCATTGTAGACGTGCGGGCCCTTCCCGGGGTTGATTGTTCTCGGCTGGATACAGTGGCTCAGTTGCACCGGGAAGATGCAACCATGTCTATTAGGCATTGGATGCTATGGGCTGGAGGATGAGTTGGGCTCAATATTCCGGATACGGTGAGAGACCCAATTAGGAACCCAGTCTATGCAAATGGTGGGTCTGACTTAACTAAGGAGTGGATCAATATTCCGGATACGGTGAGATTCATGAATTAGAGACCAAGTTTGGGTGCACCATGATTAGAGAATCATTGAACAAGAGTTGTTCACTCATTGGCTAACCCATCACCAATAACTGTTAGGTGAGGTGATGAGTCAGTTGGTGAGACCGCACCACCCACTAGAAATCATCAATCGCGGAGATTTTCGCATCTCTACAGAGGGAGTGTAGGGATCCGAGAAAATAGTGGGAGCTAATTTGTTTAAAAATAAAATCCCTAAACAAATTGGTCAAGTCAAAATTACAGTATCTAACTAGAATCTTTGACTCTCTACAGGAAAATGTCTGCGTCCAACCCACTGGCACGTATCCTAGACACACATAGACTGACTGGACCCAATTATAAAGATTGGCTCAGGAACTACAAAATTGTTTTGGGTTCAGAGAAGTTAACACATGTTTTGGACCAGGACCCTCCCACCTTACCAGCTCGTCCATCCACTGAACAGAGAGCGTCTCTGGAAAAATGGATTGACGAAGATAATAAGGCCAGATACTACATGTTGGGCTCGATGTCTGATGAGCTCCAGCGCCAACATGAAGATATCGGGACTGCTCGCCAAATGTTGGCTCACCTGCAGGAGATGTTTGGTGAACAGAGTCGCGCAGCCAAATATCAAGTCACGAAATGACTTTTTAAGGCTAAGATGCGTGATGGGCAGTCAGTCCAAGATCACTGTCTGACAATGATCAAGGACATGGAAGAGCTTGAGAAGCTCGGTGTGAAGTTGGACTTGGACTTGCAGAACGATATTATTCTGCAATCCTTGACTGATGCATATGGGCAATTCATCATGAATTACCACATGCATAAACTTCAAAATTCCTTGGCCGAGTTGATGAATATGCTGGTTACCGCTGAGCTTTCTATGAAAGGTTCTAAAGGCTCAGTTCTTGCTATGGAACGGACTTCTTCCAAAAGAAAGTCTTATGGAAAGAAAAAGAAGTCTGTGAAAAAGCAAAAGGTAGGAAGGATCAAAGAAGAAGAAGGCAGAACCGAAGAAGAAGGTCGATGGCAAAGGAAAGTGTTTCCATTGCAACAGCGACGGCCATTGGAAGCGGAACTGCCCTACTTACCTGGCCACCCTGAAAGAACAAGAAGGAAGGTCCTTCTGGAGGTATGCTCGTTATTGAGTCTAACCTTACGGTTTCTTCTGCATCCAGTTGGGTGCTTGACTCTGGTTCTAGTGCTCATCTGTGCACTTCTATGCAGGGTCTTGAGGATAGCAGGAGGCTGAGGGATGGAGACATGATCCTACGCGTCGGTAATGGAGCAAGAGTTGCTGCAGTAGCCGTGGGAACATACCCTCTTCGATTACCATCTGGTTTAGACTTAGTTTTAAAAGACTGTTATTATGTGCCTGCAGCTAGCAGGAATTTGATTTCTGTTTCATGCTTAGCACAAGAAGGTTATGTGATCACCTTCTTTAAGGACCATTGTAACATTCTTTATGAAAGAAATAAAATTGCAAATGGTTTCCTTATTAATGGTCTTTATCAGTTACATATTGATGTACCTATTTTAACTATCGAGCAAAACGTGAATGCCAAACGACCTAGGGATAGTCCAAACGACAGATATCTATGGCACCTGAGATTAGGTCATATAGCAGAAGATAGGATTAACAAATTGGAGAAAAATGGGCTATTGAGTCCATTGACTTTTGAGTCATATCCAACTTGTGAATCTTGTCTTCAAGGCAAAATGACTAAACTCCCTTTTGTTGGACATGGGGAGAGGGCCACAGATCTCCTTGCCCTAGTACATACTGATGTGTGCGGCCCATTTGATGTGCCGGCTAGAGGCAATTTTGTCTACTTCATTACCTTTACCGATGATCTGTCTAGGTATGGGTATGTGTATCTTATGAGACACAAGTCTGAAGCTTTTGAAAAGTTCAAAGAATTCAGACATGAAGTAGAAAAACAAACTGGAAAACCCATTAAGGTTCTTCGATCAGATCGAGGAGGTGAATACCTTAGCCGGGAATTCCTAGACTATCTTAAGGAAAATGGCATAGTCTCTCAATGGACTCCACCAGGAACACCTCAACTCAACGGGGTTTCAGAACGGAGAAATCGGACTCTATTGGATATGGTTCGATCCATGATGAGCTTCACAGACCTCCCTGATTTTCTTTGGGGACATTCATTATTAACTTCAATCTATTTACTGAATAGGGTTCCCTCTAAAACCGTTCCTACCACACCGTATGAGATATGGCACGGTAAGAAACCAAGTCTGAGTCATCTCAGAATTTGGGGTTGTCCGGCTCATGTCAAAAGACAACAAGCGGACAAGTTAGAGTTTAGGTCCTTTAGAGCTCGATTCATAGGATATCCTAAAGAGTCATTAGGATACTATTTCTACATTCCAGAAGACCACAATGTGATTGTGAGTCGACATGCCATATTTCTTGAAAAATAGTTTATTCAAGATAGTGGCATTGGAAAGCAGATTAAGCTTGATGAGAAAGTCTCACAAGCAGAACGAGCTAAGGACCAAGTTGGAACCAAATCAGGTTGAGCCAATAAGAACACTACCTCCTCCACCTCGTAGATCGGAAAGAGTTTCCCGTCCCCCTGAAAGATACTTAGGTATTATTTCAGAGGATGTAGAGGAAATGTTCCTCATAGGTAATGGTGCTCATGGTGATGATCCCAAAACCTACAACGAGGCGATATCAGATATCGACTCCGAGAAATGGCTTGAGGCAATGAAGTCAGAAATTGACTCGATGCACTCAAACCAAGTCTGGACCTTGGTAGATCCACCAGAAGGTATAGTACCTATTGGGTGTAAATGGATCTTCAAGAGAAAGATTGGTGCAGATGGGAATGTGGAGACATTCAAGGCTAGACTAGGTGGCAAAAGGTTATAGTCAACGCGAAGGCATTGACTATCAGGATACCTTTTCCCCAGGTAGGCTATGCTAAAATCCATCCGCACATTGCTTGCTGTTGCAGCCTATTTCGATTATGAAATATGGCAAATGGACGTGAAAACGGCATTCCTAAATGGATATCTTGAGGAAGATATCTATATGGAACAGCCGCTAGGTTTCACATCCAGTGATACTGATCACAAGGTTTGCAAGCTGCAAAGGTCCATATATGGACTTAAGCAAGCATCTCGGAGCTGGAACACTCGTTTCAATGATGTGATCAAAAAGTTTGGTTTCATCAAAAATGAAGAGGAACCATGTGTTTTCAAAAGGGTCAGTGGGAGCGCTGTTGTCTTCCTCGTATTGTACGTGGATGACATCCTCCTTATTGGGAATGATATTCCCATGTTGACATCAGTCAAGATGTGGTTGTCCAAGGAATTCTCCATGAAAGACCTAGGTGAAGCATCCTTTATTCTAGGAATTAAGGTCTATAGGGATAGACCGAATAGGATGCTAGGACTTTCACAGAAGATGTACATAGAGGAAGTACTAAAGAGGTTTAGTATGGAAAACTCTAAGAGGGGATTAATACCCTTCAGACATGGTATTCATCTTTCCAAGAAGATGTGCCCCAGCACACCTGAGGAAATAGAACGCATGAGCAAGATCCCTTATGCTTCTGCAATAGGGAGCCTCATGTATGCCATGCTATGTACACGACCTGATATAGCCCATGCTGTGAGTGTCACAAGCAGATATCAGTCAAATCCAGGTGAAGAACACTGGACTTCTGTGAAATGTATCCTTAAGTACTTGAGAAGAACTAAGGATATGATGTTGGTCTTTGGTAATGGAGAACTCCAAGTCCAGGGATACACAGACTCGGACTTTCATGTCCGATATAGATGATCGAAAGTCGACATCTGGAAGTCTGTTTGTGTGCAATGGTGGTGCTGTCAGCTGGAAGAGTTCCAAGCAAACGGTGATAGCAGATTCCACCATGGAAGCAGAATATATCGCTGCATCAGAGTTGACACAGTTCTGATCTGAGTGGTCAATAATCCGAGCTGACCATGCCACTAAGGTTTAGTCATAATTGGTTTATGGACTATAGGCCAAGTTCAGTTTAAATGAGACCTAAGAATCAACTCTCCCTAAGAAAAGATTAAGTCATAAGGTCTTCCACCATTGTAACATGACGAGGCCTCGTTGGGTTTGATTGTTTCTCGTTGTACGTGGTTTCTCAGTTGCACACGGAAGATCGCAACTCATGTCTATTAGGCATTGGATGCCCTATGGCTGAGAGGATGATTGGGGCTCAATATTTGGATAGGTGGAGAGACCCAATTAGGAAACCAGTCTATGCAAATGGGGGGTGCTTGACTTAACTAAAGAGTGGATCAATATTGCGGACGTGAGATTCCATGAATTAGAAGGTAACCATTGGGGTGCCACCATGATTAGAGAATCAGTTGAACAAGGAGTTGTTCAACTTCATTGGCTAACCCATTCACACCATAACTTTAGGTGAGGTGATGAGTCAGTTGTGGTGAGACTGCACCACCCATAGAAATCATAATCATGCGGAGATTTTCCCATCGTCTACAGAGAGAGTGTAGGGATCCAGAAAAAATAGTAGAGCTAATTTATTTAAAAAATAAAACTCCTAAATCAAATTTGGTCAAGTCTAAATTATTAGATCTAATAGAACTTTAGGACTCTCTACAGAAGAAAAATTGTACCTGCAGTCCAACCCACTAGCTACGCTATCAGACACTCATAGACTACCTGGACCCAATTTACAAGATTTAGGCTCAAAAACTACAAAATTATTTTGGGTTGCAAGAAGATTGACTAACATTATTTGGACCAAGGGACCCCTACCTTCTTAACCAAGCTCTGTCCTCACTGAATAGAGAGCTCTCTGGATAAATGGATGACGGTAAGATCAATAAGGCTCAATACTTACATGTTTGGGGCTCGATGTCTATATGAGCTTCACATGGCGCCAACATGAAGATATCAAGGACTGCCCGCTAAAATTGATGGACTCACCACAGGAAGTGTTTGGTGAATAGAGTTCGACAGCCAAATTAATCAGATCACTAAAATGGACTGTTTAAAGGCTAAATGCATGATGGCAGTCAGTCCAGATCACTGCTCAGTTTGGATTCAAGGACTTGGGAAGAGCTTTTGAAGAAGCTTCGGTTGTGAGTTTGGACTTAGGGATCTAGAGAATTCGATATTATTCTGCCAATCTTGACTGATGCATATGGGCAGATTCATCGATAATACCATCATGCATAAAACTTCAGAATTCTCTGGCCGAGCGGGTATATTGGAAAAATATAGCCATGGATCCTGCTGAGCTTTCTATGGAAGGTTCTAAAGGCTCAGTTCTTTGCGTATGGAATCGGACTTTCTTCCAAAGGATAGTTCTTTGGAAAGGAAGAAAGAAGTCTGGTGAAAAACAAAATGGTAGAAGGAGGTCAAAGAAAAAAAGGAGAGCCTGAAGAAGAAGGACGTTGATACAAGAAAGTGATTTCCATTTAATACTAGCACTGGCCAAGCGGAACTGCGCTTCAATCTTTGGCCCGATCCTAAAGTATACAGAAAAGATCCTTCTGGAGGTATTGCTTTTATTGAGTCTAAACCTTACGTTTCTTCTACAATCCAGTTGGATGCTTGACTTCTGGTTTCTTAGTGCTTCATTGTTGCACTCATGCCGGATCTTGAGGATAGCAGGAGCTGAGGGATGGAGGCATGAATTCCTAGCTGTCGGAAACTAATGGAGCAAAGGAGTTGCTGCGTGCTGTAGGGAACCTACCTCTTGACATTACCATCTGCGTTTTAGATTAGTTATAGAGACTGTTATTATTGTGCCTGAGCTTAGCCAGGAATTTTGATTTCTATTTTCATTGCTTAGCACAAGAAGGTTATGTGATTTCGATGATGTCGATGATAGAGATCATGACATATCCCATTACCATACAGAACTGAACCTAACTGGGTCACACAAACAAGGGTTTGAATCTGGTGATCATCAATTGAACTGATCTAGTTCAATTGATCTGAATGAGATTCAATTAGGTTCAAGGAAAATCGTGCTAGCACTCGATTGAACCTAACGTTCTTCTTTACTATCATAAATAAGTTGTCCTGTCTGAGCCAAAGGAGTTTGTGCTCAATCAGAGGCCTTCATATGGTCTGACTGGAGGTTGTCCAAGTCAGAAAAGGTTGTCTTATATTTGTAAGACATTACCTGCCATTTTTGGTCACCTGCCATTTCTTGTTCTTTGACTTTGGTCAAAAGTCTGACCTTTGACTGGTCAAACGTTGACACTTTTGACCACATGTCATGCACCTATTGGAGAGCTGGTGGGGGCCTGTCCCCCTGCCAGAAACCTGGCAAGGAGGAAGGGCGCACGCCAAGGGTGGCGTGAGCCCAAGGTGGAGGAGTCTTGGAGTCCTTGTTGGACAAGGACTCCACCTCTCCTTTTGGATTCCAATTAGAGTTGGATTCCTAAGAACCAACTTTGACTGGTCTTAGGCGCCCTCTAAGGAGGAATCCAGGGGACTCTATTTCCCACCAATCAGATTTAGATCTGATTTCACAAAGGGTTGTGATTGGTTGGGAAGAAGAGGAGTTGGATCACAGTTAGTCTATAAATAAGACCCTGTGCCCAACCTAATTCAAGAGAATTTCCATTCCCCCAAAGCTGCCTCTCCCCTCTTCCTCCATGCCAAACCTTCTCCTCCCTCTCCTCTCCACGTCCAAAAGGAGTTTTGGACCTTGGTTGGTGCGATCCAGATCAAAGAAAGGCGATCAAAAGCAAGAAGGCTGCGCTGCTGCAAAGGACGACTGCTGATCTTCAAAAGGAGTTTTGAAGATCCTCCAGATCAGATCCAGATCTAATTTTTGGAGGATGTGATAGAGAAGAAGAGGATCTCCAGATCCAACCCTGAGTGGATACCGGTAGAGGCCAGGCGCTTGCGTGGCTAGATCCAGAACCTTCCGCTGCAATACAGGATCATCAACAGGGTAATAGGATTACCCAAATCAGGTAAATTAAATTTGATTTAATTTATCTTATTTTATTTTATTTATTAAAATAATAAGAATTAGATCTAAAAATATCAAGATCTGATATAGATCAAAGAGAAAAATTTTTGAAATATATCTCTTGATCTGATCAGATCTGAACGAACCTGGACCGAAAAATCAGGATTTTCCCTTCAACTGGTATCAGAGCCATGGTTCTAAAAATTATTTAGATCTAATTTTAAATTTATTTTAATTAAAATAATTAATTTTAGATGTCACATGAGATGTGATCAGATCTAAAATTTCAGAAAAAATTAAAATTAAATAATTTGGATCTAAGATTAGAAGATATGCATGACTAGTTCTAGAATAGAATAGTTCTATAGAATAGTCTTGCATGTTTCATTGATTTAATCTGATTAAATCATATTTTAGATCTTTTTATTTACTATTTTTTGATATTATAAATGTTATAATAACATCTAAAAAATAACAAATAAAATTATTTAATTTTAAATATCATATGAGATATGATTGATGCATGTCTAGACTAGTTGTAGAATAGTTCTACATAATTATCTAGATTAGAATTTATTTTGATTAGATCAATTTAAATCTAATTTTTTAGATTATTATGAGATAATTTAGATCTGAAAATATGCATGATTTGATACATGAGATGTATGCAAAATATGCCATGATTAGATCTAATTTATATATGAGATATATGATATAGATCTGAAACTAGTTTTGTAGATTTATTGAATGTTCCTGATTAAGGCGTTCCTCTTGGCCGTCCGGATCATAAGAATGAAGAAGGGTTTAAAGGCCCTCTCCTTCCATTCGATGGGGTGTTCTTATGATGTGTAGGGGTGCTGCGTGTTCGTCCTTAATCAGAAATCCAAAACTTACTTTCTGCAAAACCCTAGATCCTGAAACCCTAGGATTTATTGTGCATATTTTGTTTATGAACCCTAAACTTAATTAAGAATTAAGATTATGGAAATATTAATTAGGTCTAAAATTGAGAATTTTCAGATCTAAGACATATTCATAATACTGGGTTCGGGCTTGGGTAGCTCAATTAGGTCTAAGCGGTTGATCAAACCGAATCAAGAGTTGGTTAGATGGGATCAACAATGCTTAAATTGACCAGCCTAATAGGATTAAGTCTGGGTCAAGATCGAGTCACGATCAAGCAAGACCTAATTAGGCTCAGAGGTTAGAGTCTGGATTGTAGGCTAACCCAATTGGTTCTGGCTCAACAATTTGGTGTCTAAGGTAAGTTTGGCACATACGACCGACTGGATTTTTAATTGGAAGCTACTCGACCTGAATGCATTCTTGTACGAGTTAATGGCATATTCCTTCCACCGGTCTCACTTACCTGGCCATATCTGTTGACACAGTTCTGATCTGAGGTGGTCAATAATCCGAGCTAACCCATGCCACTAGGTTAGTCATAATTGTTATGACTAATGCCAAGTCTAGTTTAATGAGACCTGAATCAATTCTCCCTAAGAAAAGATTAAGTCTGAGGTCTTCCACCATTGTAGATGTGCGGGCCCTTCCCGGGGTTGATTGTTCTCGGCTGGATACAGTGGCTCAGTTGCACCGGAAAAGATGCAACCATGTCTATTAGGCATTGGATGCTATGGGCTGGAGGATGAGTTGGGCTCAATATTTTGGATACGGTGAGAGACTCAATTAGGAACCCAGTCTATGCAAATGGTGGGTCTGACTTAACTAAGGAGTGGATCAATATTCCGGATACGGTGAGATTCATGAATTAGAGACCAAGTTTGGGTGCACCATGATTAGAGAATCATTGAACAAGAGTTGTTCACTCATTGGCTAACCCATCACCAATAACTGTTAGGTGAGGTGATGAGTCAGTTGGTGAGACCGCACCACCCACTAGAAATCATTAATCATGGAGATTTTTGCATCTCTACAGAGGGAGTGTAGGGATCCGAGAAAATAGTGGAAGCTAATTTGTTTAAAAATAAAATCCCTAAATAAATTGGTCAAGTCAAAATTACAGTATCTAACTAGAATCTTTGACTCTATACAGAAAAATGTCTGCGTCCAACCCATTGGCACGTATCCTGGACACACATAGACTGACTGGACCCAATTATAAAGATTGGCTCAGGAACTACAAAATTATTTTGGGTTTGAGAAGTTAACCCATGTTATTGGACCAGGACCCTCCCACCTTACCAGCCCGTCCATCATTGAACAGAGAGCGTCTCTGGAAAAATGGATAGACGAAGATAATAAGGCCAGATATTACATGTTGGGCTCGATGTCTGATGAGCTCCAGCGCCAACATGAAGATATCGGGACTGCTCACCAAATGTTGGCTCACCTGCAGGAGATGTTTGGTGAACAGAGTCGCGCAGCCAAATATCAAGTCACGAAATGACTTTTTAAGGCTAAGATGCGTGATGGGCAGTCAGTCCAAGATCACTGTCTGACAATGATCAAGGACATGGAAGAGCTTGAGAAGCTCGGTGTGAAGTTAGACTTGGACCTGCAGAATGATATTATTCTGCAATCCTTGACTGATGCATATGGGCAATTCATCATGAATTACCACATGCATAAACTTCAAGAATTCCTTGGCCGAGAATTAATGAATATGCTGGTTACCGCTGAGCTTTCTATGAAAGGTTCTAAAGGCTCAGTTCTTGCTATGGAACGGACTTCTTCCAAAAGAAAGTCTTATGGAAAGAAAAAGAAGTCTGTGAAAAAGCAAAAGGTGGAAGGATCAAAGAAGAAAAAGGCAGAAGCCGAAGAAGAAGGCCGATGTCAAAGGAAAGTGTTTCCATTGCAACAGCGACGGCCATTGGAAGCGGAACTGCCCTACTTACCTGGCCACCCTGAAGAACAAGAAGGAAGGTCCTTCTGGAGGTATGCTCGTTATTGAGTCTAACCTTACGGTTTCTTCTGCATCCAGTTGGGTGCTTGACTCTGGTTCTAGTGCTCATCTGTGCACTTCTATGCAGGGTCTTGAGGATAGCAGGAGGCTGAGGGATGGAGACATGATCCTACGCATCGGTAATGGAGCAAGAGTTGCTGCAGTAGCCGTGGGAACATACCCTCTTCGATTACCATCTGGTTTAGACTTAGTTTTGAAAGACTGTTATTTATGTGCCTGCAGCTAGCAGGAATTTGATTTCTGTTTCATGCTTAGCACAAGAAGGTTATGTGATCACCTTCTTTAAGGACCATTGTAACATTCTTTATGAAAGAAATAAAATTGCAAATGGTTTCCTTATTAATGGTCTTTATCAGCTACATATTGATGTACCTATTCTAACTATCGAGCAAAACGTGAATGCCAAATCCAAACGACCTAGGGATAGTCCAAACGATAGATATCTATGGCACCTGAGATTAGGTCATATAGCAGAAGATAGGATCAACAAATTGGAGAAAAATGGGCTATTGAGTCCGTTGACTTCCGAGTCATATCCAACTTGTGAATCTTGTCTTCAAGGCAAAATGACTAAACTCCCTTTTGTTGGACATGGGGAGAGGGCCACAGATCTCCTTGCCCTAGTACATACTGATGTGTGCGGCCCATTTGATGTGCCGGCTAGAGGCAATTTTGTCTACTTCATTACCTTTACCGATGATCTATCTAGGTATGGGTATGTGTATCTTATGAGACACAAGTCTGAAGCTTTTGAAAAGTTCAAAGAATTCAGACATGAAGTAGAAAAACAAACTGGAAAAACCCATTAAGGTTCTTCGATCAGATCGAGGAGGTGAATACCTTAGCCGGGAATTCCTAGACTATCTAAAGGAAAAATGGCATAGTCTCTCAATGGACTCCACCAGGAACACCTCAACTCAACGGGGTTTCAGAATGGAGAAATCGGACTCTATTGGATATGGTTCGATCCATGATGAGCTTCACAGACCTCCCTGATTTTCTTTGGGGACACTCATTGTTAACTTCAATCTATCTACTGAATAGGGTTCCCTCTAAAACCGTTCCTACCACACCGTATGAGATATGGCACGGTAAGAAACCAAGTCTGAGTCATCTCAGAATTTGGGGTTGTCCGGCTCATGTCAAAAGACAACAAGCGGACAAGTTAGAGTTTAGGTCCTTTAGAGCTCGATTCATAGGATATCCTAAAGAGTCATTAGGATACTATTTCTACATTCCAGAAGACCACAATGTGATTGTGAGTCGACATGCCATCTTTCTTGAAAAATAGTTTATTCAAGATAGCGGCATTGGAAAAGCAGATCAAGCTTGATGAGAAAGTCTCACAAGTGCAGAACGAGCTAAGGACCAATTGGAACCAAATCAGGTTGAGCCAATAAGAACACTACCTCCTCCACCTCGTAGATCGGAAAGAGTTTTCCGTCCCCCTGAAAGATACTTAGGTATTATTTCAGAGGAAGTAGAGAAAATGTTCCTCGTAGGTAATGGTGCTCATGGTGATGATCCCAAAACCTACAACGAGGCGATATCAGATATCGACTCCGAGAAATGGCTAGAGGCAATGCAGTCAGAAATTGACTCGATGCACTCAAACCAAGTCTGGACCTTGGTAGATCCACCAGAAGGTATAGTACCTATTGGGTGTAAATGGATCTTCAAGAGAAAGATTGGTGCAGATGGGAATGTGGAGACATTCAAGGCTAGACTAGTGGCAAAAGGTTATAGTCAACGCGAAGGCATTGACTATCAGGATACCTTTTTCCCAGTGGCTATGCTAAAATCCATCCGCACATTGCTTGCCTGTTGCAGCCTATTTCGATTATGAAATATGGCAAATGGACGTGAAAACGGCATTCTTAAATGGATATCTTGAGGAAGATATCTATATGGAACAGCCGCTAGGTTTCACATCCAGTGATACTGATCACAAGGTTTGCAAGCTGCAAAGGTCCATATATGGACTTAAGCAAGCATCTCGGAGCTGGAACACTCGTTTCAATGATGTGATCAAAAAGTTTGGTTTCATCAAAAATGAAGAGGAACCATGTGTTTTCAAAAAGGGTCAGTGGGAGCGCTGTTGTCTTCCTCGTATTGTACGTGGATGACATCCTCCTTATTGGGAATGATATTCCCATGTTGACATCAGTCAAAATGTGGTTGTCCAAGGAATTCTCCATGAAAGACCTAGGTGAAGCATCCTTTATTCTAGGAATTAAGGTCTATAGGGATAGACCGAATAGGATGCTAGGACTTTCACAGAAGATGTACATAGAGGAAGTACTAAAGAGGTTTAGTATGGAAAACTCTAAGAGGGGATTAATACCCTTCAGACATGGTATTCATCTTTCCAAGAAGATGTGCCCTAGCACACCTGAGGAAATAGAACGCATGAGCAAGATCCCTTATGCTTCTGCAATAGGGAGCCTCATGTATGCCATGCTATGTACACGACCTGATATAGCCCATGCTGTGAGTGTCACAAGCAGATATCAGTCAAATCCAGGTGAAGAACACTGGACTTCTGTGAAATGTATCCTTAAGTACTTGAGAAGAACTAAGGATATGATGTTGGTCTTTGGTAATGGAGAACTCCAAGTCCAGGGATACACAGACTCGGATTTCATGTCCGATATAGATGATCGAAAGTCGACATCTGGGAGTCTGTTTGTGTGCAATGGTGGTGCTGTCAGCTGGAAGAGTTCCAAGCAAACGGTGATAGCAGATTCCACCATGGAAGCAGAATATATCGCTGCATCAGAGGCTGCGAAGGAAGCATTCTGGTACAAGAAGTTTGCTGCAGAAATCTGAGTAATGCCATCAGATGCCATTCCTCTATACTGCGACAACAATGGCGCCATAGCCCTTGCTAAGGAGCCGAGGTCTCACCAGAAATCCAAGCATATTGAGCGGCGATACCACCTCATCCGCGATTACCTCGAGAAGGGTTACGTCGAGGTCAAGAGAGTCAACTCCACAGATAATGTGGCAGACCCACTTACAAAGCCGTTGGGCCAGCAGAAGATCGAAGCCCACCTTGAGAAGATGGGACTTAGACTTGTAGCCAATTGGCTTTAGGACAAGTGGGAGATTGTTAGATATATGTGCCCTAGAAGCCAGAATTGGCTGACACTTGTAATACACTTCTAGGGGCAAAATTATAATTTTGACTAATATCAATAAAATGGGTTATTTTCTATCACATATGTGTATTTAGTGTCTGTGATACATCCTTTGAGTTAATGGTAATGATAATTCATATTTTCAAGAGTTGAAAATTTAAGACATGAATAATCATTATTAACTCATAAATTGCTCCCGACCATAGGATCATCACGAGGATGGTGATTGATCCGGAAGGTTGGTGTACAATCGCTTCTCTTTAGTAGATGAGTCTTGAGTCTACGGTGTGGAGACACCGGAGCGAGAGTACAGGTACTCGTTAGAGAACGAGGGCACTGAGCGTGACCACCTCGAGTAGTCATTAGGGAGTCTACCTTCTCGTCAATGACTGACTCGATGCTGCAGTAGTGTGTCTGGTTCTTTGACCTGAGGATGCATCGGCAGTTCACCTTGAGGGTGTTATAGTTTGACTACACCATTACTCGGTCTCCTAGCCATATGGAACCCTGAGGTGTATGTTGGCTATAGCATGTTCATTGTAGGAACTGGATGGCATCAAGATGGAATCTATCTACCTCGGTGGTAGAGGAGCAGCCCTATGATGATCATGAGAATCAAGTCCAGAAAGCCCATGGCCATGGTAGAGTGAAATAATAGAAAGAGTTTCTATTTAGATTTTCACATTGGACTCGAATCGAATGATTACATCATATGACAGAGACTAGGGTTTGACGAGTTTACCTTAACCCTAATCTGATCGGGGCTCAAGATAGAAGGACTGAATCACACAGGTAGCTGCACCAAGAGGTTCGCATTCAGCTCTGATGGGTTGCCACCATATACTGCTAGGTGTCACTGGTGGATTTTGGGAGCAATTAGAATGATTTAGATGATCGATCATTCTAGCTGTTCGAATCAGAAGAGTTCTGATCCATCGAAAGGAGTTTCGATGATGTCGATGATAGAGATCATGACATATCCCATTACCATACAGAACTGAACCTAACTGGGTCACACAAACAAGGGTTTGAATCTGGTGATCATCAATTGAACTGATCTAGTTCAATTGATCTGAATGAGATTCAATTAGGTTCAAGGAAATCGTGCTAGCACTCGATTGAACCTAACGTTCTTCTTTTGCTATCATAAATAAGTTGTCCTGTCTGAGCCAAAGGAGTTTGTGCTCAATCAGAGGCCTTCATATGGTCTGACTGGAGGTTGTCCAAGTCAGAAAAGGTTGTCTTATTTTGTAAGACATTACCTGCCATTTTTGGTCACCTGCCATTTCTTGTTCTTTGACTTTGGTCAAAAGTCTACCTTTGACTGGTCAAATTGACCATTGACCACTTTGACTTTTGACCACATGTCATGCACCTATTGGAGAGCTGGTGGGGGCCTGTCCCCCTGCCAGAAACCTGGCAACAAGGGGCGCACGCCAAGGGTGGCGTGCCACCCTAGGCGTGTGCCCAAGTTGGAGGCGCCTTGGAGTCCTTGTTGGACAAGGACTCCACCTCCTTTTGGATTCCAATTAGAGTTTCCCAAGAGACCAACTTTGACCAAGTCTTAGGCACCCTCTAAGGAGGTCTTAGGCACCCTCTAAGGAGGAATCCAGGGGACTCTATTCCCACCAATCAGATTTAGATCTGATTTCACAAAGGGTTGTGATTGGTTGGGAAGAAGAGGAGTTGGATCACAGTCAGTCTATAAATAAGACCCTGTGCCTGCAACTCAGAATTAAAGAGATTCTGAATTTCCCATGCCCCAAGGCTGCCTCTCCCCTCTTCCTCCATGCCAAACCCTCTTCCTCTCTCTTGCTCTCCACGTCCAAAAGGAGTTTTGGACCTTGGTTGGTGCGATCCAGAGATCAAAAGAAAGGCGATCAAAAGCAAGAAGGCTGCACTGCTGCAAAAGGACGACTGCTGATCTTCAAAAGGAGTTTTGAAGATCCTCCAGATCAGATCCAGATCTGATTTTTGGAGGATGTGATAGAGAAGAAGAGGATCTCCAGATCCAGCCCTGAGTGGATACCGGTAGAGGCCAGGCGCTTGCGTGGCTAGATCCAGAACCTTCCGCTGCAAACAGGATCATCAACAGGGTAATAGGATTACCCAAATCAAGGTAAATTAAATTTGATTTAATTTATTTTTATTTTATTTTATTTATTAAAATAATAAGAATCAGATCTGAAACATCTCAGATCTGATTAGATCAAGAGAAAAATTTTTGAAATATATCTCTTGATCTGATCAGATCTGAACGAACCTGACTGGACCGTAAAAAAAAAACCTTTCAGACTATCCATTCTAGTATAAGAAGTTCACCATAGAGATCGAAGTGATGCCATCGGATGCCATTCTTCTATACTATGACAATAATGGTGCCATAGCCCTTGCTAAGAAGTCGAGGTCTCATAAAAAATCCAAGCACATCGAGCGGTAATACCACCTCATCTATGATTACCTTGAGAAAGATTACGTTGAGGTCAAGAGAGTCGACTCCACAGATAATATGGCAGACCTACATACAGAGCCGTTGGGTCAGTAGAAGATTGAAGCCCACCTTGAGAAGATGGAACATAGATTTGTAGCTAATTGGCTTTAGGTCAAGTGGAAGTTTGTTAGATATATGTGCCCTAGAAGCTAGATTGACCAACACTTATAATACACTTCTAAGGGCAAAATTATAATTTTAGCTATAAATAATAAAATAGATTATTTTCTATCATAGTGTGTATTTGAAACTGTCTATGATACATTCCTTGAGTTAATGGTAATGATAGTTAATATTTTCAAGAGTTAAAAATTTAAGACATGAATTTTCATTATTAACTCATAAAATGCTCCCGACCGTAGGATCATCATGAGGATGGTGATTGATCCAAAAGGTTGGTGTATGATCACTTCTTTTGGATAGATGAGTCTTGAGTCTATGTGTAGAGACATCAGAGTGAGAGTGCAGGTACTCGTTCAAGAATGAGGGCACTGAGCGTGATCATCTCGAGCAATCATGAGGAAGTCTACCTTCTCGTCGATGATAGGCTTGAAGCTGTAGTAGTGTGTCTGGTTCTTTGACCTGAGGTGCATCGACAGTTCACCTTAAGGGTGTCATAGTTTGACTACATCATAACTCAATCTCCTAGCCATTTGGAATCCTAAGGTGTATGTTGGCTATAGCATGTTCATTGTAGGAATTGGATTGCACCAATAAGAGATCTATCTACCTCGATAGATGAGGAGCAACCCTATGATGATCATGAGAATCAAGTCCATAAGCCCATAGCCATGGCAAAGTGAAATAATAGAAAGAGTTTCTATTAGGATTTTCACATTGGACTTGAATCAAATGATTAATTCATATGACGAAAATTAGGGTTTGACAAGATCACCTTAACCCTAATCCAATCGGGGCTTAAGATAGAGGAACTTAATCACACAGGTAACTACACCGAGAGGTTCACTTTCAGTTCTGATGTGTTGCCACCATATACTGCTAGGTGTCACTGATGAATTTTGGAAGCAATTAGAATGATTTGGATGATCGATCATACTAGTTTTCTAAATCAGAAAAGTTCTGATCCATCGAAAGATATTTCAATGATGTTGATGATAGAGTTCATGACATATTCCATTACCATACGAAACCTGTTGGTGCGATATTTGGTTGCCATCAGAGAAGTGCTGGAGTCGGAGAAGACGAGGTCGCCGTCGATGACCTACAAAATAAGTCTCATTCAGAGCCCAGGGTGGTGGCTCCGACAAGATCCTCCGACGGTCAAGTTAGCTTTTTCAGGCAATAGAAATGGAGTGCTCAGTCAAGAAAGATGCAGAGTTTTGGAAAGGAGAAGAGGGCCTAGAGAAAACGTATCTGAAGGGTCTCTTTTATAGATGGAGCCTGTAATAAACTGATAGTAACAACCATAACCATCGGGTAGTGGGCCGTTAAGGGCCACGTGGAGTTTGTTACGAAGGATAGTGTTTGTTGTCATGAGGTGCCAATCCGTTTGAGATTTGATAATCAAAGTTCAGAGGACTAGGCATTGGTTGGTGATGACCTTTGAGCTATATCAATTCTAGAGGAGTTCAGACTCCTCTGACGTAGTTCAGGTGTGGGGCGGTTCATGTCATGTATGGGACCAAACTCATGCGGAGACCTTCCTGGATGACTATGGAGAGTTTGGCCATTGGAGGAGTCTGGAAAGGGTTCGACTATTGGAGGAGTCCGAAAGAAGTTCAGCTGCTGGAAGAGTTTGGAAGAAGTTCAGCTGCTGGAAGAGTCCAAAAGGGGTTCGATCCTTGGAGGAGTCTGAAAGGAGTTCGGCTGCTAGAGGAGTTCAAGAGTTCGGCCGTTGGAGAAGTTCGAAAAGAGTTCAGCTACTAGAAGAGTCTGGAAGGAGTTTGGCCGTTGGAGGAGTCCGAAAAGAGTTCGATCGCTAAAGGAGTCTGAAAGGAATTTGGCTACTAGAGAAGTCCCAAGAGGAAGAATTTTTGATCGAAGCTCTTCTGTTATTACCAGTTACATTAGGCTAAGCACCAGACTGGACTTCAACAGGAGCGGGGTTTATCCCCAACAATAGTTTTCCTACTCTCGAGTTTGAAATTCGAAGAAAGGGAGAAAAAAGATGACTACCAAAGTCTGGTATAGGGTTTCTGCACTTGTCAGGATAAGACGTTTCGATGTTTACCATGCTGGCACCGAAGGTTTCTTAGTCTAAAATGAGTCCAAAAAGATGGCCCTTCAAATCTCCCATCGAAACTCTGCCCCAGGTACGGTGCCATAAAGATTCCATCCTTCGCCACTCCTCTGCCATGATGAGTGGGACATGTGGTGCGCACTGACCGATCGAAGGCGATCTGCAATCATAACTACCTTGGATTACCTCTGACTATTTAAGGCCTTCTCCTTTTGTTTGGAAGTCATTCTTGCCCGAGTCTTCTCCTTCCTTCAGTCCCCGTCCGTCTTCTTCCCAAGGGTCCTAACCTTATCTCGCCCTCCTGAGCTCCCGACACCCTTTCGATCGGTCCTCATTATTGTCGTCCACAATGTTTTAGGCGTCACCTAGCTCTGATATCAAATTATAGACCCATGATATCGCTCGAATGCCAATCATCCTTGACATCACAAGCACTGATATCATGTTGTGAAAGCTCCAGATCTTTAGCACGGACCTGAAGGAACCTATGACGTTCTCTATGGATAGTAAACCACCAATCCTCCACCTGGATCTATGATCGGGCGCCTCTCTCCTTGGGCTTGAGGGAGATGCCTCCCTTCTTTAGGGCTTCTTCAAGAACCCTAGGGTGGCAACTCTAGAGAGAAGAGAGGAAGAGAGTTGAGGGAGAAAAGGTTTGTATTGATTCCAACCCTGAAATCCCTAATATAACCTATGTGTTTATACATAGCCATTAGGCCCGACCAAAAAACTCCCCTAGCTAACCCAATATATGAAAACACTCACCGAGCCCATGTACACCCATGTCTCCCATGCTCTCATCCTCTGGATCTAGACCCAATCATATATGAATTAGCCACCTTAAGACCTCTCAAACTAGGCCTTAAGACCCTTATGATCAACCTAGATCCTAGCCCAAAATAGACCCTCACGTAACTCTACCCACGCACTGAGCCGGCTCAGTCTCAGCACTAAGCTGGCTAAGTTCCACTAGGTCAGCTCAGTCTGAAACTGAGCCAACCTAGTTCTATGCCATGCCAGCAGTCCCGAATGCACAGCTCTATTTTGCCTATGCACTGAGACTTAGCCGACCCAATTTTTGACTGAGCTGGCTAACCTGCAGAAAATGTTCTTTCTACAGTCTTGATTCCCTGGCTTTGGTTCCTTGCTTCACCTTGTGTCCCAGGTCTTCGAAGCACCAACCAAGCCCCTGGAATCTCTGGAGCCAGCCCCCTAACTCTTCCCATGGCCTCCCAAGGCTGGGGAGCACCACAAATCCTCACAATCTCCACCTTGGTGCCCCAAGTCTTAGCAAATCCCTCGACAATGACCTCCTGCACGATTCCACTGTCCCTATGCACTCGACAGCACCTATGCAAACATTGCCTCCGCCAATTCTTTTCAGCTATTGTACACCTTTGAGATCTTTGGGATGATCGCCTCCACCACTGAAGACCTGTGTTTGCTTCTCTGCACCATCCTAAAATTATAGGATCCCTTCTGCTTAGCAGCTACATCACTTTCTCTGAACTTTTCTAGAGAACCTACAGCATTTCTGCACCAGCACATGCTGTACCACCTGACACGATCTCCTCAGAGCTACATTTGTCCACCTACATATGCCGCTCCATCTGGATCTATGCATCACCGACGCTCTGAACTCATGCTAAATCTTCTCTCCAATTGTGAAGCCACCACTGTGGAGATCCGCCTATATCCGAAGTCCACCTGATGCCATAGAAGTCGACTCTCTGCTTGAGTCCCTTGAGGCCAACCACTCAATGATGCACTACTAAGCCTGCCGCTGCACCTCGAATACCATCACTATCCCTTCGAACCCTCCACACTTCATGGCCCTCTTCGAAGCCATCTCGAATACCTCCACAACCCAGGGGCACCTTCGAAATCCAAGAGCTTATCCAACTCTTCTGAAACCAACGACTGAATACTAGAAAATTCCACCCTAGACCTTCGCTTCTGCCCTTACACCAGCCATCGCTTCAGTTGTGCCCGGAGAACCATCCTCTACTTGAACCGTGACTCTTCCTGATGCCCCTATAGAAGAAATCTGATCCATGATACTTCTGACTGCCTGAGACCTCCTAGCGCTCCGTGAGACCCCCTAGCTCTCTCTGAGACCTACATCCGACCTTCCTGAGATACCACTGACACTCTCTGCTGAGATACACTCCTTGACTGCTGCACCGCCAAGCCTCTCTCAGCCCCATGCCTCTAGGAAAGCGCTACTACAGCACTCCAGCACATCTTGACTCATCTCTACGTCGCTCTACAACCATCCAGCCCTGACCTACTGGACCTCCATGGATCATCCATCTCCATCACTCCCAAGGCTTTGCAAATCCATAATCTGGTTGAACCATTGAATACATCTCCAACTACTTCCCCATCTTTCAGACCCCGAAGGATGTATAGTCGCTTCTTCAGTCTTCCTTCGACCATTACCCCTTGGGAGACCTCTCTTTAATAGCTCGACATTGCCCATCTTCCTAGAGAATCCCAATGCTCTCTACTGAGATACCTCCCTCAGTTGCTGCATCATCGAGCCTCTCTCATCCCTGCATCTCTAGGAAAGTGCTACTGCAACACTCCAGTGCTCCTTGCCTGTCACATAACCATCATACACCCCAGACTTTCTACCAAGATCGATCAACAAATCATGCACTAAATCCTTCTACCCCAAGAAAATTCTTTTTCGTTAATTCTCTGAACCTCTACCTTCAACTCGCTGCTCCCGGTTGGCCAAACCACAGCAATAACAAAGATAGATTTGAGATATACCATGGAATTCTTGTGCAGATTTTTGATTTCACCTTGTACGACTTCTCCTTCCCTTCCATGCACCATTAGGCTCTGAAATTTGGCTTCTTCCATGCACCATCAGGATCTAAAATCTGGCTCTGATACCATATTATCGTCCATAATATTCCAGGCATCACCTAGCTCTGATACCAAATTGTAGACCCATGATATCGCTCAAACGTCAATCATCTCTGACATCACAAGCATCGATATCATGTTGCGGAAGCTCCTAATCTTTAGCACAGACATGAAGAAACCTATGACATTCTCTATGGACAGCAAACCACTGATCCTCCATCTGGATCTATGATGGAGCACCTCTCTCCTTGGGCTTGAGAGAGATGCCCCCTTCTTTAGGGTTTCTTCAAGAACCCTAGGGTGGCAACTCTAGAGAGAAGAGAGGAAGAGAGTTGAGGGAGAAAAGGTTTGTATTGATTCCAATTCTGAAAACCCTAATACAACTTATGTATTTATACATAGCCATTAGGCCCGACCAAAAAACTCTCCTAGCTAACCCAATACATGAAAGCACTCACCGAGACCATGTACACCCATGTCTTTCATGCTCTCATCCTCTAGATCTAGACCCGACCCATACATGAATTAGCCACCTTATGACCTCTCAAATCAGACCTTAAGATCCCTAGGATCAACTCAGACCCTAGCCCAAAACAGACCCTCGTGTAACTCTACCCATGCACTGAGTCAGCTAAGTTCAACTGGGTCGGCTTAGTCTGAAATCTATGCCATGCTAGTAGTTTCGAATGCACAGCTCTCTATTTTGCCTGTGCACTGAGACTTAGCCGATCCAGTTTTGGACTGAGCGGGCTAACCTACAGAAAATGTCTTTTCTATAGTCTTGATTTTCTGACTTTGGTTTCTTGATTCACCTTATGTCCCAGATCTCCGAAGCACCAATCAAGCCTCTAGAATCATTGGAGCCAGCCCCCTGACCACTTCCATGGCCTCCCAAGGCTTGGGAGCATCATAAATCCTCACACTCATCATGTCCATCATCATTTCATTCTTCCTAGATAGTTTAGGTCAGTTTTCTAACCCTTCTCTTAGGTTATTCGTGCTTATTACTTTTGGCTTTTTGCTTTTCTGATTTTTTGGTGGTGACCTTTGCCCTGCATTTTTCTATATATATATATATATAAAATATTTTTTTTTGGTGGGGGGGGGGGGGGGTTTCTTGGGGTTTAATTTTAATCTGAATGTCTTCCAAAACCTCCCACTCCATTGATTCATGGAGCTCATCCAGACCGATCTTCTTTAACTCTGTACCTTCGATCGAGGTAGAACCCAAGAATATGTCCCACTCGTCTTTGCTCCAGACACCATCCCGTCCATCCTTACACCAGACGATCTTTCTCTGATCTGAATCCAATATGGAATCCCTCCAAAATATGACCTTGAACTCTCTAGCTTCGACGATCAAGTCAGCTCTCCTCCGATCGATCGGTTTTGTTTGTACTTAGAAGCTTTGCATGCCAGGCTTAGACTCCCGCTGCCCCCATTCATAGTCGCTCTCTTCTGATTTTTAAACATCTTCTTCGCATCTATCATACTGAACTCCTTTCAGTTCGTCATAGATTTTCTCTCCCTCTGTCGACTGAGCAAAGTCCATCCGATCATTTCACATTTTAGAAATTTCTATACCTTCAAGTGCCATCCTTCCATGATAGATTGATAGTACTTTCCCCCCAGGTCGACAAGAAGGGGTTATTGAAAAGTGCCCCTTCTTCTGTTCACAATTGAAAGAAAACATTTTTTTTTGTACATTGCCCGACCCTGTCTCATGGGGTTATATTAGAGAGTCAGTTCATCGAGCTCCTAGCTTAGATGGAGCCGACGTTGATTCCTATGATAAACTCAAGGCATACCGAGCTCCTCTTCTTTCTGACCTTCTAAAGGAACAGACCTTGTTCAACCTGGGTTTGAGTTCCCACGATCCCACTGATACATCTTTTAATTTTTGAATCCACATGATTTTGCGCACGTGTATTGCTACTGACCGTGCTTCTTTTCCTATTATAGAGATGGATGCACAAACTGCCGAGATGCTTACCAAAGGGCTCTACACCAAGAAGAGGAAAGGGTAGGTGCAAAATGATGGCTCAAAGAGGGTGAAGGTCAGTATTTCTAGCTCCGAAGTCTCCACCTCCACGATCGCTACATTCGAGGTCATCGTCGACTTCGAGACTACCCTAACTACCGAGGTTGGCATTGCTAGCATGGGCCCGATGCCTTCCATGCCCTCAGGTCTCTCCAGTAGGGATTGGGTTACAGAGCTCCCTATCAAGAAAGGAATAGGGGAGGAAAGAGAAAAGAAAGTCATTGCGAAGACATCCTACAAGGCTCGCCTAGATGGATCAGATGGCAACAACAACGAATGAGGGGAGGACCCCTTCGACAACTCGAAGATCGTCTGGAACCTTGTCGATAGGTTTGCCATGCCTGAGGTGGTGGACCAGATGGCCGATCTGGACCCATGGTAGCTCATCTGGGGTTCTCTCGAAACCATCCTCAAGGTGATTGCTCCGTTGCTCGACACTTTCACTTTTTCTCTGCACTTTTCTTATTCTCTTCCTTTTTTTTTAACACCCATCATTTGTTGCAGTCGGATCACCAGATGCTCGCCCACATCAAGAGGATGCATCATCAAGAGGCAGAGGCACAGAAGGCCCAGGAGGACCTTCGAGCTAAGATCCACCATCTTCAAGAGAGGGTCGATGAGGTCGAGCACCTTGTCGAGGAGAAGGCGGTGGACATCGAAAGTCTTCAGGATACGCTCCTCAAAGAGGAGTTCATCTCAATCGGACTAAAGGCTGCACTAGCTTTGGAAAAGGAAAGAAGGAAGTCAAAAATAGGGTCATCGAATTGGAGACCCAAATGGTGAAGTTGATCTCGGAGGCAATGATTCGGGCCATAGAAGAGTTCAAGACCTCTCTCGAGATGCGGAACCTGAACATCAAGTTTGGCCAAAAAATGTTTATCAAGGGTTTCGAGCTCTACGAAGGCAGAGTAGCCCAGATGTTCCCCAAGCTCAGCCTCAGCTTTCTGAAGGAGAAGGAAGATGATGTGGATGTGGGACCGTCTAATGCCGTAGTCGACCCTACCTTCAATGAGCTCGCTTCTGACCCATCTGAACCTACCGTAGAGGTGTCTAAACTAATTCGAGAACCTGAGGTGGTCGAGAGCGATCTAGCTCTACCCTCCGTCGTTCCTCCCGAGGTTGGGATCCTCGAGTAGTTGTACATTTTTCTTTCTTTCCTTTTTTTTATCTTATACTCAAAAGTTTTGATTAAATGAAATAAATTTTTTCCATACCTTTGAGCATTTTTTGTATCTCGAATGCAGTCTCCCACCAACACCGATCCACTACCTCAGGGGGTTCTGATAAAGTCCTTGATAAAGAACCTGAGAAGGAAAATTCATCTTCTGAGGAAGAAGTTGAAGAAGATGGAGGATGACTTTCGAGCCTCACGAAAGAATGCTTCTAAGGTGACTAAAGAGGTCACTCGCCTCCGAGGCTTGCATATGAAGGAAGCAGTGAGCTTCAGTATCTGAAAGGATAGCTTCAGGAAGGAGATCGTCGAACTCAAGAGAAATGCCAATGACAAGTTCTGGGCACTAACAGCGAAGATCAGCTCTCTTGAAGCTGACCCGAAGAATGCGGAGAAAAAGATCCATCTTCTAGAAAGAAGCTCGCCATGGTCTATCGACAAGGCCCGGTATGATTGGGACTGGTCAATAAAGTTTTTTCAGCTTTGGAAGCAGCTGCAAGATACTCAGGACTGGCATAATAGCTACCGAGTGATCTGGACGGATAAGATGTCTAGGCTTGAAGGCGAGCTCAAGGTTGCCAGAGATGAGGTAGCTCATCTTCGAAAGCGACTGCATAATAATCGGAGAGCCAGCGTGAGTGGTGAGTTGGAGGAGATTGCCTTCTTGAAGAGGACCATCAGTGAGCATTCAGAGGTAGTTGGGGCGGAGCAGGTCGAGGTTCAATGGCTGAAGCTTCAGCTCACCTGTGAACATCGGGCTGTCGAGGATGCGGAGGTCAAGTCTGAAGTTTTAAAGAGACAGCAGCGAGAGCTTGAGGGTAAATTTTAGCTCGCCAACAGAACATACGTAGATGGTCTCTACAAGAAGAAGGAGCTTGAGGAGGAGATCCTTAGGCTAAAGTAGGCCTTGGTGGTGGCCGAAGCTGGCAGCGTAAAGTCCGAAGAATCTGGTTCAGAGTAGAGCTTTGGTCTCTTCCCCCTCTTTTTCTTTTCTTTTAGTGTACTCGATCTTGTTGGCCTATGTTTTGCTTGTAATGAATTCATTTTTGTAATGGAATAATACACTTCTCATTATTCTTATTTCGCATGAATCTGAGGCCTATTTGAGGCCTTACCTTCTTTACCTCATTTTTCTCTCTATCGTCTTCTTATGAAATGCTTGTTAGGGATGCCGAGCTCGTTGTGGATGCCGAACTTATTATGGATGTTGAACTAGGCCCTCTTCTGCAAATCAGGATAAAATTTTGCCTTTCGCATTTGATGTAGTCAGGTTATCATGGGAAAACACGTGTAAGAATTCTCCACCAAGCTTCTTCCTCCTCCACGTCTTCGAACTACAAGGTTTCGACTTTTGCTCATGTTAGGATGAGACTTTCGTTCTATTCTTAACATAGCTTATGGGGTTACGTTAGGATCATCGGTAGGGCCTCTCCCTCCATCCCATCTTATATCGACGAGATCATCGACTTTGCTCATATTAGGATGAGGTTCTCTTCCTATTCCTAACATAGCTTGTGGGGGCACATTTGGGTCGTTAACTAGGCCTCTCCCCCCATCCCATCATAAATGGATGAGGTTTTCAACTTTGCTCATATTAAGATGAGATTCTCCTCCTATCCCTAACGCGGCTTATGGGGGTGCACTTGGGCCGTTAACAGGGCCTCTCTCCTATCTCGTCTTAAATAGATGAGGTCTTTGACTTTACTCACGTTAGGATGAGTTTCTCCTCCTATCCCTAACACGACTTGTGGGGGTGCACTTGGGCCATTGATAAGGCCTCTCCCCCCATCCCATCTTAAATGGATGAGATCTTCGACTTTGCTCATGTTAGAATGAGGTTCTCCTCCTATTTCTAACGTGGCTTGTAGGGGCACATTTGCACCATTGACGGGGCCTCTCCCTCCATCCCATCTTAAATGGATGAGATCTTTGACTTTGCTCACATCGGGACGAGGTTCTCCTCCTGTTCCTAATGGATTATTTTAGGTTGCTTCAGAGAATTGTCATTATATAATTCTTGTGCTAAGGAGTAATGATGTTAAAATAGTTTTATTGAAAAAAAGTTATTGGTAGTACATTCATAAGTTTTCTAAATTCCAAGGTCGTAGGAGTACCACTCCTCCGAGCTCCTTTAAGCAGTAAGTTTCAGATCGGATGACCTCCTCTACTCTATATGGACCTTCCCAATTCAGAGTGAGCTTTCCTTAATCTTAAGGCTGCAAAATGGATGCTCGTCGGAGCACCAAGTCCCCCCTCTAAATGCTTTGCTTTTTACTCTGGAGTTATAGTATCTGGCCACTCTTCATCAGTATGCTGCCATCTGAGTTTGGGCTTTTTCTCTTATTTCTTTCAGTAGATCAAGGTTGACTCTGAGGTCCTATGAGTTACACTGCTCAATGAAGGCCACGACCCATGCTGATGGGAGTTTAAGCTCGATTGGAATAACTGCCTCCATTCCAAAAGCCAAGGCGAACGATGTTTTCCCAATCAGTAGCCTTTGAGTAGTTTGGTACACCCAGAGGACGTGGTAGAGTTCGTCCGCCCAAGTTCCTCTTGCTCTTTCAAGTCTTGCCTTGATGTCCTGCAATAAAATTCTATTGGTCAGCTCTGCCTCACCATTTGCCTACAGATGGGCTACTGATGTGAAGTGATGGAAGATGTTTAGATCTTCATAGAACTCAACAAACCTTGTCCCAGCGAACCATTGCCTGTTATCTATTATGAGAGTTTAGGATAGACCAAATCGATAGATGATTGACTTTCAAATGAAGTTCTATACCTTGGTCTTAGTATTTTTTGCTAGTGGTTTGGCTTCGACCCATTTGGTGAGGTAGTTGATCGCAATTAGGAGGAACTTTCATTGTCCGAATGCCATTGGGAAAGGGTCAAGTATATCCATTCTCCACTGTGCAAATGGCCAAGGTGCACTTAGTGGAGTAAGCTCAAAGGTCGGCTGTCTTTGTAAGTTTGTATTTCTTTGACAATAGTCACATTTCTTGACATACTCCATAAAATCATGGTGCAAGGTCGGCCAATAGTACCCTTGCCGAAGTAGTCTTTGTGACAGGGATCTGGCTCCTACATGACTTCCACAAATTTCCTCGTACACTTTCCATAATATGAAGTCGGCCTCTGAAAGTCGAAGACATCTCAATAGCGGTAGCGAATATGACCTTTTATACAACTTGTCCTCATACAAAATGTACCAGAAGGCTTGATTCTTGAGTTTTTGAGCTTCTTTTAGATCATGAAAAAGAACTTCTTCTTTAAGATAGGCAACTAATGGGTCAATCAAGCTCGACTTGAGCTCTATCTGCATAACAAGCTGTGATTCCTCTGAGCTTAGACATTTTAGAGCTTCAAAAAATACTTCTTTGGACAGTTCGGCAGGGCTAAAGTGGTCAATTTAGAGAGAAGGTTGGCTCTTGTATTTTCTGCCCTCGAAATCTATCGAATGCCAAAACTATCAAAGGCTGGAGTTAAATCCTTTACTTTCTTAAGATATTTCATCATACTTTCCTCCCGTGCTTTATAGTTGCAACTAACTTGATCGACCACTAATTAAAAATCACTGTAGACTTGAAGTCGATCTACTTTTAACTCTCTTGCTATTTTTAACCTGACAATCAGTGCTTCATATTCGGCCCCATTATTAGTTGTAGAAAATTTGAAGCATAGCGCGTATTCAGCGATGACTCCCTCGGGGTTGACTAAGACCAATCCTGTGCTTGCTCCAGTAGCATTGGATGAACCATCCATGTACAGGGCCCAAAAACCTTTGAGAAGGTTGGCACTCTCTTCAGAGAGGCTCGGTTGCTACCACGGGATGTCGATCTCATTCCATTCAAGCTCGGCTTCATCTAGAATGGCATATTCTACTAAAAAATCTACCAATATCTATGCTTTGATCGATGGTCGGGATCAATAATTGATGTCAAACTTTGTGAGCTCGATTATCCATTTTGTGATTCTTTCGAAAGCATCCATTTGATGAAGGAATGCTTTTATTGGTTGATCCATGAGGATCATTATACTGTACCCCTAAAAGTAAGGTCAGAGTCTTCTGGCAGTAATTAGAAGAGAGTAAGTCAATTTTTCTAACTTAGAGTACCTTGATCTCTGCATCTCTCAGGACTCGGCTTACATAGTAGACTGGTCGCTACAGCTTCGCTTCCTACTTGACCAGGACTATTGCTAAGGCCGTCGGGGAGACTGCTAGGTACAAGAATAATTCTTCTTTAGGTTCAGGCTTTGCCAGTAGTGAGGGTGAGCTGAGGTAGTTTTTGAGCTTTTCAAATGCTCGTTGGCACTCCATCATCCAGCAAAAGTTTTTTGGTTGCTTAAGAACTTGGAAGAAGGGCATGCATCGCTCGACCGATCTCGAGACGAAGCAATTTAGGGATGCCACTTTTCTAGTCAGACACTGAGCTTCTTTTATTATTTTTGGAGCAGTCATCTCCTGAATAGCTTGGATTTTCTCTGGATTTGCTTCAATCCCATGCCTTGATACCATAAACCTCGAAAACTTTCTTGAGGTCACACCAAAGGCGCACTTGGTTGGGTTAAGCTTTATCTTATACTTCTTGAGTGCACTGAAGGTCTCTTCGAGGTCAGCGATGTAGTTTATTGAAGCTTGACTTTTGACGAGCATGTCATCCACATACACCTCCATGTTGCGATCGTTCTGCTCTTTGAAGATCTTGTTGACCAGGCGTTGGTACATTACCCCTGCATTCTTGAGTCCAAAAGGCATAATCCTATAATAATAAAGATCATGATCAGTAACAAAAATAGTTTTCTCCTCATCCTCCGGTGCCATCCGTATTTGGTTATAGCCAAAAAAGGCATCCATGAAGGTAAGGAGCTCATGGCCCGAGGTTGCGTCTTCTAGTTGGTTAGTCTTGAGTAGAGGTTAGCTATCTTTTGGATAGGCTTTGTTTAGCTTTTTGAAGTCTATACACATCCTCCACTTATCGTTTACCTTTTTTATGAGAACCAAGTTTGAGACCCAGGTCGGATAGTTAACTTTTTGGATGAATTCAGCTTTGAGAAGCTTGCCTACTTCTTCTGCAATTGCTTTCTGCCTCTTTGGGGCATGGTTATTCATCTTCTCTTTTACTGGTTGATACTTAGGATCAATAGCCAGTCGATGTTTCATGACCTCGGCATCAATTCCTGATATATCATTGGGACCCAAGTGAAGACGTCCGCATTCTTCCCGAGGAAGTTGACGAGTTGCTCCTAAACCTCATCCCCCAAGTTGGAGCTGATCTGCACGGTGTGCTCCACACTCCCATCATTTAAGGGCATAGATGCGAGATCCTCCATAGGCTCGCCTCGCTCCTCGCTAAGGTCGTCACGGACATCCAACCCATCAATAGGATAAAGGTTGGGCTGGATGTTTTTCTATAGGGCAATGGAGTAACAACGTCTTGCCAATACCTAGTCTCCCTTAATCTCTCCAATTCTGCAATTCGTTGGAAACTTTATCTTTAGATAATAAGTTGGCACCACTGCTCGGAGTGTATTCAGACTAGGTTAGCTAAGAATAGCATTGTAGGTAGATAGAGCCTTTACGACTAAAAAATCGATCTATGCCTTAACCAACTTCGAGCCTTGCCTCGCAGTCATAGCCAAAGTTATCATGCCCTCAACTATAATGGCATCGTCAGTGAAGCCTACTAACGAGAGTTCGTAAGTTCCAAGTGGTTATTGGGTAAGGATATTTTTGAGAAAGAATCATAAAATAAAACATCAGCAGAGCTTCTATTATCTACAAAAATGTGGCGCACATCATAGTCGGCAATGTTTAAAGAGATTACAACCGCATCATTATGGGGAAACTACACTCCTTGAGCATCCTCATCGGTGAAAGCGATGGGATCTTTAGTTCTCTACCTCTTCCTAGGCTCGACCAACCCGCTAGCCTCTCCTCGCCAAAGTCCCCCAGAGATGGTATTGATGATGCCAAGGGGTGGCCGATCCACCTGCTGCTCTTTCCTTTGCGGTTCTGATTACGTAATGCCCTTAACCGATCTTCCCACCCTTCAGTCTGACATCGTAGGAATCGATCGAGTCTACCTCACCTGATGAGCTCCTCGATCTCATCTTAGAGCTGAATACATTCTTCAGTATCATGACTATGGTCACGATGATAGAGGTAGAACTTATTTGGGTTGCATCTGCTAAGATGGGAGCGCATCCTTTCGGGCCTCGATAGCTGCTCCTTAATCTTCATCAGCACTTGCATTTTTGGAGCATTAAGGAGGGCATAATTATGGAACCTTTGGCGGAAGGAACCCACCCGCGCCCTTCTATCGGAGCTTTCCTGCTTTTGAGCCCTAGGAGGAGTTCGAGCTCGCCTATGCTCAGGGGGAGTTTGGGAGTGCGGTCGAGCTTCACCTGGCTTTCCTTCCTCAATGGGCTTGCCTAGCTCGCCAATTCACCGCTCTCCAATGGCTTCATTATCCTTAGCCTTGAAGGCCTCTTCTGCTCGAGCATACCCTTCAGCCCAAGCTAGCATATCAACAAAATCCCTAGGATACTTCTTCTCAAGGGAGAATAGCAGATTGTTCTTTTGAAGGCTGACCTTTAGCACGGCCATCACAATAGATTGGTCCAGATTTTGGACCTTTAGTGTAGCGGCATTAAATCAATTAACAAAAGCCTGGATGGATTCTCCCTCTAGTTGCTTGATGTTGACGAGGGATTTCGAGCCCCGCTTGGGACATCGGCTACTAAATGAGCCACAAACTGATGGCTTATCTGGTCAAAAGAGAAGATGATATTCGGCTTGAGGGCTGAGTACCAGTTCTTGATGGCTCCCTTCAGGGTGGACGGGAAGGCCTAGTAGAGAATGGCATCTGGTGCACCATGAAGCAGCATCATCATTTGGAAGGCCTCCAGATGATCAATCGAATCGGAGGTCCCATCGTAGCTCTTAAATTGAAGGAGCTTGAAGTTCGGCAGGATCGGTTCTTGCATGATGCGCTGAGAGAAAGAAGGATCGGTGTAGATGTCACTACCATGAGAGGGGGGAGCATGGAGGAGTTTCTTAATCTGTCGGTTCATCTCTTATAATTTTTTATCTAGATTCTCTCGATCATGGATTCCTAAGATATTTTCGCTAAACGGAGGCAAAAATCCCTCAGGGTAGAGTCATGATCAGAACATGAGCTCTCGACTCTCTGCTTCCCCTTTTCGAAGGTCACCGACTGGCTAGCCCAAGTCTGCCATCATCAGACTGAATCATGGGGCTCCAAAGAAGCCTGCTCCAATCGAATTGGCATTGAAGCCTGCCAATGCATGACCTACACCGCCTCCATGAGATCGCGAATCTGCTGGACTAGCAGGTTGAACTACTCCACATCCACCATGGCTACAAGTAAAGCTTGAGTTGTCGGAGCTGAAGTGGGAGCAGATACATCTATACGGGATCTAACTACGGAGGCCATTGATCATCGGGTCGAAGCTTTTCTAGGAGGCATTTTTTCTAGAAAGAACTCTAGAGAGAAAGAAGAGAGATCGCTGCTGAGCACTCCATTAAGAACAAGAAAACCATAGGAACAGAGGTCTCTTTCTCTAGCGCCAATCCTATTGGTGCAAAATCTAGTTGCAATCGGAGAAGTGCTGGAGTCGGAGAAGATAAGGTTGCCACTGGTGACCTACAAAATAAGTCTCATCTAGAGCCTGAGGTGATGGCTCCGACAAGATCTTTCGATGGTCAAGTTAGCTTTTTTGGCCAACAGAAATGGAGTGCTCAGTCAAGAAAATTATAGAGTTTTGAAAAGAAGAAGAGAGCCTAGAGAAAACATATCTGGAGGGTCTCCTTTATAGATGGAGTCTATAACAAACTGATAGTGATAGCCATAACTATCCGGTAGTGGGCCGCTCAGGGCTACGGAGGATAGTGTTTGTTATCGCAAGGTGCCAGTCCGTTTGAGATTTGATAGTCAAAGTTCGAAGGAGTAGGCATCAGTTGGTGATAACCTTTGAGCTGTATCAATTCTAGAGGAGTTTGGACTCCTTTGAGATAGTCTGGGTGTGGGTCGGTTCATACCGTGTATAGGACCAAACTCATATAGAGACCTTCTTGGATGACAGCAGGGAGTTTGACCACTAGAGGAGTCCGAAAAGGGTTCGACCGCTAAAGGAGTTTGGAAGAGGTTTAGCTGCTGAAGGAGTTCGACTGCTGGAGGAGTCTAGAAGGAGTTTGGCTGTTGAAGGAGTTCGGAAGGAGTTTGGCTACTGGAGGAGTTCCAAGAGCAAGAATTCTCGATCGAAGCTCTTCTGTGATTACCAGTTACATTAGGCTAAGCACCAGACTGAACTTCGACGGGAGCGAGGTTTATCCCTAATAGAACTGAACCTAACTGTGTTACACAAAGAAGAATTTGGATTTGGATATCATCAATTGGATTAACCCAATTCAATTGATTTGAATAAGATTCAATTAGATTCAAGAAAATCGTGCTAGCACACGATTGAGCCTAATGTTCTTCTTTAACAATCATTTTTCTCAGAAATATTACTATCAAAATTTTATGTGTATTTCATTAAACTACAAATGAAGTCAACAATAATTGACAATTAAAATTAACTGGTCCAAATGCTTCACATGAGGTGTTAGATATATGTGCCCTAGAAGCCAGAATTGGCTGACACTTGTAATACACTTCTAGGGGCAAAATTATAATTTTGACTAAAATCAATAAAATGGGTTATTTTCTATCACATATGTGTATTTAGTGTCTGTGATACATCCTTTGAGTTAATGGTAATGATAATTCATATTTTCAAGAGTTGAAAATTTAAGACATGAATAATCATTATTAACTCATAAAATGCTCCCGACCATAGGATCATCACGAGGATGGTGATTGATCCGGAAGGTTGGTGTACAATCGCTTCTCTTTAGTAGATGAGTCTTGAGTCTACGGTGTGGAGACACCGGAGCGAGAGTACAGGTACTCGTTAGAGAACGAGGGCACTGAGCGTGACCACCTCGAGTAGTCATTAGGGAGTCTACCTTCTCGTCAATGACTGACTCGATGCTGCAGTAGTGTGTCTGGTTCTTTGACCTGAGGATGCATCGGCAGTTCACCTTGAGGGTGTTATAGTTTGACTACACCATTACTCGGTCTCCTAGCCATATGGAACCCTGAGGTGTATGTTGGCTATAGCATGTTCATTGTAGGAACTGGATTGGCATCAAGATGGAATCTATCTACCTCGGTGGTAGAGGAGCAGCCCTATGATGATCATGAGAATCAAGTCCAGAAGCCCATGGCCATGGTAGAGTGAAATAATAGAAAGAGTTTCTATTTAGATTTTCACATTGGACTCGAATCGAATGATTACATCATATGACAGAGACTAGGGTTTGACGAGTTTACCTTAACCCTAATCTGATCGGGGCTCAAGATAGAAGGACTGAATCACACAGGTAGCTGCACCAAGAGGTTCGCATTCAGCTCTGATGGGTTGCCACCATATACTGCTAGGTGTCACTGGTGGATTTTGGGAGCAATTAGAATGATTTAGATGATCGATCATTCTAGCTGTTCGAATCAGAAGAGTTCTGATCCATCGAAAGGAGTTTCGATGATGTCGATGATAGAGATCATGACATATCCCATTACCATACAGAACTGAACCTAACTGGGTCACACAAACAAGGGTTTGAATCTGGTGATCATCAATTGAACTGATCTAGTTCAATTGATCTGAATGAGATTCAATTAGGTTCAAGGAAATCGTGCTAGCACTCGATTGAACCTAACGTTCTTCTTTTACTATCATAAATAAGTTGTCCTGTCTGAGCCAAAGGAGTTTGTGCTCAATCAGAGGCCTTCATATGGTCTGACTGGAGGTTGTCCAAGTCAGAAAAGGTTGTCTTATTTTGTAAGACATTACCTGCCATTTTTGGTCACCTGCCATTTCTTGTTCTTTGACTTTGGTCAAAAGTCTACCTTTGACTGGTCAAACGTTGACCATTGACACTTTGACTTTTGACCACATGTCATGCACCTATTGGAGAGCTGGTGGGGGCCTGTCCCCCTGCCAGAACCTGGCAAGGAGGAGGGCGCACGCCACCCTAGGCGTGTGCCCAAGTTGGAGGCGCCTAGGAGTCCTTGTTGGACAAGGACTCCATCTCCTTTTTGGATTCCAATTAGAGTTCTTCTAAGAACCAACTTTGACTGGTCTTAGGCACCCTCTAAGGAGGAATCCAGGGGACTCTATTCCCACCAATCAGATTTAGATCTGATTTCACAAAGGGTTGTGATTGGTTGGGAAGAAGAGGAGTTGGATCACAGTAGTCTATAAATAAGACCCTGTGCCCAACTCAAATTAAATAGATGATTGAGATCAAAGTTTCCCATATGCCCCAAGGCTGCCTCTCCCCTCCTTCCTCCATGCCAAACCTTCTTCTCCCTCTCCTCTCCACGTCCAAAAGGAGTTTTGGACCTTGGTTGGTGCGATCCAGATCAAAGAAAGGCGATCAAAAGCAAGAAGGCTGCACTGCTGCAAAGGACGACTGCTGATCTTCAAAAGGAGTTTTGAAGATCCTCCAGATCAGATCCAGATCTAATTTTTGGAGATGTGATAGAGAAGAAGAGGATCTCCAGATCCAGCCTGAGTGGATACCGGTAGAGGCCAGGCGCTTGCGTGGCTAGATCCAGAACCTTCCGCTGCAATACAGGATCATCAAGGGTAATAGGATTACCCAAATCAGGTAAATTAAATTTGATTTAATTTATCTTATTTTATTTTATTTATTAAAATAATAAGAATTAGATCTGAAATATCTCAGATCTGATATAGATCAAAGAGAAAAATTTTTGAAATATATCTCTTGATCTGATCAGATCTGAACGAACCTGGACCGGAAAAATCAGGATTTTCCTTCAACTGGTATCAGAGCCATGGTTCTAAAAGTATTTAGATCTAATTTTAAATTTATTTTAATTAGAAAATAAGTGATTTTAGATGTCACATGAGATGTGATCAGATCTAAAATCAGAAAAAATTAAAATTAAATGATTTGGATCTAAGATTAGAAAGATATGCATGACTAGTTCTAAAATAGAATAGTTCTATAGAATAGTCTTGCATGTTTTTGATTTAATTCTGATTAAATCATATTTTAGATCTATTTATTTACTATTTTTTGATATTATAAGTATTATAATAACATCTAAAAAATAGTAAATAAAAATTATTTAATTTTAAATATCATATGAGATATGATTGATGCATGTCTAGACTAGTTGTAGAATAGTTCTACATAATTGTCTAGATTAGAATTTATTTTGATTAGATCAATTTAAATCTAATTTTTTAGATTATTATGAGATAATTTAGATCTGAAAATATGCATGATTCGATACATGAGATGTATGCAAAATATGCCATGATTAGATCTAATTTGTATATGAGATATATGATATAGATCTAAAACTGTTTTGTAGTATTGCATGTTCCCTGATTAAGGCGTTCCTCTTGGCCGTCCGGTCATAAGAACGAAGAAGGGTTTAAAGGCCCTCTCTTTCCATTCGATGGGGTGTTCTTATGATGTGTAGGGGTGCTGCGTGTTCGTCCTTAATCAGAAACCCAAAACTTACTTTCTGCAAAACCCTAGATCCTGAAACCCTAGGATTTATTGTGCATATTTTGTTTATGAACCCTACTTAATTAAAGAATTAAGATTATGGAAATATTAATTAGGTCTAAAATTGAGAATTTTCAGATCTAAGACATATTCATAATACTGGGTTCGGGCTTGGGTAGCTCAATTAGGTCTAAGCGGTTGATCAAACCGAATCAAGAGTTGGTTAGATGGGATCAACAATGCTTAAATTGACCAGCCTAATAGGATTAAGTCTGGGTCAAGATCGAGTCACGATCAAGCAAGACCTAATTAGGCTCAGAGGTTAGAGTCTGGATTGTAGGCTAACCCAATTGGTTCTGACTCAACAATTTGGTGTCTAAGGTAAGTTTGGCACATACGACCGACTGGTTTTTAATTGGAAGCTACTCGACCTGAATGCATTCTTGTACGAGTTAATGGCATATTCCTTCCACCGATCTCACTTACCTGGCCATATCTGTTGACACAGTTCTGATCTGAGGTGGTCAATAATCCGAGCTAACCCATGCCACTAGGTTAGTCATAATTGTTATGACTAATGCCAAGTCTAGTTTAATGAGACCTGAATCAATTCTCCCTAAGAAAAGATTAAGTCTGAGGTCTTCCACCATTGTAGATGTGCGGGCCCTTCCCGGGGTTGATTGTTCTCGGCTGGATACAGTGGCTCAGTTGCACCGGGAAGATGCAACCATGTCTATTAGGCATTGGATGCTATGGGCTGGAGGATGAGTTGGGCTCAATATTTTGGATACGGTGAGAGACTCAATTAGGAACCCAGTCTATGCAAATGGTGGGTCTGACTTAACTAAGGAGTGGATCAATATTCCGGATACGGTGAGATTCATGAATTAGAGACCAAGTTTGGGTGCACCATGATTAGAGAATCATTGAACAAGAGTTGTTCACTCATTGGCTAACCCATCACCAATAACTGTTAGGTGAGGTGATGAGTCAGTTGGTGAGACCGCACCACCCACTAGAAATCATTAATCGTGGAGATTTTTCGCATCTCTACAGAGGGAGTGTAGGGATCCGAGAAAATAGTGGGAGCTAATTTGTTTAAAAATAAAATTCCCTAAATAAATTGGTCAAGTCAAAATTACAGTATCTAACTAGAATCTTTGACTCTCTACAGGAAAATGTCTGCGTCCAACCCATTGGCACGTATCCTGGACACACATAGACTGACTGGACCCAATTATAAAGATTGGCTCAGGAACTACAAAATTATTTTGGGTTCGAGAAGTTAACCCATGTTTTGGACCAGGACCCTCCCACCTTACCAGCCCGTCCATCCATTGAACAGAGAGCGTCTCTGGAAAAATGGATAGACGAAGATAATAAGGCCAGATATTACATGTTGGGCTCGATGTCTGATGAGCTCCAGCGCCAACATGAAGATATCGGGACTGCTCGCCAAATGTTGGCTCACCTGCAGGAGATGTTTGGTGAACAGAGTCGCGCAGCCAAATATCAAGTCACGAAATGACTTTTTAAGGCTAAGATGCGTGATGGGCAGTCAGTCCAAGATCACTGTCTGACAATGATCAAGGACATGGAAGAGCTTGAGAAGCTCGGTGTGAAGTTAGACTTGGATCTGCAGAATGATATTATTCTGCAATCCTTGACTGATGCATATGGGCAATTCATCATGAATTACCACATGCATAAACTTCAAAATTCCTTGGCCGAATTAATGAATATGCTGGTTACCGCTGAGCTTTCTATGAAAGGTTCTAAAGGCTCAGTTCTTGCTATGGAACGGACTTCTTCCAAAAGAAAGTCTTATGGAAAGAAAAAGAAGTCTGTGAAAAAGCAAAAGGTGGAAGGATCAAAGAAGAAGAAGGCAGAGCCGAAGAAGAAAGGCCGATGTCAAAGGAAAGTGTTTCCATTGCAACAGCGACGGCCATTGGAAGCGGAACTGCCCTACTTACCTGGCCACCCTGAAGAACAAGAAGGAAGGTCCTTCTGGAGGTATGCTCGTTATTGAGTCTAACCTTACGGTTTCTTCTGCATCCAGTTGGGTGCTTGACTCTGGTTCTAGTGCTCATCTGTGCACTTCTATGCAGGGTCTTGAGGATAGCAGGAGGCTGAGGGATGGAGACATGATCCTACGCATCGGTAATGGAGCAAGAGTTGCTGCAGTAGCCGTGGGAACATACCCTCTTCGATTACCATCTGGTTTAGACTTAGTTTTGAAAGACTGTTATTTTGTGCCTGCAGCTAGCAGGAATTTGATTTCTGTTTCATGCTTAGCACAAGAAGGTTATGTGATCACCTTCTTTAAGGACCATTGTAACATTCTTTATGAAAGAAATAAAATTGCAAATGGTTTCCTTATTAATGGTCTTTATCAGCTACATATTGATGTACCTGTTCTAACTATCGAGCAAAACGTGAATGCCAAATGACCTAGGGATAGTCCAAACGATAGATATCTATGGCACCTGAGATTAGGTCATATAGCAGAAGATAGGATCAACAAATTGGAGAAAAATGGGCTATTGAGTCCATTGACTTTCCGAGTCATATCCAACTTGTGAATCT
>QRFJ01000912.1:105353-474767 GCA_006176705.1 Cocos nucifera | reverse complement strand
TTGGATGCAGACATTTTTCTGTAGAGAGTCAAAGATTCTAGTTAGATATTGTAATTATTGACTTTAATCCAATTTATTTAGAATTTTATTTTTAAACAAATTAGCTTCCACTATTTTCTCGGATCCCTACACTCCCTCTGTAGAGATGCGAAAATCTCCACGATTAATGATTTCTAGTGGATGGTGCGGTCTCACCAACTGACTCATCACCTCACCTAACAGTTATTGGTGATGGGTTAGCCAATGAGTGAACAACTCTTGTTCAATGATTCTCTAATCATGGTGCACCCAAACTTGGTCTCTAATTCATGAATCTCACCGTATCTAAAATATTGATCCACTCCTTAGTTAAGTCAGACCCACCATTTGCATAGACTGGATTCCTAATTGAGTCTCTCACCGTATCCGAAATATTGAGCCCAACTCATCCTCCAGCCCATAGCATCCAATGCCTAATAGACATGGTTGCGTCTTTTCGGTGCAACTGAGCCACTGTATCCAGCCGAGAACAATCAACCCGAAAAGGGCCCGCACATCTACAATGGTGGAAGACCTCAGACTTAATCTTTTCTTAGAGAGAATTGATTCAGGTCTCATTAAACTAGACTTGTCATAGTCATAACAATTATGACTAACCTAGTGGCATGGGTTAGCTTGGATTATTGACCACCTCAGATCAGAACTGTGTCAACAGATATGGCCAGGTAAGTGAGACCGGTGGAAGGAATATGCCATTAACTCATACAAGAATGCATTCAGGTCGAGTAGCTTCCAATTAAAAACCAGTCGGTCGTCTATGCCAAACTTACCTTAGACACCAAATTGTTGAGCCAGAACCAATTGGGTTAGCCTACAATCCAGACTCTAACCTCTGAGCCTAATTAGGTCTTGCTTGATCGTGACTCGATCTTGACCCAGACTTAATCCTATTAGGCTGGTCAATTTAAGCATTGTTGATCCCATCTAACCAACTCTTGATTCGGTTTGATCAACCGCTTAGACCTAATTGAGCTACCCAAGCCCGAACCCAGTATTATGAATATGTCTTAGATCTAAAATTCTCAATTTTAGACCTAATTAATATTCCATAATCTTAATTCTTAATTAAGTAGGGTTCATAAACAAAATATGCACAATAAATCCTAGGGTTTCAGGATCTAGGGTTTTGCAGAAAGTAAGTTTTGGATTTCTGATTAAGGACGAACACGCAGCACCCCTACACATCATAAGAACACCCATCGAATGGGAAGAGAGGGCCTTTAAACCCTTCTTCGTTCTTATGACTGGACGGCCAAGAGGAACGCCTTAATCAGGAACATGCAATACTACAAAACTAGTTTAGATCTATATCATATATCTCATATACAAATTAGATCTAATCATGGCATATTTTGCATACATCTCATGTATCAAATCATGCATATTTTCAGATCTAAATTATCTCATAATAATCTAAAAAATTAGATTTAAATTGATCTAATCAAAATAAATTCTAATCTAGACAATTATGTAGAACTATTCTACAACTAGTCTAGACATGCATCAATCATATCTCATATGATATTTAAAAATTAAATAATTTTATTTGCTATTTTTTAGATGTTATTATAACACATTATAATATCAAAAATATAGTAAATAAAAAGATCTAAAATATAATTTAATCAAATTAAATCAAAAAGATATGCAAGACTATTCTATAGAACTATTCTATTCTAGAACTAGTCATGCATATCTTCTAATCTTAGATCCAAATTATTTAATTTTAATTTTTTTTCTGATTTCAGATCTGATCACATCTCATGTGACATCTAAAATTACTTATTTTTTAATTAAAATAAATTTAAAATTAGATCTAAATAATTTTAGAACCTTGGCTCTGATACCAGTTGAAGGAAAATCCTGATTTTCCGGTCCAGGTTCGTTCAGATCTGATCAGATCAAGAGATATATTTCAAAATTTTTTTTCTTCTGAATCTAATCAGATCTGAGATATTTTCAGATCTAATTCTTATTATTTTAATAAATAAAAATAAAATAAAAATAAATTAAATCAAATTTAATTTACCTTGATTTGGGTAATCCTATTACCCTGTTGATGATCCTGTTTGCAGCGGAAGGTTCTGGATCTAGCCACGCAAGCGCCTGGCCTCTACCGGTATCCACTCGGGTTGGATCTAGAGATCCTCTTCTTCTCTATCATACCTCTCCAAAAATCAGATCTGGATCTGATCTGGAGGATCTTCAAAACTCTTTTTGAAGATCTGCAGTCGTCCTTTGCAGCAGCGCAGCCTTCTTGCTTTTGATCGCCTTTCTCTTGATCTGAATCGCACCAACCAAAGTCCAAAACTCCTTTTGGACGTGGAGAGCAAGGGGAGAAGATGGTTTGGCATGGAGGAAGGAGGGGAGAGGCAGCCTTGGGGCATGGAGAATTGTCTCATTCAATCTTTGAGTTGGGCAGGGTCTTATTTATAGACTAAGCTGTGATCCAACTCCTCTTCTTCCCAACCAATCACAACCCTTTGTGAAATCAGATCTAAATCTGATTGGTGGGAATAGAGTCCCTGGATTCCTCCTTAGAGGGTGCCTAAGACCAGTCAAAGTTGGTTTCTTAGGAGAACTCTAATTGGAATCCAAAAAGGAGATGGAGTCCTTGTCCAAGGACTCCTAACTTGGGCTCACGCCACCCTTGGCGTGCGCCCTCCTCCTTGCCAGGTTCTGGCAGGGGGACAGGCCCCCACCAGCTCTCCAATAGGTGCATGACATGTGGTCAAAAGTCAAAGTATCAATGGTCAACATTTGACCAGTCAAAGGTAGACTTTTGACCAAAGTCAAAGAACAAGAAATGGCAGGTGACCAAAAATGGCAGGTAATGTCTTACAAAATAAGACAACCTTTTCTGACTTGGACAACCTCCAGTCAGACCATATGAAGGCCTCTGATTGAGCACAAACTCCTTTGGCTCAGACAGGATAACTTATTTATGATAGTAAAAGAAGAACGTTAGGTTCAATCGAGTGCTAGCATGATTTTCTTGAACCTAATTGAATCTCATTCAGATCAATTGAACTAGATCAGTTCAATTGATGATCACCAGATTCAAACCCTTGTTTGTGTGACCCAGTTAGGTTCAGTTCTGTATGGTAATGGGATATGTCATGATCTCTATCATCGACATCATCGAAACTCCTCTTTTCGATGGATCAGAACTCTTCTGATTCGAACAGCTAGAATGATCGATCATCTAAATCATTCTAATTGCTCCCAAAATCCACCAGTGACACCTAGCAGTATATGGTGGCAACCCATCAGAGCTGAATGCGAACCTCTTGGTGCAGCTACCTGTGTGATTAAGTTCTTCTATCTTGAGCCCCGATCAGATTAGGGTTAAGGTGAAACTCGTCAAACCCTAGTCTCTGTCATATGATGTAATCATTCGATTCAAGTCCAATGTGAAAATCTAAATAGAAACTCTTTCTATTATTTCACTCTACCATGGCCATGGGCTTCTGGACTTGATTCTCATGATCATCATAGGGCTGCTCCTCTACCACCGAGGTAGATAGATTCCATCTTGATGCAATCCAGTTCCTACAATGAACATGCTATAGCCAACATACACCTCAGGGTTCCATATGGCTAGGAGACCGAGTAATGGTGTAGTCAAACTATAACACCCTCAAGGTGAACTGTCGATGCATCTCAGGTCAAAGAACCAGACACACTACTGCAGCATCGAGTCAGTCATTGACGAGAAGGTAGACTCCCTAATGACTACTCGAGGTGGTCACGCTCAGTGCCCTCGTTCTCTAACGAGTATCTGTACTCTCGCTCCGGTGTCTCCACACCATAGACTCAAGACTCATCTACTAAAGAGAAGCGATTGTACACCAACCTTCCGGATCAATCACCATCCTCGTGATGATCCTATGGTCAGGAGCATTTTATGAGTTAATAATGATTATTCATGTCTTAAATTTTCAACTCTTGAAAATATGAATTATCATTACCATTAACTCAAAGGATGTATCACAGACACTAAATACACATATGTGATAGAAAATAACCCATTTTATTGATATTAGTTAAAATTATAATTTTGCCCCTAGAAGTGTATTACAAGTGTCAGCCAATTCTGGCTTCTAGGGCACATATATCTAACAACTTTTGCTTGAGTTCCTGCAGATATGCTTGGGATAAATATAGACATAATGAAATATTGCCTGGGTATGGATCACAAGCGTCGACCTGCGAATCAAAAGAAGTGAAGCTTTGCACCAAAGTGATAGAAGATGATCATGGATGAGGTAGATAAACTCCTCAAAGCCAAGTTCATCCATGGGGTGTCCTATCCAAATTTTATTGTTAATATAGTTCTTGTCAAGAAGGCAAATGGCAAGTGAAGGATGTGCATAGATTTTATTGATCTGAATAAGGTTTATCCAAAAAATAGCTATCCTTTATCCAAAATTGATCATCTGACGGAAGCAACCTTGGGCCACGAGCTCCTCATCTTCATGGATGCCTTCTCTGGCTATAACCAAATTTGGATAGTACCTGAATATAAGGAGAAAACTACTTTCATTACTGATCGTGGTCTTTATTATTATAGGATCATACCATTTAGACTAAAAAATATAGGTGCAACCTATAAGCACCTAGTAAATAAAATCTTCAAAGAGCAGATCGACAATATGAAGATTTATGTAGATGATATGCTTGTTAAAAGCTGATCTTCAAAAAATCATATTGTCGATCTGGAAGAGACATTCAACACTCTCTAAAAGTATAAAATGAAGCTAAATCCAATCAAATATATTTTTGGATGACTTCAGAAAAGTTCTTGAAATCCATGGTGTCAAGACGCAGCATCTAGACAAACTCAAAGAAGATTTGAGCTATCCAAGAAATGATTGTTTCCAAGATAATAAAAAAAGTTCAGCACTTGATAGAAAAGATTATGGCTTTGAATCATTTTGTTTTAAGATCGGTGGGACGCTGCATGCTTTTCTTTCAAATGCTCAAATAACCGAAGAACTTCTATTGGACCTCTGAGTGTCAGCAAGCCTTTGAAGAACTAAAGAGCTACCTCAGCTCACCTCCCCTCCTTGCCAAGCCCGAACCCGATAAAGAGTTATTCTTATATTTGGCAGTATCTCTCATGGCCATCGGAGCTATCTTAGTTAGAGAGGAGAATAAAGTTCAAAAGCTAATCTACTATATAAGTCGAGTTCTAATAGATACAGAAATAAGATATACTAAATTGAAAAAGCTAACCTATGCTTTGTTGATTGCAACTAGGAAGCTTCGACCTTATTTCTAAGGGCATACAATAGTAATTCTCATGGATTAACCTATAAAGGCAGTTCTTCATCAACCAAACACTTCTGGAAGAATTGCAAAATAGGCGATCGAGCTCACAAAATTTGATATAAAATTTCAACCTCGACCGTCTGTTAAAGCTTAAATATTGATCGATTTTATAGTGAAATGCACCATTCCAGATCTGATAGAGCCTAAGTAATAGGAAGCTAACACCTCTAGTTTTCAGCCAAACTCCCCTGAAGAGAAAATAGACCTCCTTGAAGATTTCTAGACTTTATATATTGATGGCTCATTTAATGCTTCTAGAGTGGGTGCCAGCTTAATTCTTATCAATTCAGAAGAGGTTATTATCGAATATACACTGCACTTTAAATTTCTGGCTACTAATAATGAAGCAAATATGAAGTTCTGATTATAGGATTGAAAATAGCCAATAAATTAAGGACAAATCATATGAAATTTTACAGTGATTTATAATTGGTGGTAGGACATGTGAATGGTAATTATGAAGCTTAAGAGGAGAGCATGAGAAAATATTTGGACAAGATGAAAGGTTTGACCTTGGCCTTCAGTAGTTTTAACATACAGCAATTCCAAGAGCAGAAAATTTTAGAGCTGACTTTCTGTCCAAATTGACTAACTTAGCTCCAAATGAGTTGCCAAAAGAGGTCTTCTTTGAAGTTCTTCACCACCCAAGTTCAGAGGAACCCCTAATAATAATGTAAGTAGATCATGAACCCAACTGGATCGATTCATTGATTCTATATCTCAAAGATGATATCCTCACCAGAGACCTCAAAGAAGCTTAAAAACTGAGAAACCAGGCCTCTCATTATATCTTATATGAAAATAAACTATATAAGAGATCTTATTCCCTACCACTTCTCAAATGCCTTCGACCATCTAAAGCCGATTATGCCCTAAGAAAAATTCATGAAGAAATATATGGTAATCATCTTGAAGCTAGATCATTATCTTTTAAACTATTCTGATAGGAATATTATTGGTCAACCATGTAGCAGGATGTGATTGATTATATAAGAAAGTGTGTTCGATATAAGAAGAATGCCAATATTCAGCGACAGCCAACTTCTTTGCTCACATCTTTAAGTGCTTCTTGGCCATTCGCACAATAGGAGATGGATATACTTGGATCATTTCCCGTAGTATCCAAACAACGAAAATTTCTCTTAGTAGCAGTGGACTACTTTACCAAGTAGATTAAGCTCGAACCCTGATGAAAATCACTAAAGCTAAAGCATAAGACTTTATTTGAAAATAAATAGTGTGTAGATTTGGTCTGCCTTAGACATTGATTACTGATAATGGATGGTAATTTATGGAAGCAAAATTTGCTGAATTTTGCAAAGGCTTGAACATCTCTCATCATTTCACATATGTGGCCCATCCTTAAGCGAACGGTGAAGCTAAAGTAACTAATAGAATCCTATTGTAGGGAATAAAAGTAAGACTTGAATGAGCAAAGAAAATATGGATGGACGAGCTTTACCATGTACTCTATGTTAATATGTGTGCCCTAGAAGCCAGAATTAGCTGACACTTGTTATATACTTCTAAGAGCAAAATTATAATTTTGATTATAAATAATAAAATGGGTTATTTTCTATCATAATGTGTATTTAGTGTCTGTGATATATTTCTTAAGTTAATGGCAATGATAGTTTTTATTTTCAAGAGTTGAAAATTTAAGACATGAATTTTCATTATTAACTCATAAAATGCTCCTCATCGTAGGATCATCATGAGGATGGTGATTGATCCGGAAGGTTGGTATATAATCGCTTCTCTTTAGTAGATGAGTCTTGAGTCTACGGTGTGGAGACACCAGAGCGAGAGTATAGGTACTCGTTAGAGAACGAGGGCACTGAGCGTGACCACCTCGAGTAGTCATTAGGAAGTCTACCTTCTCGTCAATGACTGACTCGATGCTGCAGTAGTGTGTCTGGTTCTTTGACCTGAGGTGCATCGGCAGTTCACCTTGAGGGTGTTATAGTTTGACTACACCATTACTCGGTCTCCTAGCCATATGGAACCCTGAGGTGTATGTTGGCTATAGCATGTTCATTGTAGGAACTGGATTGCATCAAGATGGAAAATCTATCTACCTCGGTGGTAGAGGAGCAGCCCTATGATGATCATGAGAATCAAGTCCAGAAGCTCCATGGCCATGGCAGAGTGAAATAATAGAAAGAGTTTCTATTTAGATTTTTCACATTGGACTCGAATCGAATGATTACATCATATGACAGAGACTAGGGTTTGACGAGTTCACCTTAACCCTAATCTGATCGGGGCTCAAGATAGAAGAACTTAATCACACAAGGTAGCTGCACCAAGAGGTTCGCATTCAGCTCTGATGGGTTGCCACCATATACTGCTAGGTGTCACTGGTGGATTTTGGGAGCAATTAGAATGATTTAGATGATCGATCATTCTAGCTGTTCGAATCAGAAGAGTTCTGATCCATCGAAAGGAGTTTCGATGATGTCGATGATAGAGATCATGACATATCCCATTACCATACAGAACTGAACCTAACTGGGTCACACAAATAAGGGTTTGAATCTGGTGATCATCAATTGAACTGATCTAACCCAGTTCAATTGATCTGAATGAGATTCAATTAGGTTCAAGGAAATCGTGCTAGCACTCGATTGAACCTAACGTTCTTCTTTTGCTATCATAAATAAGTTGTCCTGTCTGAGCCAAAGGAGTTTGTGCTCAATCAGGTATTCTTTATTGGTCTGACTGGAGGTTTTGTCCAAGTCAGAAAAGGTTGTCTTATTTGTATGAGATAAATTTTGAGATAACACCTGCCATTTTTCATCACCTGCTAAATTCTTGTTCTTTTGACTTTGGTCAAAAGTTGACCTTTGACTTGACACTTTGACATTTTGACCCACATGTCATGCACCTATTGGAGAGCTGGTGGGGGCTTTGTCCCCTGCTAAAAAGGCAAGGAGAAGGGCGGTGCACACCTAAGGAGGCGTGTGCCCAAGTAATGGAGGCGCCTAGGAGTCCCATACAGTTGGGACTCTAGGTTGACTCCATCTCCTTTACCTAGGATTCCAATTAGAGTTCTATCTAAGAACCAACTTTGACTGGTCTTAGGATGATCCCTCTAAGGAGGAATCCATCTGATTGGGACTCAGATATTCATCCCACCAATCAGATTTAGATCTGATTTCACAAAGGGTTGTGATTGGTTGGGAAGAAGTTGGATTGGATCATAGTCTATAAATTAAGACCCTTTGCGCCTCAGGATTTAGATCCATTGCCCTTTGCCCATGCCATATATCACCTCTCCCCCCTTCCTCCATGCCTACCTTTGATTCTCTCCTCTCCTCTCCATGTCCAAAAGGAGTTTTGGACCTTCAGTTTTGGTGCGATCCAGAGTCAAGAGAAAGACGATCAAGAAAAGGAAGAAGGCTGCACTGCTGCAAGAGACAACTGCTGATCTTCGAAAGGAGATTTTGAAAGATCTTCAAAAGATTAGATCCTAGATCTTAATTTTTGGAGAGATGATAGAGAAGAAGAGGATCTCCAGATCCAACCTTGAGTGGATATCCGGTAGAGGCCAGGCGCTTGCGTGGCTAGATCCAGAACCTTCCGCTGCACATCAGGATCATCACAGGGTAATAGGATTACCCAATCAGGTAAATTAAATTTGATTTAATTTATCTTTTTTTATTTTATTTTATTTTTTTATTAATAATAATAAGAATTAGATCTGAAATATATCAAGATCTGATTGTAGATCAAGAGAAAATTTTTTGAAATATATCTCTTGATCTGATCAGATCTGAACGAACCTGGACCGAAAAATCAGGATTTTCCCTTCAACTGGTATCAGAGCCATGGTTCTAAATTATTTAGATCTAATTTTAAATTTATTTTAATTAGAAAATAAATAAGTGATGATTTCAGATGTCACATGAGATGTGATCAGATCTAAAATCAGAAAAAATTAAAATTAAATAATTTGGATCTAAGATTAGAAATATGCATGACTAGTTCTAGAAATAGAATAGTTCTATAGAATAGTCTTGCATGTTCATTGATTTAATCTGATTAAATCATATTTTAGATCTATTTATTTACTATTTTTTGATATTATAAGTGTTATAATAACATCTAAAAAATAGCAAATAAAAATTATTTAATTTTTGAAATATCATATGAGATATGATTGATGCATGTCTAGACTAGTTGTAGAATAGTTCTACATAATTATCTAGATTAGAATTTATTTTGATTAGATCAATTTAAATCTAATTTTTTAGATTATTATGAGATAATTTAGATCTGAAAACATGCATGCATGATACATGAGATGTATGCAAAATATGCCATGATTAGATCTAATTTTATATATGAGATATATGATATAGATCTATAACTATTTTGTAGTATTGAATGTTCCTGATTAAGGCGTTCCTCTTGGCCGTCCGGTCATAAGAACGAAGAAGGGTTTAAAGGCCCTCTCTTCCCATTCGATGGGGTGTTCTTATGACGTGTAGGGGTGCTGCGTGTTCGTCCTTAATCAGAAATCCCAAAACTTACTTTCTGCAAAACCCTAGATCCTGAAACCCTAGGATTTATTGTGCATATTTTGTTTATGAACCCTACTTAATTAAGAATTAAGTTTATGGAATATTAATTAGGTCTAAAATTGAGAATTTCAGATCTAAGACATATTCATAATACTGGGTTCGGGCTTGGGTAGCTCAATTAGGTCTAAGCGGTTGATCAAACCGAATCAAGAGTTGGTTAGATGGGATCAACAATGCTTAAATTGACCAGCCTAATAGGATTAAGTCTGGGTCAAGATCGAGTCACGATCAATCAAGCAAGACCTAATTAGGCTCAGAGGTTAGAGTCTGGATTGTAGGCTAACCCAATTGGTTCTGACTCAACAATTTGGTGTCTAAGGTAAGTTTGGCACATACGACCGACTGGTTTTTAATTGGAAGCTACTCGACCTGAATGCGTTCTTGTACGAGTTAATGGCATATTCCTTCCACCGGTCTCACTTACCTGGCCATATCTGTTGACACAGTTCTGATCTGAGGTGGTCAATAATCCGAGCTAACCCATGCCACTAGGTTAGTCATAATTGTTATGACTAAGCCAAGTCTAGTTTAATGAGACCTGAATCAATTCTCCCTAAGAAAAGATTAAGTCTGAGGTCTTCCACCATTGTAGATGTGCGGGCCCTTCCCGGGGTTGATTGTTCTCGGCTGGATACAGTGGCTCAGTTGCACCGGAAAGATGCAACCATGTCTATTAGGCATTGGATGCTATGGGCTGGAGGATGAGTTGGGCTCAATATTCTTGGATACGGTGAGAGACTCAATTAGGAACCCAGTCTATGCAAATGGTGGGTCTGACTTAACTAAGGAGTGGATCAATATTCCGGATACGGTGAGATTCATGAATTAGAGACCAAGTTTGGGTGCACCATGATTAGAGAATCATTGAACAAGAGTTGTTCACTCATTGGCTAACCCATCACCAATAACTGTTAGGTGAGGTGATGAGTCAGTTGGTGAGACCGCACCACCCACTAGAAATCATTAATCGTGGAGATTTTCGCATCTCTACAGAGGGAGTGTAGGGATCCGAGAAAATAGTGGGAGCTAATTTGTTTAAAAATAAAATCCCTAAACAAATTGGTCAAGTCAAAATTACAGTATCTAACTAGAATCTTTGACTCTCTACAGGAAAATGTCTGCGTCCAACCCATTGGCACGTATCCTGGACACACATAGACTGACTGGACCCAATTATAAAGATTGGCTCAGGAACTACAAAATTATTTTGGGTTCCGAGAAGTTAACCCATGTTTTGGACCAGGACCCTCCCACCTTACCAGCCCGTCCATCCACTTGAACAGAGAGCGTCTCTGGAAAAATGGATTGACGAAGATAATAAGGCCAGATACTTACATGTTGGGCTCGATGTCTGATGAGCTCCAGCGCCAACATGAAGATATCGGGACTGCTCGCCAAATGTTGGCTCACCTGCAGGAGATGTTTGGTGAACAGAGTCGCGCAGCCAAATATCAAGTCACGAAAATGACTTTTTAAGGCTAAGATGCGTGATGGGCAGTCAGTCCAAGATCACTGTCTGACAATGATCAAGGACATGGAAGAGCTTGAGAAGCTCGGTGTGAAGTTGGACTTGGACCTGGCAGAACGATATTATTCTGCAATCCTTGACTGATGCATATGGGCAATTCATCATGAATTACCACATGCATAAACTTCAAAATTCCTTGGCCGAATTAATGAATATGCTGGTTACCGCTGAGCTTTCTATGAAAGGTTCTAAAGGCTCAGTTCTTGCTATGGAACGGACTTCTTCCAAAAGAAAAAGTCTTATGGAAAGAAAAAGAAGTCTGTGAAAAAGCAAAAGGTGGAAGGATCAAAGAAGAAGAAGGCAGAGCCGAAGAAGAAAGGCCGATGGCAAAGGAAAGTGTTTCCATTGCAACAGCGACGGCCATTGGAAGCGGAACTGCCCTACTTACCTGGCCACCCTGAAGAACAAGAAGGAAGGTCCTTCTGGAGGTATGCTCGTTATTGAGTCTAACCTTACGGTTTCTTCTGCATCCAGTTGGGTGCTTGACTCTGGTTCTAGTGCTCATCTGTGCACTTCTATGCAGGGTCTTGAGGATAGCAGGAGGCTGAGGGATGGAGACATGATCCTACGCATCGGTAATGGAGCAAGAGTTGCTGCAGTAGCCGTGGGAACATACCCTCTTCGATTACCATCTGGTTTAGACTTAGTTTTTAAAAGACTGTTATTATGTGCCTGCAGCTAGCAGGAATTTGATTTCTGTTTCATGCTTAGCACTAAGAAGGCTTATGTGATTACCTTTTCTTTAAGGACCATTGTAACATTCTTTATGAAAGAAATAAAATTGCAAATGGTTTCCTTATTAATGGTCTTTATCAGTTACATATTGATGTACCTGTTTTTAACTATCGAGCAAAACGTGAATGCCAAAAATCAAAATGACCTAGGGATAGTCCAAACGATAGATATCTATGGCACCTGAGATTAGGTCATATAGCAGAAGATAGGATTAACAAATTGGAGAAAAATGGGCTATTGAGTCCATTGACTTTCGAGTCATATCCAACTTGTGAATCTTGTCTTCAAGGCAAAATGACTAAACTCCCTTTTGTTGGACATGGGGAAAGGGCCACAGATCTCCTTGCCCTAGTACATACTGATGTGTGCGGCCCATTTGATGTGCCGGCTAGAGGCAATTTTGTCTACTTCATTACCTTTACCGATGATCTGTATCTAGGTATGGGTATGTGTATCTTATGAGACACAAGTCTGAAGCTTTTGAAAAGTTCAAAGAATTCAGACATGAAGTAGAAAAACAAACTAGGAAAACCCATTAAGGTTCTTCGATCAGATCGAGGAGGTGAATACCTTAGCCGAAAATTCCTAGACTATCTCAAGGAAAATGGCATAGTCTCTCAATGGACTCCACCAGGAACACCTCAACTCAACGGGGTTTCAGAATGGAGAAATCGGACTCTATTGGATATGGTTCGATCCATGATGAGCTTCACAGACCTTCCCTGATTTTCTTTGGGGACATCATTTGTTAACTTCAATATATCTACTGAATAGGGTTTCCCTCTAAAACCATTCCTACCACACCGTATGAGATATGGCATGGTAAGAAACCAAGTCTGAGTCATCTCAGAATTTGGGGTTGTCCGGCTCATGTCAAAAGACAACAAGCGGATAAGTTAGAGTTTAGGTCCTTTAGAGCTCGATTCATAGGATATCCTAAAGAGTCATTAGGATATTATTTCTATATTCCAAAAGATCATAATATGATTGTGAGTCAACATGCCATCTTTCTTGAAAAATAGTTTATTCAAGATGGCAGCATTGGAAAGCAAATCAAGCTAGAGGAAAAAGTCTCCCAAGAGTAAAGACTAAGGATCCTTTGGAACCAAATCAGGTTGAGCCAATACAATCACTACCTCCGCCACCTCGAAGATTAAAAAGGATTTCTCGTCCCCCTGACAGGTACTTAGATACTATTTCAAAGGATTTTATGTCCGATATAGATGATCAAAAGTCGACATCTTGGAATCTATTTGTGTCTAATGGTAATGCTGTTAGTTGGAAGAGTTCCAAATAGACAGTAATAGTAGATTCCACCATAAAAGTAGAATACATCACTGCATCAGAAGCTGCGAAGGAGGCATTCTTATACAAGAAGTTCGTCGTAGAGATCGAAGTGATGCCATTAGATGCCATTCCTCTGTACCACGATAATAATGGCACCATAGCCCTTGCTAAGGAGTCAAGATCTCATCAGAAATCCAAACACATCAAGCGGCAATACCACCTCATCCGTGATTACCTCGAAAAAGGATACGTCGAGGTTAAGAGTGTCGACTCCGTAGACAACGCGGTAGACCCACTTACAAAGTCATTGGACCAGTAGAAGATCGAAATCGGTCTTGAGAAGATGGGACTTAGATTTGTAGCTAATTGACTTTAGGTCAAGTGAAAGTTTGTTAGATATGTATGCCCTAGAAGCCAGAATTGGCTGACACTTGTTATACACTTCTAAGGGCAAAATTATAATTTTGACTATAAATAATAAAATAGATTATTTTCTATCATAATGTATATTTAGTGGTTGTGATACATCGCTTGAGTTAATGGCAATGATAGTTCTTATTTTCAAGAGTTGAAAATTTAAGACATGAATTTTCATTATTAACTCATAAAATGCTCTTGACCGTAGGATTATCATAAGGATGGTGATTGATCCAGAAGGTTGGTATACAATCGCTTCTTTATAGTAGATGAGTCTTGAGTCTATGGTGTAGAGACACCAAAGTGAGAGTACAGGTACTCGTTAGAGAACGAGGGCACTGAGCGTGACTACCTCGAGCAGTCATTAGGAAGTCTACCTTCTCATCGATGATTGGCTCGAAGCTATAGTTGTGTGTCTGGTTTTTTGATCTGAGGTGCATCGGTAGTTTACCTTGAGAGTGTTATAGTTTGACTACACCATAACTCGGTCCCCTAGTCATTTGGAATTCTGAGGTATATGTTGGCTATAGCATATTCATTGTAGGAATTGGATTGCACCAATAGGGAATCTGTCTACCTTGGTAGATGAGGAATAGCCCTATGATGATCATGAGAATCAAGTCCATAAGCCCATGGCCATGATAGAGTGAAATAATAGAAAGAGTTTCTATTAAGGTTTTTACATTGGACTTGAATCGAATGATTAATCATATGATTGATATTAGGGTTTGACGAGATTATCTTAACCCTAATCCAGTCGAGGCTCAAGATAGAATAACTCAATCACACAGGTAACTGCACTGAGAGGTTCGTTTTTAGTTCTGATGGATTGCCACCATATGCTACTAGGTGTCACTGATGGATTTTGAGAGCAATTAGAATGATTTAGATGATCAATCATACTAGTTGTTTGAATCAGAAAAGTTCTAATCCATCGGAGGTGTTTCGATGATGTTGATGATAGATATCATGACATATCTCATTACCATATAGAACTAAACCTAACTGGATCACACAAATAAGGATTTCGATCTGGATATCATCAATTCGACTAATCCAGTTCAATTGATTTGAATTAGATTCAATTAGGTTCAAGAAAATCGTGTTAGCATATGATTGAGCCTAATGTTCTGCTTTAATTATCATTAAAGTTTGTCTCGACTGAGCTAAATGTGATTGAGCTCACTCAAGTACCTTTACTTGGTCTGACTAGAGCTTATCCAGGTCAGAAAAGGATTGTCTTAATTTATGAGATAAATTTGAGACAACACCTGCCATTTTTCATCACCTACTAAATCTTGTCTTTTGACTTTGGTCAAACGTTGACCTTTGACACTTAGACATCTGCCTATGTGTCATGCACCCATAGAAGAAAAGATAGGGCTTTATCCCCTTGCTAAAAAGAGAAAATGGAGGGAGTGCATGCCTAGGGAGGCATGTGCCCAAAGATGATGATGCCTGGAGTCCCATACAGATGGGACTCCAGGTTGCTTCTTGCACTCTACCTTGGTAGCGCCAAAGATTTATCTTTGACTAGACTTGGTGCCACCTAAGGATGATTCAGTGGGGTTTTTGTCTGATTGGATCAGATGATGTTATTTCATCAATCAGATTTAGATCTGATTATACAGAAAGCCATGATTGGTTGGGATGATGTGGCACTGCATGGTGCAGCAGGGTCTATATAAAGCCTGTCTGCGCCTAGGATTTAAATTCTTTGCCCTTTGCCCATGCCATATATCTCCTCTTCCTCCCTCTCCATGCCTACCTCTGATTCTCTCTCTTTTCTACATGCCCAAAAAGTTTTGGGCTTTAGTTTGGTGCGATCCAAGCAAGAGAAAAGCAATAGAAAAAGGAAGAAGGCAGCACTGCTGCAAGAGACAACTCACATCTTCGAAAGAAGTTTTGAAGATCTTCAAAATCAGATCCAGATCTGATTTTTAGAGAGATGATAAAGAAAGAGAAGATCTTCAGATCCTACTTAAATGGATATCAGTAAAGGCTAGGCATTTGCATGGCTAGATCCAGAACCTCAGGTAGACATCAGGATCATCACAGGATAATTAGATTACCCTCAACAAGATAAATTAAATTTGATTTAATTTATTTTTTATTTTATTTTATTTTATTTTATTAGATCAATAATATTAAATCTGAAAAGTCTCAGATGTAATTTGGATCCAATAGAAAAATTTTTAAAATATCTCTCTTGATCCAATCAGATCTGAATGAACTTGATCCGAAAAACTAGGTTTTCCCTTCACTCTAGGCTTATAAAACCACTCATAGGCTACCTATTGGGGAGACGCCATTTGTTCTGGCTTTTGGAACTAATGCAGTTATTCTAGTCGAACTTAGACTTCCCTCACCATGAGTGGAAAACTTTGATAAGCAAAATAATTTGCGAGATCTCAAGGCAAATCTTTGAAGGAAAATCCTGATTTTTTGGTCCAGGTTCGTTCAGATCTGATCAGATCAAGAGATATATTTTAAAAATTTTTCTCTTGATCCCAATCAGATCTTGATATGTTTCAGATCTGATTCTTATTATTTTAATAAAATAAAATTAAAAGATAAATTAAATCAAATTTAATTTACCTGATCTGGGTAATCCTATTACCCTGTTGATGATCCTGTTTGCAGTGGAAGGTTCTGGATCTTAGCCACGCAAGCGCCTGGCCTCCACTGGAATCCACTTAGGTTGGATCTAGAGATCCTCTTCTTCTCTATCACACCTCCAAAAATTAGATCTAGATCCGATCTGGAGGATCTTCAAAACTCTTTTTGAAGATGAGCAGTCATCCTTTGCAGCAGCGCAGCCTTCTTACTTTTGATCGCCTTTCTTTGATCTGAATTGCACCAACCAAGGTCCAAAACTCCTTTTGGACGTAGAGATCAAGGGGAGAACATGGTTTGGCATGGAGAGGGAGGGGAGAGGCAGCCTTGGGGCATGGGGAAACTATGATCTCATCATATATTTTAATCTGAGTTGGATACAGGGTCTTATTTATAGACTAGCTATGATCCAACTCCTCTTCTTCCCAACCAATCACAATCCTTTGTGAAATCAGATCTAAATCTGATTGGTGGGAATAGAGTCCCCTGGATTCCTCTTTAGAGGGTGCCTAAGACCAGTCAAAGTTGGTTCTTAGAAGAACTCTAATTGGAATCCAAAAAGGAGATGGAGTCCTTGTCCAACAAGGACTCCTAGGCGCCTCCAACTTGGGCACACGCCTAGGGTGGCATGCGCCCTTCTCCTTGCCAGGTTCTGGTAGGGGGACAGGCCCCCACCAGCTCTCCAATAGGTGCATGACATGTGGTCAAAAGTCAAAGTGTCAATGGTCAACGTTTGACCAGTCAAAGGTAGACTTTTGACCAAAGTCAAAGAACAAGAAATGGCAGGTGACCAAAAATGGTAGGTAATGTCTTATAAAATAAGACAACCTATTCTGACTTGGACAACCTCCAGTCAGACCATATGAAGGCCTCTGATTGAGCACAAACTCCTTTGGCTCAGATAGGATAACTTATTTATGATAACAAAAGAAGAATGTTAGGTTCAATCGAGTGCTAGCATGATTTCCTTGAACCTAATTGAATCTCATTCAGATCAATTGAACTAGATCAGTTCAATTGATGATCACCAGATTCAAACCCTTGTTTGTATGACCTAGTTAGGTTCAGTTCTGTATGATAATAGGATATGTCATGATCTCTATCATCGACATCATTGAAACTCCTTTCGATGGATCAGAACTCTTCTGATTCGAACAGCTAGAATGATCGATCATCTAAATTATTCTAATTACTCCCAAAATCCATCAATGACACCTAGCAGTATATGGTGGCAACCCATCAGAGCTTAATGCGAATCTCTTGGTGCAGCTACCGGTGTGATTCAGTTCTTCTATCTTGAGCCCCGATCAGATTAGGGTTAAGGTGAACTCGTCAAACCCTAGTCTCTGTCATATGATGTAATCATTCGATTCGAGTCCAATGTGAAAATCTAAATAGAAACTCTTTCTATTATTTCACTCTACCATGGCCATGGGCTTCTGGACTTGATTCTCATGATTATCATAGGGCTGCTCCTCTACCACCGTGGTAGATAGATTCCATCTTGATGCCATCCAGTTCCTACAATGAACATGTCATAGCCAACATACACCTCAGGGTTCCATATGGCTAGGAGACCGAGTAATGGTGTAGTCAAACTATAACACCCTCAAGGTGAACTGTCGATGCACCTCAGGTCAAAGAATCAGACACACTACTGCAGCATCGAGTCAGTCATTGACGAGAAGGTAGACTCCCTAATGACTACTCGAGGTGGTCACGCTCAGTGCCCTCGTTCTCTAACGAGTATCTGTACTCTCGCTCTGGTGTCTCCACACCGTAGACTTAAGACTCATCTACTAAAGAGAAGCGATTGTACACCAACCTTTCGGATCAATCACCATCCTCGTGATGATCCTATGGTCTGGAGCAATTTATGAGTTAACAATGATTATTCATATCTTAAATTTTCAACTCTTGAAAATATGAATTATCATTACCATTAACTCAAAGGATGTATCACAGACACTAAATACACATATGTGATAGAAAATAATCCATTTATTGCTTTTAGTCAAAATTATAATTTTGCCCCTAGAAGTGTATTACAAGTGTCAGCCAATTCTGGCTTCTAGGGCACATATATCTAACAATCTTGATTTACTGAAAGAAAAATGAAAAAAAGCTCAAATTTGGATAGCAGCCTATAAATAAAAAATAGTACAATATTATAATTTGGAAGTTAAGAATATGACATTCAAGGTCGGAGACTTGATGCTACGTCGAGCAGAGATCTTTCAGCCATAGAATCAAGGCAAGCTTGCTCCAAATTGAGAAGGCTCCTACGAAGTCAAGTATAAAGAAACTTAAAGGAACTTCACTACCCCGATCCTAAAATTTGAAAAACCTATGAATGTACTATCGATAATCACATTTCAATAAATAGTTTCTTATTTTAACATTCCTATCTTTTATGCAAGTTAAATTATGACAAGAAATGATTAAGCCAAATTTTCTTCTTAAACAAAGTAAAAGGCCTCCGGTTCTTAAATAGGAGGTTAACCATGTTAGGAACAGGAGGAGGACCTCATCCTAACATGAGTAAAGACTCTTACGAGGGATAAGAAGGCTTTCAATTCTTAAATAAGAGGTTAACCATGTTAAGAATAAGAGGAGGACCTCATCTTAACATGAGTGAAGACCCTTACGAGGGATAAAAAGATCTTCGATTCTTAAATAGGAGGTTCGTCATGTTAAGAATAGGACGAGGACCTTGTCCTAATGTAGGTGAAGATTCTTACAAGGGATAAGGTGGTCTATAATTCTTAAATAGGAGGCTAACCATGTTAGGAATGGGAGGATCTCGTCCTAATATAGGTGAAGATCCTTTCGAGGGATAAGAAGGCCTTTGATTCTTAAATAGGAGGTTAACCACGTTAGGAATAGGAGAAGGATCTTGTCCTAGCATGGGTGAAGATCCTTATGAGAGATAAGAAGGCCTTCGATTCTTAAATAGAAGATTTACCATGTTAGGAATAGAAGGAGGACCTCGTCTTAACGTGGGTAAAGTATTGGGAATAGTATTTCAAAGCCAATTATCAGCCTATTGATAGTTAAACTATATTTCTATATTTATATATAAATTAATAAATAAATAAAAATTATTTTGACTTTTTTTATTATAAATTTATTCATCTTCTAGTGATCTTCTATATTATGGTAAAGTTCTTAGGACTATTTAGAATCAATAAAGAAGGATTTATCATTTAGTCCTTAAACCTGTTCACAATCAAATGATATGTTGTTACTTAGGATGATAATGTTTATCGAGTATAGATAGTTATGTGCCATATAGGTTGGTTGTCCTCTTAACCAAGGATTATAGAGATACTGATATGGCATGCAGGTGAGATATAGGGATACATCTGCACTGAACGTGACCAACTCCAGAGCTTTTCTACTATTAAAATTTGATTTGATGGAATATGGCTATAAGTGTCCCTCCGACCTAAAATTACCATGGTGACTTCCAAGCAACTCACTGTGCTTTGGTGCCAGACTACTTGAATTTTTAATTCAATCATAAAAGATTTCTGAAAATAGTTAAGTACTTGAGGAGTTGGTGCATGAATTAAGATAGGATTGACCACTCTAGTTCAATCGCTATGTTCAATTATGTTTTAATTTAGCAAAGCCTTGGTTAGGATAGTTCTAGTGTGGAGTAATAGGACTGATTGCATTGAGACATTATTTAAATATACCTTTTAGGGTTGACAGTTTAACTCTGAGTCATCTTATACATAGAGGTCAAAGGGACGAATTATGTGGCAACTATATTCATATAGGTTCTAAATATTATGATTATGACTATTTGACCTATTCGGACATCGAATACCATTACTAGATGGTCACTTCGATTAGTATAGGAATTGATCTTAGGTTCAAATCTGCAGAATCACATACATTAAAGATTTCTACCTGATCTGATGGTTGATGAAGAGTCCCACTGAACTGGGACTCTATGGTCAAGTGTCCCATTGGACTAGGACTCTTCGACCGAGAGTCTTATTAGGTTGGAACTCTGAGTCCTGCTTGTCTGAAACTCTAGGATCAAGAGTCTCACTGGATTGGGACTCTATAATCAAGAGTCCTACTTATTTGAAACTCTATGATCAAGAGTCTCACTGGTCTAGGACTCTATGATCATGAGTTCCATTTGTTTGGGACACTAGGATCAAGAGTCCCACCGGTTTGAAACTCTTCGATCAAGAGTTTCATTTTGATGGAACTCTATTATCCAGACATTCACTGAATTTGAACTCTATATTTATGAAAGATTTAATTAGTAATTTAATTACTAATTAACTCAATTTGATTAAGTAATTATTTTTGGATCAAGTCCAATTGAATTGGATTTAGTTGGGTTTGATTCAATTAGGTTATGAGATGACCTAACCATTGAGGAGGTTTGATCTCTGATTTGATCATGGGTTGGGCTTAGTCAATTTTTAATTTGATTAAGATTTAATTGAGCTTAATTAAGCCTAAATGAGTTGGATTTAATCTAGTCTAATTGGGCCTAACCAAATTGGTTTGGGTTGGTTCAATTGCATAAAATGAATTAAGACTAGTTTGACCCAATCTTCTCATCCGCCACCTCACCACTCTTTGCGCCATCCCATTCTCCACAAGAAAGTGTTTCTCATGCATTTTTTTCCATGCAAGAGAGGGTGTGTTCCCCTTCTCTCTCATGCACTAATTGGATAAGAATAGGTTGACTGCATTCAAATTCAAATAAGAGTTTGAGTTTGAATGAACTAACCCCTTATCTTATCTCTCCCACTCGCCTCCACTTATTTTGGCGCATCTATTAAATCATGGGATTTTTGGGATGTGAGAACATCTGAAAGAAACTCTCCTTTACGTGCATGAGCCTTCCCCTTGCATGAGAAAAATCTGAAAAAAAAAGTTAGAGAGAAGAAAAATAGAGAGAAAATAAGGGCGCAGGCTTCGAGTGAAAGTGTTGCCCTAGATTCAGATCTAGGGTTTTGGGTGCATCTTCATGAGTTATGAGCATTAGAACTTCACAAAACTTTTTAGAGAGCCTCCTCAACCTTTCCTCTATCTCTACTGCTAATCCAAAGTGTCCAAAGATTTGGTGGAGGAAGATCAAAGCATTCGATCAGATTTGCCATCATAAAGGATTCACCATTGAGCTAGCACTCAGGAGGAGCCAATCGGGACCAGAGCCTCGTGCAGACGATCCATGGAGGTCAGACATACCATGTGGCTATGTCGCAATGATCAAACCTCTCCAATGGTGATTCAATTATAGAGATCGACTATCCGTGCAAAGGTAACATGTTTTGAACATGTAAAGTAGTAAAATAGTTTTACTATTGATTGCTATTTTATTTTCAGATTTATTGCATATATGTCACATTAGATCCTACTTTTATAGGATTTATAGATCTGATCTATAGCTCTTAAAAAATTAATTAAATTAATTTTTAATTATGTTATATTTAAATTTGAAAAAGTTTTGACAGTAGAGCTAGAAATCCTGCATGCAACCATCATAAAGATCTTTATGAGGGATAAGAAGGCCTCCGATTTTTAAATAGGAGGTTAACCATATTAGAAAAAGGAAAGAATCTCGTCCTAACATGGGTGAAGACCCTTACGAGAGATAAGAATGCCTCTAATTCTTAAATAAAAGATTAACCATATTAGAAAATGGAGGAGAACCTCGTCTTAACATGGGTGAAGATCGTTATGAGAGATAAGAAGGCTTCCAGTTCTTAAATAAAAGGTTAACCACATTAGTTACATGAGGAAGACCTCATCCTAATGAGGATGAAGATTCTTACAAGGGATAAGAAGATCTTGAATTCTTAAATAGGAGGTTAACTACGTTAGGAATATGAGGAAGACCTCATCCTAACATGGGTGAAGATCCTTACTGAAGGGAAAATCCTATTTTTCGGATCAGATTCGTTCAGATCTGATTTGACCAAGAGGAATATTTCAAAAACTTTTTCTCTTAGATCTAAATCAGGTCTGATACTTTTTATATTTGATTAGATGGATCTAATAAATAAAATAAATAATAAATTAAATTAAATTTAATTTGTACCTTGTTGGATAATCCTATTAGCCTATGATGATCCTGCTGATTGCCAGAGGTTCTGGATGCAGCCACACAATCACCTGGCCTCTACTGGCATTCACTCAGACAGGATTTGGAGATCTCCTCCTTCTCAATCTATCCTCCAAAGATTAAATCTGGATCTGATCTTGAAGATCTTCAAAATAATTTTTGAAGATCTGATGTCGTCCCTTGCAGTAGTGCTACCTTCTTCTTTTCTTGTCTCCTTTCTCTTGCTTGGATCACACCAAATTGAAGCCCAAAGCCTCTTAAATAATGAGAGGAGAGAGAAGATCAGAGGTAGGCATGGAGAAGGGGAGAGCGAGGCTATGTGGCATGGGCAAGGGAAGAACTCTTAAAATTTAGGTCCAGACAGGGTTTATATAGACCCTGCTGCGCCATGCAGTGCCACATCATCTCGGCCAATCACGTCTTTTCATATAATCAGATCTAAATCTGATTGATGGGATGACATCACTTGATCCAATCAGATGAGAGTCCCTCTCAAACATCCTTGTGTGGCACCAAGATTGGTCAAAGTAGAGTCTTAGGCACCACCTAAGTTTTTTCTATGAAGCAACCTGGAGTCCTATCTGTATGGAACTCCAAATGTCATCATCCTTGGGCGCATGCCTCCCTAGGCATGCACCCCCTCCCTTTCCTCCTTTTAGCAGAGGGACAAAGGTCAAATCTCTCTCTCCTATGGGTGCATGACACGTGGGCAGATGTCTAAGTGTCAAAGGTCAACATTTGACCAAAGTTAAAAGACAAGAATTAGTAAGTGACGAAAAATGACAGGTGTTATCTCAAATTTATCTCATAAATTAAGACAATCCTTTTCTGACCTGGACAAGTTTCAGTCAGATAAGTAAAGGTACCTGAGTGAGCCCAAACATATTTGACTTAGTTGAGACAACTTTTAATGATTGTTGAATGAGAACATTAGGCTCAATCGTGTGCTAGCACGATTTCCTTGAACCTAATTGAATCTTATTCAAATCAATTGAACTAGGTTAGTTCAATTGATGATATCCAGATCTAAATCTTTATTTGTATGATCCTGTTAGGTTCAGTTCCATATGATAATGAGATATGTCATGATCTCTATCATCGACATCATCGAAACACCTTTCGATGGATTAGAACTTTTCTGATTCAGACAACTAGTATGATCGATCATCCAAATTATTCTAATTACTCCAAAAATCCATCAGTGACACCTAGCAGTATATGGTGGCAATCCATCAGAACTGAGAACGAATCTCTCACTGCAGTTACCTATGTGATTAAGTTCCTCTATCTTAAGCCCCGATCGGATTAGGGTTAAGGTGAACTTGTCAAACCCTAATATCTGTCATATGATTAATCATTCGATTCATGTCCAATATGAAAATCTTAATAGAAACTCTTTCTATTATTTCACTCTGCCATGGCCATGGGCTTATGGACTTGATTCTCATGATCATCACAGGGCTACTCCTCACCACCGAGGTAGATAGATTCTCTATTGGTGCAATCCAATTCCTACAATGAACATGCTATAGCCAACATACACCTCAGGGTTCCAAATGGCTAGAAGACTGAGTTATGGTGTAGTCAAACTATAACACCCTCAAGGTGAACTGCCAATGCACCTCAGATCAAAGAACTAGACACATAACTGCAACTTCGAGCTAGTTATAGACGAGAAGGTAGACTTTCTAATGACTGCTCGAGGTGGTCATGCTCAATGCCCTCATTCTCTAATGAGTACCTGTACTCTCGCTCCAATATCTCTGCACCGTAGATCGAAGACTTATCTACTATAAAAAAAGTGATTGTACACCAACCTTTTAGATCAACCACCATCCTCATGATGATCCTACGGTCGAGAGCATTTTATGAGTTAATAATGAAAATTCATGTCTTAAATATTCAACTCTTGAAAATATGAACTATCATTACCATTAACTCAAGGGATGTATCATATGAAGGAAAATCCTGATTTCCCGATCCAGGTTCGTTTAGATCTGATCAGATCAAGAGATATATTTCAAAAATTTTTCTCTTGATCCCAATCAGATCTTGATATGTTTTAGTTCTGATTCTTATTATTTTAATAAAATAAAATTAAAAGATAAATTAAATTAAATTTAATTTATTGATCTGGGTAATCCTATTACCCTATTGATGATCCTGTTTGCAGCGGAAGGTTCTGGATCTTAGCCACGCAAGCGCCTGGCCTCTACCGGTATCCACTCGGGTTGGATCTGGAGATCCTCTTCTTCTCTATCACGCCTCCAAAAATCAGATCTGGATCTGATCTGGAGGATCTTCAAAACTCTTTTGAAGATGAGCAGTCGTCCTTTGCAGCAGCGCAGCCTTCTTGTTTTTGATCGCCTTTCTTTGATCTGAATCGCACCAACCAAGGTCCAAAACTCCTTTTGGACGTGGAGAGCAAGGGGAGAAGAGACTATGGCATGGAGAAGGAGGGGAGAGGCAGCCTTGGGGCATGGAGAAACTATGATCTCATCATATCTCTTTATCTCATAAATCTGAGTTGGGCGCAGGGTCTTATTTATAGACTAGCTGTGATCCAACTCCTCTTCTTCCCAACCAATCACAACCCTTTGTGAAATCAGATCTAAATCTGATTGGTGGAAATAGAGTCCCCTGGATTCCTCCTTAGAGGGCGCCTAAGACCAGTCAAAGTTGGTTCTTAGAAGAACTCTAATTGGAATCCAAAAAGGAGATGGAGTCCTTGTCCAACAAGGACTCCTAGGCGCCTCCAACTTGGGCACACGCCTAGGGTGGCGTGCGCCCTTCTCCTTGCCAGGTTCTGGCAGGGGGACAGGCCCCCACCAGCTCTCCAATAGGTGCATGACATGTGGTCAAAAGTCAAAGTGTCAATGGTCAACGTTTGACCAGTCAAAGGTAGACTTTTGACCAAAGTCAAAGAACAAGAAATGGCAGGTGACCAAAAATGGCAGGTAATGTCTTACAAATAAGACAACCTTTTCTGACTTGGACAACCTCCAGTCAGACCATATGAAGGCCTCTGATTGAGCACAAACTCCTTTGGCTCAGACAGGACAACTTATTTATGATAGCAAAAGAAGAACGTTAGGTTCAATCGAGTGCTAGCACGATTTTCCTTGAACCTAATTGAATCTCATTCAGATCAATTGAACTAGATCAGTTCAATTGATGATCACCAGATTCAAACCCTTGTTTGTGTGACCCAGTTAGGTTCAGTTCTGTATGGTAATGGGATATGTCATGATCTCTATCATCGACATCATCGAAACTCCTTTCGATGGATCAGAACTCTTCTGATTCGAACAGCTAGAATGATCGATCATCTAAATCATTCTAATTGCTCCCAAAATCCACCAGTGACACCTAGCAGTATATGGTGGCAACCCATCAGAGCTGAATGCGAACCTCTTGGTGCAGCTACCTGTGTGATTAAGTTCTTCTATCTTGAGCCCCGATCAGATTAGGGTTAAGGTGAACTCGTCAAACCCTAGTCTCTGTCATATGATGTAATCATTCGATTCGAGTCCAATGTGAAAATCTAAATAGAAACTCTTTCTATTATTTCACTCTGCCATGGCCATGGGCTTCTGGACTTGATTCTCATGATCATCATAGGGCTGCTCCTCTACCACCGAGGTAGATAGATTCCATCTTGATGCAATCCAGTTCCTACAATGAACATGCTATAGCCAACATACACCTCAGGGTTCCATATGGCTAGGAGACCGAGTAATGGTGTAGTCAAACTATAACACCCTCAAGGTGAACTGCCGATGCATCCTCAGGTCAAAGAACCAGACACACTACTGCAGCATCGAGTCAGTCATTGACGAGAAGGTAGACTCCCTAATGACTACTCGAGGTGGTCACGCTCAGTGCCCTCGTTCTCTAACGAGTACCTGTACTCTCGCTCCGGTGTCTCCACACCGTAGACTCAAGACTCATCTACTAAAGAGAAGCGATTGTACACCAACCTTCCGGATCAATCACCATCCTCGTGATGATCCTATGGTCGGGAGCAATTTATGAGTTAATAATGATTATTCATGTCTTAAATTTTCAACTCTTGAAAATATGAATTATCATTACCATTAACTCAAAGGATGTATCACAGACACTAAATACACATATGTGATAGAAAATAACCCATTTTATTGATTTTAGTCAAAATTATAATTTTGCCCCTAGAAGTGTATTACAAGTGTCAGCCAATTCTGGCTTCTAGGGCACATATATCTAACAATCTCCCACTTGTCCTAAAGCCAATTGGCTACAAGTCTAAGTCCCATCTTCTCAAGGTGGGCTTCGATCTTCTGCTGGCCCAACGGCTTTGTAAGTGGGTCTGCCACATTATCTGTGGAGTTGACTCTCTTGACCTCGAACGTAACCCTTTCTCGAGGTAATCGCGGATGAGGGTGGTATCACCGTTTGCTTGGAACTCTTCCAGCACAAACAGTCTGCCAGATGTCGACTTTCGATCATCTATATCGGACATGAAGTCCGAGTCTGTGTATCCCTGGACTTGGAGTTCTCCGTTACCAAAGACCAACATCATATCCTTAGTTCTTCTCAAGTACTTAAGGATACATTTCACAGAAGTCCAGTGTTCTTCACCTGGATTTGACTGATATCTGCTTGTGACACTCACAGCATGGGCTATATCAGGTCGTGTACATAGCATGGCATACATGAGGCTCCCTATTGCAGAAGCATAAGGGATCTTGCTCATGCGTTCTATTTCCTCAGGTGTGCTGGGGCACATCTTCTTGGAAAGATGAATACCATGTCTGAAGGGTATTAATCCCCTCTTAGAGTTTTCCATACTAAACCTCTTTAGTACTTCCTCTATGTACATCTTCTGTGAAAGTCCTAGCATCCTATTCGGTCTATCCCTATAGACCTTAATTCCTAGAATAAAGGATGCTTCACCTAGGTCTTTCATGGAGAATTCCTTGGACAACCACATCTTGACTGATGTCAACATGGGAATATCATTCCCAATAAGGAGGATGTCATCCACGTACAATACGAGGAAGACAACAGCGCTCCCACTGACCCTTTTGAAAACACATGGTTCCTCTTCATTTTTGATGAAACCAAACTTTTTGATCACATCATTGAAACGAGTGTTCCAGCTCCGAGATGCTTGCTTAAGTCCATATATGGACCTTTGCAGCTTGCAAACCTTGTGATCAGTATCACTGGATGTGAAACCTAGCGGCTGTTCCATATAGATATCTTCCTCAAGATATCCATTTAGGAATGCCGTTTTCACATTTGCCATATTTCATAATCGAAATAGGCTGCAACAGCAAGCAATGTGCGGATGGATTTTAGCATAGCTATTTATAGTCAATGCCTTCACTACTATAACCTTTTGCCACCAGCCTTGAATGTCTCCACATTCCCATCTGCACCAATCTTTCTCTTGAAGATCCATTTACACCCAATAGGTACTATACCTTCTGGTGGATCTACCAAGGTCCAGACTTGGTTTGAGTGCATCGCAAGCAATGTGCGGATGGATTTTAGCATAGCTACTGGGGAAAAGGTATCCTGATAGTCAATGCCTTCGCATTGACTATAACCTTTTGCCACTAGTCTAGCCTTGAATGTCTCCACATTCCCATCTGCACCAATCTTTCTCTTGAAGATCCATTTACACTCCAATAGGTACTATACCTTCTGGTGGATCTACCAAGGTCCAGACTTGGTTTGAGTGCATCGAGTCATCTCTGACTTGCATGGTGCCTTTAGGGAACCATTTCATCGGAGTCGATATCTGATATCGCCTCGTTGTAGGTTTTGGGATCATCATATGAGCACCATTACCTATGAGGAACATTTCCTCTACATCCTCTGAAATAATACCTAAGTATCTTTCAGGGGGATGGACGGGAAACTCTTTCCGATCTACGAGGTGGAGGAGGTAGTGTTCTTATTGGCTCAACCTGATTTGGTTCCACTTGGTCCTTAGCTCGTTCCACTTGTGAGACTTTCTCATCAAGCTTGATCTATTTTCCAATGCCGCTATCTTGAATAAACTATTTTTCAAGAAAGATGGCATGTCGACTCACAATCACATTGTGGTCTTCTGGAATGTAGAAATAGTATCCTAATGACTCTTTAGGATATCCTATGAATCGAGCTCTGAAAGGACCTAAACTCTAACTTGTCCGCTTGTTGTCTTTTGACATGAGCCGGACAACCCCAAATTCTGAGATGACTCAGACTTGGTTTCTTACCGTGCCATATCTCATACGGTGTGGTAGGAACGGTTTTAGAGGGAACCCTATTCAGTAGATAGATTGAAGTTAACAATGAGTGTCCCCAAAGGAAAATCAGGGAGGTCTGTGAAGCTCATCATGGATCGAACCATATCCAATAGAGTCCGATTTCTCCGTTCTGAAACCCCGTTGAGTTGAGGTGTTCCTGGTGGAGTCCATTGAGAGACTATGCCATTTTCCTTAAGATAGTCTAGGAATTTCCCGGCTAAGGTATTCACCTCCTCGATCTGATCGAAGAACCTTAATGGGTTTTCCAGTTTGTTTTTCTACTTCATGTCTGAATTCTTTGAACTTTTCAAAAGCTTCAGACTTGTGTCTCATAAGATACACATACCCATACCTAGACAGATCATCGGTAAAGGTAATGAAGTAGACAAAATTGCCTCTAGCCGGCACATCAAATGGGCCGCACACATCAGTATGTACTAGGGCAAGGAGATCTGTGGCCCTCTCCCCATGTCCAACAAAAGGGAGTTTAGTCATTTTGCCTTGAAGACAAGATTCACAAGTTGGATATGACTCGGAAAGTCAATGGACTCAATAGCCCATTTTTCTCCAATTTGTTGATCCTATCTTCTGCTATATGACCTAATCTCAGGTGCCATAGATATCTATCGTTTGGACTATCCCTAGGTCGTTTGGCATTCACGTTTTGCTCGATAGTTAGAACAGGTACATCAATATGTAGCTGATAAAGACCATTAATAAGGAAACCATTTGCAATTTTATTTCTTTCATAAAGAATGTTACAATGGTCCTTAAAGAAGGTGATCACATAACCTTCTTGTGCTAAGCATGAAACAGAAATCAAATTCCTGCTAGCTGCAGGCACATAAATAACAGTCTTTTAAAACTAAGTCTAAACCAGATGGTAATCGAAGAGGGTATGTTCCCACGGCTACTGCAGCAACTCTTGCTCCATTACCGAATGCGTAGGATCATGTCTCCATCCCTCAGCCTCCTGCTATCCTCAAGACCCTGCATAGAAGTGCACAGATGAGCACTAGAACCAGAGTCAAGCACCCAACTGGATGCAGAAGAAACCGTAAGGTTAGACTCAATAACGAGCATACCTCCAGAAGGACCTTCCTTCTTGTTCTTCAGGGTGGCCAGGTAAGTAGGGCAGTTCCGCTTCCAATGGCCGTCGCTGTTGCAATGGAAACACTTTCCTTTGCCATCGGCCTTTTTCTTCGATTCTGCCTTCTTCTTCTTTGATCCTTCCACCTTTTGCTTTTTCACAGACTTCTTTTTCTTTCCATAAGACTTTCTTTTGGAAGAAGTCCGTTCCATAGCAAGAACTGAGCCTTTAGAACCTTTCATAGAAAGCTCAGCGGTAACCAGCATATTCATTAACTCGGCCAAGGAATTCTGAAGTTTATGCATGTGGTAATTCATGATGAATTGCCCATATGCATCAGTCAAGGATTGCAGAATAATATCGTTCTGCAGGTCCAAGTCCAACTTCACACCGAGCTTCTCAAGTTCTTCCATGTCCTTGATCATTATCAGACAGTGATCTTGGACTGACTGCCCATCATGCATCTTAGCCTTAAAAAGTCGTTTCGTGACTTGATATTTGGCTGTGCGACTCTGCTCACCAAACATCTCCTACAAGTGAGCCAACATTTGGCGTGCAGTCCCGATATCCTCATGTTGGCGCTGGAGCTCATCAGACATCGAGCCCAACATGTAATATCTGGCCTTATTATCTTCGTCTATCCATTTTTTCAGAGATGCTCTCTGTTCAACAGATGGACGGGCTGGTAAGGTGGGAGGGTCCTGGTCCAAAACATGGGTTAACTTCTCAGAACCCAAAATAATTTTGTAGTTCCTGAGCCAATCTTTATAATTAGGTCCGGTCAGTCTATGTGTGTCCAGGATACGTGCCAATGGATTGGACGCAGACATTTTCCTATAGAGAGTCAAAGATTCTAGTTAGATGTTGTAATTTTGACTTGACCAATTTGTTTAGAGATTTTATTTTTAAACAAATTAGCTCCCACTATTTTCTCGGATCCCTATACTCCCTTTGTAGAGATGCGAAAATCTCTACGATTAATGATTTCTAGTGGGTGGTGCGGTCTCACCAACTGACTCATCACCTCACCTAACAGTTATTGGTGATGGGTTAGCCAATGAGTGAATAACTCTTGTTTAATGATTCTCTAATCATGGTGCACCCAAACTTGGTCTCTAATTCATGAATCTCACCGTATCCGAAATATTGATCCACTCCTTAGTTAAGTCAGACCCACCATTTGCATAGACTGGATTCCTAATTGAGTCTCTCACCGTATCTGGAATATTGAGCCCAACTCATCCTCCAGCCCATAGCATCCAATGCCTAATAGACATGGTTGCCTCTTCCCGGTGCAACTGAGCCACTGTATCCAGCCAAGAATAATCAACCCCGGGAAGGGCCCGCACATCTACAATGGTGGAAGACCTTAGACTTAATCTTTTCTTAGGGAGAATTGATTCAGATCTCATTAAACTAGACTTGGCTTAGTCATAACAATTATGACTAACCTGGTGGCATGGGTTAGCTCAGATTATTGACCACCTCAGATCAGAACTGTATCAACAGATATGGCTAGGTAAGTAAGATCGGTGGAAGGAATATGCCATTAACTCGTACAAGAATGCATTCAGGTCGAGTAGCTTCCAATTAAAAACCAGTCGGTCGTATGTGCCAAACTTACCTTAGACACTAAATTATTGAGTCAGAACCAATTGGGTTAGCCTACAATCCAGACTCTTACCTCTGAGCCTAATTAGGTCTTGCTTGATCGTGACTCGATCTTGATCCAGACTTAATCCTATTAGGCTGGTCAATTTAAGCATTATTGATCCCATCTAACCAACTCTTGATTCGGTTTGATCAACCGCTTAGACCTAATTAAGCTACCCAAGCCCGAACCCAGTATTATGAATATGTCTTAGATTTGAAATTCTCAATTTTAGATCTAATTAATATTTCATAAACTTAATTCTTAATTAAGTAGGGTTCATAAACAAATATGCAAAATAAATCCTAGGGTTTCAGGATCTAGGGTTTTGGCAGAAAGTAAGTTTTGGATTTCTGATTAAGGACGAACACGCAGCACCCTCCTACAATCATAAGACACCCCATCGAATGGGAAGAGAGGGCCTTCAAATTCTTCTTCATTCTTATGACCAGATGGCCAAGAGGAACGCCTTAATCAGAAACATTCAATACTACAAAACAGTATTGATCTATATCATATATCTCATATACAAAGTAAGATCTATCATAGCATATTTTTACATACATCTCAATGTATCGAATCATGCATATTTTTTTAGATCTAAATTATCTCATAATAATCTAAAAATTAGATTTAAATTGATCTTAATCAAATAAAACCCTAATCTAGACAACTATGTAGAACTATTCTACAACTAGTCTAGACATGCATCAATCACATCTCATATGATGTTTAAAATTAAATAATTTTATTTGCTATTTTTTAGATGTTATTATAACCATTATAATATTAAAAAATAGTAAATAAATGGATCTAAAATATGGGTTAATCAAATTAAATTGAAAACATGCAAGACTATTCTATAGAACTATTCTATTCTAGAACTAGTCATGCAAGACTATTCTATATCATATATCTTCTAATCTTAGATCCTAATCATTTAATTTTAATTTTTTCTAATTTTAGATCTGATCACATCTTATGTGACATCTAAAATCAATTATTTTTTAATTAAAATAAATTTAAAATCAGATCTAAATGTTTTTAGAACCTAGCTCTGATATCAGTTGAAGGAAAATCCTGATTTTCCGGTCCAGGTTCGTTCATATCTGATCAGATCAAGAGATATATTTTAAAATTTTTTTATTTGATCTGTATCAGATTTGAGATATTTTAGATTTAATTAATATTATTTTAATAAATAAAATAAATAAAAATAAATTAAATCAAATTTAATTTACCTGATTTGGGTAATCCTATTACCCTATTGATGATCCTGTATGCAGCGGAAGGTTCTGGATCTAGCCACGCAAGCGCCTGGCCTCTACTGGTATCCACTCGGGCTGAATCTGGAGATCCTCTTCTTTTCTATCACGTCTCCAAAAATTAGATCTGGATCTAATCTGGAGGATCTTCAAAACTCCTTTTGAAGATCAGCAGTCGTCCTTTGCAGCAGTGCAGCCTTCTTGCTTTTGATCGCCTTTCTCTTGCTTGAATCGCACTAACAAAAATCCAAAACTCCTTTTGGACGTGGAGAGCAAGGGGAGAAGGTGGTTTGGCATGGAGAAGGCTGGGAGAGGCAGCCTTGGGGCGTATGGAAACTCATTTTTTTCATCTTTGAGTTGGGTACAAGGTCTTATTTATAGACTAACTGTGATCCAACTCCTCTTCTTCCCAACCAAGCACAACTCTTTGTGAAATCAGATCTAAATCTGATTGGTGGAAATAGAGTCCCCTGGATTCCTCCTTAGAGGGTGCCTAAGACCAGTCAAAGTTGGTTCTTAGAAGAACTCTAATTGGAATCCAAAAAGGAGATGGAGTCCTTATCCAACAAGGACTCCTAGGTGCCTCCAACTTAGGCACACGCCTAAGGTGGCGTGCGCCCTTCTCCTTGCCAGGTTCTGGCAGGGGGATAGGCCCCCACCAGCTCTCCAATAGGTGCATGACATGTGGTCAAAAGTCAAAGTGTCAATGGTCAACGTTTGATCAGTCAAAGGTAGACTTTTGACCAAAGTTAAAGAACAAGAAATGGCAGATGACCAAAAATGGTAGGTAATGTCTTACAAAATAAGGCAACCTTTTTTGACTTGGACATTCTCCAGTCAAACCATATGAAGGCCTCTGATTAAGCACAAACTCCTTTGGCTCAGATAGGACAACTTATTTATGATAGCAAAAGAAGAACGTTAGGTTCAATCGAGTGCTAGCACGATTTCTTTGAACCTAATTGAATCTCATTCAAATCAATTGAACTAGATCAGTTCAATTGATGATCACCAGATTCAAACTCTTATTTGTGTGACCCAGTTAGGTTCAGTTCTGTATGGTAATGGGATATGTCATGATCTCTATCATCGACATCATCGAAACTCCTTTCGATGGATCAGAACTCTTCTGATTCGAACAGCTAGAATGATCGATCATCTAAATCATTCTAATTGCTCCCAAAATCCACCAGTGACACCTAGCAGTATATGGTGGCAACCCATCAGAGCTGAATGCGAACCTCTTGGTGCAGCTACCTGTGTGATTCAGTTCTTCTATCTTGAGCCTCGATCATATTAGGATTAAGGTAAACTCGTCAAACCCTAGTCTCTGTCATATGATGTAATCATTCGATTCGAGTCCAATATGAAAATCTAAATAGAAACTCTTTCTATTATTTCACTCCACCATGGCCATGGGCTTCTGAACTTGATTCTCATGATTATCATAGGGCTGCTCCTCTACCACCGAGGTAGATAGATTCAATCTTGATGCCATCCAGTTCCTACAATGAACATGCTATAGCCAACATACACCTCAGGATTCCATATGGCTAGAAGACCGAGTAATGGTGTAGTCAAACTATAACACCCTCAAGATGAATTGTCGATGCACCTCAGATCAAAGAACCAGACACACTACTGGGCATAGGGTCTTATTTATAGACTAAGCATGATCCAACTCCTCTTCTTTCCAATCAATCACAATCCTTTGTGAAATCAGATCTAAATCTGATTGATGGAAATAGAGTCCCCTGGATTCTTTCTTAGATGGTGTCTAAGACCAGTCAAAGTTGGTTCTTAGGAGAACTTTAATTAGAATCGAAAAAGGAGATGGAGTTTCTGTCTAAGTCCAGGTTCTGGCAGGAGGACAAGCCCCCACCAACCCTCCAATAGGTGCGTGACACGTGGATAGAAGTCAAAAGTATCAATGGTCAACATTTGATCAGTCAAAGGTCAACTTTTGACTAAAGTCAAAGGACGAGAAATGGCAGGTGACCAAAAATGGTAGGTAATGTCTTACAAAATAAGACAATCTTTTCTGACTTGGACAAGCTCCAGTTAGACAAAGTGAAGGCCTCTAATTGAGCATAAACTCCTTTGGCTCAGACAGGACAACTATTTATGATAGTAAAAGAAGAACGTTAGGTTCAATCGAGTACTAGCACGATTTTCTTGAACCTAATTGAATCTCATTCAGATCAATTGAACTAGATCGGTTCAATTGATGATCACCAGATTCAAATTCTTATTTGTGTGACCTAGTTAGGTTCAGTTCTGTATGGTAATGGGATATGTCATGATCTGTATCATCGACATCTTTCGATGGATCAGAACTCTTTTCGATGGATCAGAACTCTTCTGATTTGAACAGCTAGAATGATCGATCATCTAAATCATTCTAATTGCTCCCAAAATCCACCAGTGACACCTAGTAGTATATGGTGGCAACCCATCAGAGCTGAATGCGAACCTCTTGGTGCAGCTACCTATGTGATTCAGTTCTTCTATCTTGAGTCCCGATCATATTAGGATTAAGGTAAACTCGTCAAACCCTAGTTTCTGTCATATGATGTAATCATTCGATTCAAGTCCAATGTGAAAATCTAAATAGAAACTCTTTCTATTATTTCACTCTACCATGGCCATGGGCTTCTAGACTTGATTCTCATGATCATCATAGGGCTGCTCCTCTACCACCGAGGTAGATAGATTCCATCTTGATGCTATCCAGTTCCTACAATGAACATGCTATAGCCAACATACACCTCAGGGTTCCATATGGCTAGGAGACCGAGTAATGGTGTAGTCAAGCTATAACACCCTCAAGGTGAACTGTCGATGCACCTCAGGTCAAAGAACCAGATACACTACTGCAGCATCGAGTCAGTCATTGACGAGAAGGTAGACTTCCTAATGACTACTCGAGATGGTCACGCTTAGTGCCCTCGTTCTCTAACGAGTACCTGTACTCTCGCTCCGGTATCTCCACACCGTAGACTCAAGACTCATCTACTAAAGAGAAGCGATTGTACACCAACCTTCCAGATCAATCATCATCCTCGTGATGATCCTATGGTCGGGAGCAATTATGAGTTAATAATGATTATTCATGTCTTAAATTTTCAACTCTTGAAAATATGAATTATCATTGCCATTAACTCAAAGGATGTATCATAGACACTAAATACACATATATGATAGAAAATAATCCGTTTATTGATTTTAGTCAAAATTATAATTTTGCCCCTAGAAGTGTATTACAAGTGTCAGCCAATTCTGGCTTCTAGGGCACATATATCTAACAGTTCGAGCCCACTTTCTCCCGAAGGGAGTTCGTGAGCATGATCGAACTTCGTTCGGCTCTCCATCGTCTGTCAACCGCTCCCTTAAGGCTTCTTCGTCCTTCAACTTGAAAGCTTCTTCCGCACGGGCATATCTCTCAGCCCGAGCCAGTAGATCGATGAAGTCCCTGGGATACTTTCTTTTCAGAAAGAACAGCAAGTCATTTTTCTGAAGGCCGCCCTTGAGTGCGATCATCGCAACAGACTGGTCTAAGTCTCGGACCTTCAATACCGCGGCGTTAAATCGGGTGACGTAAGTTCGGATGGATTCTTCTTGCTTCTGCTTGATGTTCATCAGAGAATTCGAACCTCGGCACGAACGTCGGCTGTTGATGAAGTGGGCCACGAATTGACTGCTCATCTAGTCAAAAGAGAAGATCGTACTCGACTTCAATGTCGAGTACCAATTTCTCGCTGCTCCCTTTAAGGTAGATGGGAAGGCTCGGCATAGCATGGCGTCTGAAGCACCATGGAGCAGCATCATGGTCCGAAAGGCCTCCAGATGATCAACCGGATCAGAGGTTCCATCGTAGCTTTCAAGTTGAGGGAGCTTGAAGTTCAGTGGGATGGGCTCTTGCATAATCTGGAGGGAGAAAAGGGGATCGGCGCGGACGTTGGCATGATGAGTCGGGGCGACGTGGTCGAGCTCTTCAATCCGTCGGTCCATCTTTCACAGTCTATGATCAAGGACGTTGTCCTGATCGCAGATCTTGGGAGACTTCCGACTACAAACGAAAAAGATCTCTTCCAGAAGAGAACCATAATCCAAATACGGATCCTCGACTCTCTATTTTTCTTTCAAAGGGGCGGCAGGCACACCGACCCGAGTATCCTTCCTTAGGGTCGATTCCTGACATCTAGATGGTGGATTTTCTGGTGGAGTCGCCACCAGAGGCCGCTGCATGGCCCGCATTGCATCCGTGAGGCCACAGATCTATCAGACGAGCAGGTTGAACTGCTCCACATTTACCGTGGGTATAGGTGACACCTAAATTATCGGGGCTGAAGCAGGAGCAGATGGATCTGGATGGGATCGGGACGTGGAGGCTGCCGATCGCCGAGTCGAGGCTCTCCTAGGAGGCATTTTCTCTTTGGGAAAGAACTCTAAGAAGAGAGATCTCCGAAGAGGGAAGAGGAAAATCGTCGTCGAGCACTCCTTTAAGAATAAGAGAACCTCGAAGGTTCGGGCGCTTTCTCTAGCATTAATCTATTGATGCAGAATCTAGTCATCATCGGAATCAACTAGAGTGGAGGTGGATGAGGTCGCCGTCAGGGACCTGCAAAATAAAGTTCCATCCGGAGCCAGTGGGGGGTGGCTCCGATAGGACCCTCCGATGATCAAGTCAGCTTTAGCCAAAAGAAATGGAGTGCTCAAGAATGAGTTCTTAGAGAAGAAGAGGAGAGCTTAGAGCTTAGAGATCAGAGGTTCGAGTTAACATATTTGGAGGATCCTTTTTATAGCGGAGCTTGATGGTGACAGCTGTAGCCGCGTGCTAATGGGTCGTTCGAGGTCTGGCGGAGTCAGTCTCATGGAAAGGTGCCGTCTGCAGTGGGTTGATGGTGACAGACATCGCCACCTGATAGCGGGTCGCTGTCGCTTACGGCGGACTGATGGTGATGGCTGCAGCTGTCTTGGTACTGAGCCACTCGAAGCCGAATGAAGGGTTGAAGGGCTTTGATGTGTACCCATTTCGGAAGAGTTCAGACTCCTAAAGAGGGAGCTCGAAAGGAGTTTGGCTCCCATAGGCGTCTGGCTGGAGGTGAGCGGCTAAGGCCCGATCGCTGGGGAGTTTGGTAGGAGCTCAGTCGATCGAAGAAGATGTCTGGAAGAAGTTCGGTTGGAGGAGCCTGACTCTTGAAAAAGTCCGACCGAAGGATGTCTGGGACGTGTTCAGCTCTCCGAAGAAGTCCGATCGAAGAGGAAGCTTGAAGGAAGTTCGGCTCTCATAGGCATCTGACTGGAGGAGTGCGGCTAAGGCTCGGCCGCTAGGAGTTCGAAAGGAGCTCGACCGCTGAGGAGTCCGGCCGGGGGACGATCGCCGAGGAGTTCGCTGAGAAGTTTGATCGAGGGACGACTGCTGAGGAGTTCGGCCGCTGAAAGTCCGAAGGAGCTCGGCTGACTGAAGGGACGGCCGCTGAGGAGTTCGGCCGATGGACGACCGCTGAGGAGTTTGGCCATTGGAAGTCCGAAGGAGCTCGACCGCTGAGGAGTTTGGCTAAGATTCGATCGCTGAGCAGTTCGATCGGCTGTAAGAGTTCGACTAAGACCCATCCACTGAAGCTCTTTCATGGCTATTGGTTGCATTAGGCTGAGTATCAAACTAGACTTCGGTAGGAGCGGGGTTTATCCCCAACAATTAACATTTGAGTTTTTGGAGCATTCAAGGAAGCATAGTTGTGGAACCTTCTAGGAGGGGGCTTTGCCACATCCTTCTATCCGATCTTCTTGGTCGACGAGCCTAAGGTGGAGTTCAAGCTCGTCTACATTCAGGAGGAATTCTAAAATGCAATCGAGTTTCACTTGATTTTTTCACCGATGCAAGCTTGCTAGGTTCCCCTACCTACTGCTCTCTTACGACTTCATCATCCCAAAGCTTGAAAGCTTGCCCAGCTCGGGTGTAACCTTCAGCTCGAGCTAGCATATTGGCAAAATCCTCTGAATACTTTTTCTCTAACAAAAAGAGGAGATCATTCTTCAGAAGACCATCCTTTAGAGCGGGCATTGCAATGGATTGGTCTTATAAATTTTGAACCTCCAAGGCAGCAGTGTTAAAGTGGCTGACATAGGCTCGGATGGACTCCCCCTCTTTTTACTTGATGTTGATAAGAAAATCTGAGCCTCGTCTCTAATGCTGGTTGCTGACAAAATGAGCCACAAACTAATGGCTCAATTGATCAAAGAAATAAATGGTATCCAGTTTAAGATTCGAGTATCAATTTTTTGCTGCATCTTTTAGGATCAATGGAAAAGCTCAGCACAAAATGACGTCTGACATGCTATGGAATAGCATCATGATCCGAAAGGCTTCGAGGTGATCGACTGGATCTAAAGTCCTATCATAACTTTCAAATTGAGGGAGCTTAAAGTTCGACGATATAGGCTCCTACATGATCTAGGCAATGAAAGGCGGATTGGTGTAGATGTCATCATGTCAGGCAAGGACCGTATGGCGGAGCTTTTCGATCCATCGATTTATTTTTTGAAGTTTCTGATTGAGGATATCATCTCGATCACGAATCTCAAAGTATGGCAAACTTGATGGGGGTAGGAACTTTCTGGGGTGAAGTCATGCTCGGAGCAGCGACTCTTAGCTATCTATTTTTTCTTTTCGAAATTTCTGGTTGGCTCCTCCAAGTGGGCCTTTCTTGTATCAGATCTCGATGTTCCAGTGATGATCTTTTCGATGGTGGTGGTGTTGGAGATTGTTGTATGGCCTACACGGCTTCCATGAGGCTCTTCATCTACTATACCAGGAGATTGAACTAGTTCACATCTACCATTGTTGTCAGTTGAGAAGGTTGAGGTGAATGCGACAGGGCTGGAACTGATTGATCAGTTGGTTTTGGGTTGGATCGGGCGGTGGTAGCAATGGATCTTCGAGAAGAAGCTCTTTTTGGGGATATTTTGCTAGAATAGAGGAAAAAAAAACTGTTCGATAGGGTGCTCTTTTTAGAATAAAAGCTCATGGGCCCTTCTTCTAGCGCCAATCTTATTGGTGCAGAAAATGGATGGCCCTCGAAGTTTGCTGGAGATGAAAATCAGGGTCTCATTGGTGGGACCTGCAAGACAAGGTCTTGTTCGGAGTTGGCTTCACCGTGGATCCTCCGATGATCAAGTTAGTATTCTGGCCAATAAGAATAGAGTACTAAGGAGATTGGAGATAGAAAGAGAGCTTAGAGAGGAGAACGTATTTGGAGGATCCTATTTATAAATGAAGCTTGTAATAAATTGATGATGACAGCCACAATGAAATGTCAGTAGGCCGTTTGGACTACTTTGAGTTTGTTATGAAGAGTGGGCTATTATTTATCATGACTTGTTGGTTATTGAATTTTTTTTGCTTGAGTTCGTACGGGAGGTTGTATGCTTTCAAGCTTGATCTGAGTCATTTGTGTTGAGATTAAGATGTTGGAGTTTAGGATCAGACTGACTGAGCTTGAAAGTTAGTCTTTAAGTTGAGGGTGATGAGTTTATAGGCTAGGTTCCGAGTTTTAATCTCGACAGAACTACTTTGACAGCTTTTGGGAGCTCGATCGTCTTCAAGGTCGGCTATGACCAGTACTTTAGTCTGAAGAGCTTGAAGTTAGAAAAGAATGATGGGTTCTTCAATTAAGACTGCATCGGAGATGCTTTAGTTACTCTGATAAAGCTCGGCTTATGCTCAAGATCGATCTAAAGTCGGGACCTGATAGCGCTGAGATTTAGTGCTTGTAAAGTGATTGCTATCTACCCCAGATTGAAGGTCGGAGTCGAATGGGTGATGAGCCTCTTTTGCCGGCTCAAGCTCATCTAGCTCAGATCTACGGTGCAACCTTGGTAAGATCTGCTCATAGGATAGAGCTGGAGAATAAAGTAAAAGAGATCGGTTAACACTTAAGATCGGACATCAGTAGGAGTTGTTGTTATTTTCGGAATGAGCTGCCTTCAGTTGAAGCTCTGAATTCAGTCAAACTTAGAGATCGGTCTTCTAGAAATTGTCTAGATTAGAGGGTCAACTTGATTGAATCTCAGACTTAAACATCGTGACTCCTGATGGCACCGTATTAAGATCGGACTTTACTAGACTTCAGCGGAAGCCATTTTACTCCCAACAACAATAAATATCCTATCAGTTCAGAAGAAGTTTGTCTTTATCTGAATAGATCCATCTCCGACAATGTTAATGTGCCGATCCTATATCCGATGATATTATCATTTCGATTCTGCATATTTTTTTATACATCTTTTCATCGATCTTCAGTTTGGATAATGAATAATCTTATAATAAATATCTATATAAGTTTTTTAATACGATGGACGAAGAACTTCATTCAAGCATCTATTTTAGATATATATAATGAAAGATCGAACTCTCCTTCGATCATGGTATGGGCGCGGCTCACTCAAATGGGACACCTTCCTCTAAGCTCCGTTGGCTGCTGGAACTCCGGTCATCTATTTGATTCGAGCGATCTGCAAAATGACAATGCGGCGGGTGGATGGATGACAACAATTGACCGGTTAAAAGGTAGTTCACGTGCATGATCGCCTAGCCTTGAGTGAAAGAGGGGTCCGATTGCTTCCACGAGTAAACAAAAAGATAATGAGAAAAATGGAACATGGGTCTCATCTCAGTTTCTTTTGTCGGTGCACGTAAGATTCGGTTTCCCTGCGGGAACATCTCGGTTGCCATCCCCAAAAATATCCGTAAAGGCTGGCTGGCTCGTCCAAAAGAACGCGAATAAGACGGGAGTGCACCGGATACGATGAGTTGAAAAGGAAGCAGCGGACTCGGAACAGCGCTCTCGTCGGTGGTCTCCATCGAAGGCATTACGCACCACCGCCGTCGTCAAATAAAAAAAAAAAAGACTGAAAAATTAGCTCCTCCCTAGGGTTTTGATATCGCCCTTTTCTTCCCTAACCTGCCTCATGGAAATGCCCGGGAGGCGATCCAGCTACTCCCTCGTCAGCCAATTCCCCGACGACCCGCCGCTCCCTAAATTCGAATCGCCACCGTCAGACAAGAGCCGCGGCCGATCCCCCTTCGATTGGCCACTACCATCCGACGCCATCGTCGCTGGCGACCACCGCGCGGTGAGGATCGGGCCGTCGGCGTTTCCTTCGGCGGGGCTACAGAGGCAATCCAGCGGAAGCAGCTACGGGGAGAGCTCGCTGTCAGGGGATTATTACCTCCCCACTACGCTCTCATCGATAACGGCCACCATCGACGAGGATGCCTTCAATCGGATCGCGACCGCTGGAGAGGCACGGGCGAAGGAGGGGGCGGAGGTGATTGGGTCGTCGTCGTCATCCAAAAGCTGGGCGCAGCAGGCCGAGGAGACGTACCAGCTCCAGCTCGCTCTGGCTCTTCGGCTCTGCTCGGAGGCAGCCTGCGCCAGCTATCCCAATTTCTTGGATGCTGGTGATCAGATGGCCCCAGCGGAGCGTGCCTCGGCGGAGTCCATGTCTCATCGTTTCTGGGTATGCATACAGCCATTACTTAATATTCTTTCTGATTAATCTATGAAGATGAGGAATTGTGAGTAGATATATCTAGATAGTGGATCCAGTTTTTTTAATTCATTCTGGCACTAAAAATAAGAAATATTGATGGACCAAATAAATCAACTAAGATTCAGTTAATTATTCATGCGTGACAGATTAAAGGCTCATGGTTGACTACTTATCACTTATATGAGAGGCTACGAAATTAACTTTCTAAAGACAATTATTTGGACAAAGGAATATCAGGACAGGAACCAACCATCCAAGGGAAGTTATTGCTAAAAATAAGTTCCTCTTTCCAAAAGGCAATGAGAAGACTTTTTGAACTTTCTCATATCCTTACTCAATACTATGACGGATCTATTACAGTGTCTATACTGAATGGCTATTTCAGCTTCTTATCTTAGAACAAGGATTCTTTTCTATAGTGGAGGTGTGACCTATTCTAGTGCATCTTAGTGTTTGTGCATAAAGATGCTTGAAATCAGATTGAATGAAAGTCTGAGTGCTCTCTCTGTCTAATGCAACTTGCCTGTTTGGTGCCTTTTGCTTTTCTCAATCATATGTATGCAATGGATCAATATTCTATGAGTTCAGATTAAATGAAGATTGATTAAATCCCTTTCTTTTTATCTTGTTCATGTTTTGGTTCATCTCTTACCTTTCTCTTCACTCCAATCCAGAAATATTTAGTCCTCTTACTTAAGGCATGACTCCTTTAATCAATCTAAACCAAGGATGATTATGAGAGGAAATTTATAATATGCAAAAATTTTGTTTGTTCCATTGCTGGGACAATGAGTGATTAATTTATAACGCCAACTATGGCTACACTTACGGAAGTGATTTGGCATCCACGAGTGAATGAGTCTGAGTATGACTATTTAGTAAAAGATTATTATGATTTAGCCAATAAAACAAAGAAAAGTTTCAAATCAGACATGTTGTACAATGGCTAGATTATCTCAGATTGCACGAAGTTACTGTTAGACCAACACAGGGTTATTCACCTAATGATTAGTCTCATATAAATTGGAAGAGTGGAAATGGCCGATTATTTTGGAATAGCCAAATTGGTGATCATTATCTAAATAACCCATCTAACTCTATATTTGGGGGGGCATGTTCATTCAAAATGTATGGTTGATTTACTTAAAAATCAACTATACCTCTAGTCTTAAATTTGGAAGGCATACTCATTAAAAACATATGATCGATTCACCCAAGTATAAAAATCAAGATGTTTGTTACAATCTTGAAGTTAGAAGGTATCATTTAAACTTGATTGTAAGGGCCAATTAACAAATGACAGAAATATTAGATGTGTGCCCTACAAGCCAGATTGGCTAACACTTATAATATACTTCTAGGGATAATTTTATAATTTTGATTATAAATTAATAAAAGGGTTATTTTCTATCATAGTGTGTATTTAAACTGTCTGTGATAGATCCTTTGAGTAAATGATAATGATAATTCATATTTTCAAGAGTTGAAAATTTAAGACATGAATTCTCATAATTAACTCATAAATTGCTCCTAACCATAGGATCGTTATGAGGATGGTGATAGATCTGGAAGGTTGGTGTACGATCGCTTCTTTAGGATAGATGAGTCTTGAGTCTACGGTGAGGAAATACTGAAGCAAGAGTACAGGTACTTGTTAGAGAACGAGGACACCTCGAGCAGTCATAAGAGAGTTTATCTTCTCGTCGATGACTTGCCCAATGTTGCAGTGGTATGTCTGATTTTTTAATCTGAGGTGCATCGGCAATTCACCTTGAGGGTGTTATAGTTTGACTACACCATAACTCGGTCTCCTAGTCATTCGAAATCCTGAGATGTATGTTGGCTATAGCATGTTCATTGTAGGAATTGTATTGCACCAATAAGAGATCTATCTACCTCGGTAGATGAGGAGTAGTCCTATGATGATCATCAGATTAAGTCCATAAGCCTATGGCCATGGTAGTGTGAAGATGATAGAAAAAGTTTCGATTAGGGTTTCATATAGGATTCGAATCGAATGGTTAATTCATATGATGGATATTGGGTTTGACGAGTTCACCTTAATCTTAATTCTATCGGAGCTCAAGATAGAAGAACCCAATCATACATGTAGCTACACCGAGAGGTTCACTTTCGGTTCTGATGGATTGCCACCATATACTGCTAGGTGTCTCTGGTAGATTTTGGAAGCCATAAGAATGATCTTCATGATCGATCATTATAATTGTGTGAATCAGAAAAGTTTTGGTCCATCGAAAGGTTTTTCGATGATGTCGATGATGGAGATCGCGGCATGTCTCATTCCTATATGGAATTAAATCAAACTGGATTGCACAAACAAGGGTTTGGGTCTGGAAGTGATCAATCGAGCTAATCCAATTCGATTGATTTGGATTAGATCCAATTAGATTCAAGAAAATCGTGCTAGTACATGATTGAGCCTAACATTCTCCTTCTGTAATTTTTTTGGTTCGTCTCGACTAAGCCAAATTAGATTTGATTTATCTGAGAACCTTGAAAAGGTTTCTCTTAGTCCGACTAAAGCTTGTCTAGCTCAGAAAAGAGTTATCTTAATTCATCAGATGAATAAAGATAACATCAGCTAATTCCTATCACCTGCCATTTCCTATTTCGGACATTGATCAACGGTTGACCCCATAACCTTGGACTGAAGGCCACTTGTCATGTGGCTATTGGAGAGCACCTGGGCTTGTCCCCTTGCTAAATGTGCACCCAGAGTGGGCGCATATTCAGCTTGGGCGTGCGCCCAAGAGATAAGAGGCTGGAGTCCCATACAGATGGGACTCCAGGGTTACTTGATAGCCTTAAACACTTAGGCGCCAAACTTACTGGGTTTATCCAGTGTTGGTGCCAACTTAGGAGGATTCTAAGGGGCTCTAATATGATACGATTAGATGACATCACTCCACCAATCAGATTTAGATCTGATTGAATAAAGGCCTCTGATTGGTCGAGGTGATGTGGCACTGCATGGCACGGTAGGGTCTATTTAAACCCTATCTGCGCCTAGGGTTCATTTGTTGCGCCCATCCACCACGCTCCAAGGCTGCCCCTCATCTCCTTCATGCCATCCTCTGATCCTCTCTCTCCCCTCTCCACGCCTTAGGAGTTGGGCGCAAATCCAACAAAAGTCCAGGGAGCATTGGCGCCCAAATCAGGAAGAGGACAGCTTGATTTCGAGAGACGACTACTACTTCTTCAAAGAGAGTTTTGAAGAACTATTAAATCAGATCCAGATCTGATCTTCGAAGCCTTGATTCAGAAGGAGAAGACCTCCAGATCCTGACCGAGTGGACTTCGGTAGAGGCCAGGCGCGTGCGTGGCTCGATCCAGAACCTCAGGAGCTCAGGATCATTGTCAAGGTAATCGGATTACCCTAATCAGGTAACAATGGTGGTTTTCTTATTTAGATTTAATTTTTGTTTTTAATATCAGATCATCATGATCAGATCTGAGAACTTTTAGATCGGATTGGATCGTTTAGGAATTTTTTAGACAAATCCGCCCTAGATCTGATTAGATCTGGACGATCCTGCGGTGGAAAATAGAGATTTTCCTTCAGTACAATAGCTAGATTATCTCAGATTGCACAAAGTTACTGTTAGACCAACATAGGGTTATTCACCAAATGATTAGTCTCATATAAATTGGAAGAGTGGAAATGGTCGATTATTTGGGAATAGCCAAATTGGTGGTCATTATCTAAATACGCCATCTAATTCTATATTTGGGGGGGCATGTTCATTCAAAATGTATGGTTGATTTACTTAAAAATCAACTATACCTCTAGTCTTAAATTTGGAAGGCACACTCATTAAAAACATATGATCGGTTCACCCAAGTATAAAAATCAAGATGTTTGTTACAATGTTGAAGTTAGAAGGTATCATTTAAACTTGATTGTAAGGGCCAATTAACAAATGACAGAAATATTAGATGCGTGCCCTACAAGCCAGATTGGCTAACACTTGTAATACACTTGTAGGGATAATTTTGTAATTTTAATTATAAATTAATAAAAGAATTATTTTCTATCATAGTGTGTATTTAAACTATCTGTGATAGATCCTTTGAGTTAATGATAATGATAATTCATATTTTCAAGAGTTGAAAATTTAAGACACGAATTCTCATAATTAACTCATAAATTGCTCATAACTATAGGATCGTTACGAGGATGGTGATAGATCCGGAAGGTTGGTGTACGATCGCTTCTTCAGGGTAGATGAGTCTTGAGTCTATGGTGAGAAAATACTGGAGCGAGAATACAGATACTCGTTAGAGAACGAGGGCACCTCGAGCAGTCATAAGAGAGTCTATCTTCTCGTCGATGACTTGCTCAATGCTGCAGTGGTGTGTCTGGTTCTTTAACCTGAGGTGCATCGGCAATTCACTATGAGGGTGTTATAGTTTGACTACACCATAACTCGGTCTCCTAGTCATTCGGAATTCTGAGGTGTATGTTGGCTATAGCATGTTCACTGTAGGAATTGTATTGCACCAATAAGAGATCTATCTACCTCGGTAGATGAGTAGTCCTATGATGATCATCAGATTAACTCTACAAGCCCATGGCCATGGCAGTGCGAAGATGACAGAAAGAGTTTTTATTAGGATTTCACATAGGACTCGAATCGAATGGTTAATTCATATGATGGATATTGGGTTTGACGAGTTCACCTTAATCTTAATTTTGTCCGGGTTCAAGATAGAAGAATCCAATCACACATGTAGCTACACCGAGAGGTTCACTTTCGGTTCTGTTGGATTGCCACCATACATTGCTAGGTGTCTTTGGTATATTTTGGAAGTAATTAGAATGATCTTGATGATCGATCATTATAATTATGTGAATCAGAAAAATTTTGGTTCATCGAAAGGTGTTTCGATGATGTCGATGATGGAGATCGCGGCATGTCTCATTCCTATATGGAATTGAACCTAACTGGATCGCACAAACAAGGGTTTGGGTTTGGAAGTGATCAATCGAGCTAATCCAGTTCGATTGATTTGAATTAGATTCAATTAGATTCAAGAAAATCGTGCTAGTACATGATTGAGCCTAACATTCTCATTTTGTAATTTTTTTGGTTCGTCTCGACTAAGCCAAATTGGATTTGACTTATTTGAGAATCTTGAGAAGGTTTCTGTCAGTCTGACTGGAGCTTGTCTAGTCCAGAAAAGAGTTATCTTAATTCATTAGATGAATAAAGACAACATCAGCTAATTCCTATCACCTGCCATTTCCTATTTCGGACATTGGTCAACTGTTGACCCCATAACCTTGGACTGAAGGCCACTTGTTATGTGGCTATTGGAGAGCGCATGGGCGTGTCCCCTTGCTAAATGTGCACCCAGAGTGGGCGCGTATTCAGCTTGGGCGTGCGCCCAAGAGATAAGAGGCTGGAGTCCCATACAGATGGGACTCTAGGGTTACTTGATAGCCTTAAACACTTAGGCGCCAAACTCACTGGGTTTATCCAGTGTTGGTGCCAACTTAGGAGGATTCTAAGGGGCTCTAATATGACACGATCAGATGACATCACTCCACCAATCAGATTTAGATCTGATTGAATAAAGGCCTCTGATTGGCCGAGGTGATGTGGCACTGCATGGCGCGGTAGGGTCTATTTAAACCCTATTTGCGCCTAGGGTTCATTTGTTGCGCCCATCCACCATGCTCCAAGGCTGCCCCTCATCTCCTCCACGCCATCCTCTGATCCTCTTCTCCCCTCTCCACGCCCCAGGAGTTGGGCGCAAATCCAACAAAAGTCCAGGGAGCATTGGCGCCCAGATCAGGAAGATGACAGTGTGATTTCGAGAGACGACTACTGCTTCTTCAAAGAGAGTTTTGAAGAACTTTTAAATCAGATCCAGATCTGATCTTCGGAGCTTTGATTCAGAAGGAGAAGACTTTCAAATCCTGCCCGAGTGGACTCCGGTAGAGGCCAGGCGCGTGCGTGGCTCGATCCAGAACCTCAGGAGCGTCAAGATCATTGTCAAGGTAATCGGATTACCCTAATCAGGTAACAATGGTTGTTTTCTTATTTAGATTTAATTTTTGTTTTTAATATTAGATCATCATGATTAGATCTGAGAACTTTTAGATTTGATCGGATCGTTTAGGAATTTTTTAGATAAATCCACCCCAGATCTGATTAGATCTAGACGATCCTGCGGTGGAAAATTGAGATTTTCCTTCAGTACAATGGCTAGATTATCTCAGATTGCACAAAGTTACTGTTAGACCAACATAGGGTTATTCACCTAATGATTAGTCTGATATAAATTGGAAGAGTGGAAATGGTCGATTATTTGGGAATAGCCAAATTGGTGGTTATTATCTAAATACGCCATCTAATTCTATATTTGGGGGGGCATGTTCATTCAAAATGTATGGTTGATTTACTTAAAAATCAACTATACCTCTAGTCTTAAATTTTGAAGGCATACTCATTAAAAACATATGATCGATTCACCCAAGTATAAAAATCAAGATGTTTGTTACAATCTTGAAGTTAGAAGGTATCATTTAAACTTGATTGTAAGGGCCAATTAACAAATGATAGAAATATTAGATGTGTGCCCTACAAGCCAGATTGGCTAACACTTGTAATACACTTCTCGGGATAATTTTATAATTTTGATTATAAATTAATAAAAGGATTATTTTCTATCATAGTGTGTATTTAAACTGTCTGTGATAGATCCTTTGAGTTAATGATAATGATAATTCATATTTTCAAGAGTTGAAAATTTAAGACATGAATTCTCATAATTAACTCATAAATTGCTCCTAACCATAGGATTGTCACGTGGATGGTGATAGATCCGGAAGGTTGGTATACGATCTCTTCTTTAGGGTAGATAAGTCTTGAGTCTACGGTGAGGAAATACTAGAGCGAGAGTACAGGTACTCGTTAGAGAACGAGGGCACCTCGAGCAGTCATAAGAGAGTCTATCTTCTCGTCGATGACTTGCTCAATGCTATAGTGGTGTGTCTGGTTCTTTAACCTGAGGTGCATCGGCAATTCACCTTGAGGGTGTTATAGTTTGATTACACCATAACTCGGTCTCCTAGTCATTCGGAATCCTGAGGTGTATGTTGGCTATAGTATGTTCATTGTAGGAATTGTATTGCACCAATAAGAAATCTATCTATCTCGGTAGATGAGGAGTAGTCCTATCATGATCATCAGATTAAGTCCATAAGCCCATGGCCATGGCAGTGTGAAGATGATAGAAAGAGTTTTTATTAGGGTTTCACATAGGACTCGAATCGAATGGTTAATTCATATGATGGATATTGGGTTTGACGAGTTCACCTTAATCCTAATTCTGTCGGGGCTCAAGATAGAAGAATCCAATCATACATGTAGCTACACCGAGAGGTTCATTTTCGGTTCTGATGGATTGCCATCATACACTGCTAGGTGTCTCTGATAGATTTTGGAAGCAATTAGAATGATCTTCATGATCGATCATTATAATTGTGTGAATCAGAAAAGTTTTGGTCCATCGAAAAATGTTTCGATGATGTCGATGATGGAGATCGCGGCATGTCTTATTCCTATATGGAATTGAATCTAACTGGATCGCACAAACAAGGGTTTGGGTCTGGAAGTGATCAATCGAGCTAATCCAGTTCGATTGATTTGGATTAGATCCAATTAGATTCAAGAAAATCATGCTAGTTCATGATTGAGCCTAACAATTTCTTTCTGTAATTTTTTTGGTTCGTCTCGACTAAGCCAAATTGGATTTGACTTATCTGAGAACTTTGAGAAGGTTTCTCTCAGTCTGACTGAAGCTTGTCTAGCTCAAAAAAGAGTTATCTTAATTCATCAGATGAATAAAGACAATATCAGCTAATTCCTATCACCTGCTATTTCCTATTTCGGACATTGGTCAACTGTTGACCCCATAACCTTGGACTGAAGGTCACTTGTCATGTGGCTATTGGAGAGCACCTGGGCGTGTCCACTTGCTAAATGTGCACCTAGAGTGGGCGCGTATTCAGCTTGGGCGTGTGCCCAAGAGATAAGAGGCTGGAGTCCCATACAGATGGGACTTCAGGGTTACTTGATAGCCTTAAACACTTAGGCGCGAAACTCACTGGGTTTATCTAGTGTTGGTGCCAACTTAGGAGGATTCTATGGGGCTCTAATATGTTACGATTAGATGACATCACTCCACCAATCAGATTTAGATCTGATTGAATAAAGGCCTCTGATTGACCGAGGTGATGTGGCACTGCATGGCGTGGTAGGGTCTATTTAAACCCTATCCGCGCCTAGGGCTCATTTGCTGCGCCCATCCACCACGCTCCAAGGCTGCCCCTCATCTCCTCCATGCCATCCTTTGATTCTCTCTCCCCTCTCCACGCCCCAGGAGTTGGGCGCAAATCCAACAAAAGTCCAGAGAGCATTGGCGCCCAGATCAGGAAGAGGACAGCGTGATTTCGAGAGACGACTATTGCTTCTTCAAAGAGAGTTTTGAAGAACTTTTAAATCAGATCCAGATTTGATCTTCGGAGCCTTGATTCAAAAGGAGAAGACTTCCAGATCCTGCCCGAGTGGACTCCGATAGAGGCCAGGCGCGTGCGTGGCTTGATCCAGAGCCTCAGGAGCATTAGGATCATTGTCAAGGTAATCGAATTACCTTAATCAGGTAACAATGGTTGTTTTCTTATTTAGATTTAATTTTTGTTTTTAATATCAGTTTAGATCTGATCGGATCGTTTAGGAATTTTTTAGACAAATCCGCCCCAGATCTGATTAGATCTGGACGATCCTGCGGTGGAAAATAAAGATTTTCCTTCAGTACAATGGCTAGATTATCTCAGATTGCACAAAGTTACTGTTAGACCAACATAGGGTTATTCACCTAATGATTAGTCTCTTATAAATTGGAAGAGTGGAAATGGTCGATTATTTGGGAATAACCAAATTGGTGGTCATTATCTAAATACGCCATCTAATGCTATATTTGGGGGGGCTTGTTCATTCAAAATGTATGGTTGATTTACTTAAAAATCAACTATACCTCTAGTCTTAAATTTGGAAGGCATACTCATTAAAAACATATGATCGGTTCACCTAAGTATAAAAATCAAGATGTTTGTTACAATCTTGAAGTTAGAAGGTATCATTTAAACTTGATTGTAAGGGCCAATTAACAAATGACAGAAATATTAGATGTGTGCCCTACAAGCCAGATTGGCTAACACTTGTAATACACTTCTAGGGATAATTTTGTAATTTTGATTATAAATTAATAAAAGGGTTATTTTCTATCATAGTGTGTATTTAAACTGTCTGTGATAGATCCTTTGAGTTAATGCTAATGATAATTCATATTTTCAAGAGTTGAAAATTTAAGACATAAATTCTCATAATTAACTCATAAATTGCTCCTAACCATAGGATCGTCACGAGGATGATGATAGATCCGGAACGTTGGTGTACGATCGCTTCTTTAGGATAGATGAGTCTTGAGTCTACGGTGAGGAAATACTGGAGCGAGAGTACAGGTACTCGTTAGAGAATGAGGGTACTTCGAGCAGTCATAAGAGAGTTTATCTTCTCGTCGATGACTTGTTGAATGCTGCAGTGGTGTGTCTGGTTCTTTAACCTGAGGTGCATCGGCAATTCACGTTGAGGGTGTTATAGTTTGACTACACCATAACTCAGTCTCCTAGTCATTCGGAACCCTGAGGTGTATGTTGGCTATAGCATGTTCATTGTATGAATTGTATTGCACTAATAAGAGATCTATTTACCTCGGTAGATGAGTAGTCCTATAATGATCATCAGATTAAGTCCATAAGCCCATGGCCATGGAAGTGTGAAGATGATAGAAAGAGTTTCTATTAGGGTTTCACATCGGACTCGAATTGAATGGTTAATTCATATGATGGATATTGAGTTTTACGAGTTCACCTTAATCCTAATTCTGTCGGGGCTCAAGATAGAAGAACCCAATCATACATGTAGCTACACCGAGAGGTTCACTTTCGGTTCTGATGGATTGCCACCATACACTGCTAGGTGTCTCTGGTAGATTTTGGAAGCAATTATAATGATCTTCATGATCGATCATTATAATTGTGTGAATCAGAAAAGTTTTGGTCCATCGAAAGGTGTTTCGATGATGTCGATGATGGAGATCGCGGCATGTCTCATTCCTATATGGAATTGAACCTAATTGGATCGCACAAATAAGAGTTTAGGTTTGGAAGTGATCAATCGAGCTAATCCAGTTCGATTGATTTGGATTAGATCCAATTAGTTTCAAGAAAATCGTGCTAGTACATGATTGAGCCTAACATTCTCCTTCTGTAATTTTTTTTTTGTTCGTCTCGACTAAGCCAAATTAGATTTGACTTATCTGAGAACCTTGAGAAGGTTTCTCTCAGTCTGACTGGAGCTTGTCTAGCTCAGAAAAGAGTTATCTTAATTCATCAGATGAATAAAGACAACATCAGCTAATTCCTATCACCTGCCATTTTCTGTTTTGGACATTGGTCAATTGTTGACCCCATAACCTTGGACTGAAGGCCACTTGTCATGTGGCTATTGGAGAGCACCTGGGCATGTCTCCTTGCTAAATGTGCACCCAGAGTGGGCGCGTATTCAGCTTGGGCGTGCGCCCAAGAGATAAGAGGCTGGAGTCCCATACAGATGGGACTCCAGGGTTACTTGATAGCCTTAAACACTTAGGCGCCAAACTCACTGGGTTTATCCAGTGTTGGTGCCAACTTAGGAGGATTCTAAGGGGCTCTAATATGATACGATCAGATGACATCACTCCACCAATCAGATTTAGATCTGATTGAATAAAGGCCTCTGATTGGCCGAGGTGATGTGGCACTGCATGGCGCGGTAGGGTCTATTTAAACCCTATCTGCGCCTAGGGTTCATTTGCTGTGCCCATCCACCATGCTCTAAGGCTGCCCCTCATCTCCTCCATGCCATCCTCTGATCCTCTCTCTTCCCTTTCCACGCCCTAGGAGTTGGGCGCAAATCCAACAAAAGTCCAAGGAGCATTGGCGCCCAGATTAGGAAGAAGACAGCGTGATTTCGAGAGATGACTACTGCTTCTTCAAAGAGAGTTTTGAAGAACTTTTAAATCAGATCTAGATCTGATCTTCGAAGCCTTGATTCAGAAGGAGAAGACCTCCAGATCCTACCCAAGTGGACTCCGGTAGAGGCCAGGTGCGTGCGTGGCTCGATCCGGAACCTCAGGAGCGTAAGGATCATTGTCAAGGTAATCGGATTACCCTAATCAGGTAACAATGGTTGTTTTCTTATTTAGATTTAATTTTTGTTTTTAATATCAGATCATAATGATAAGATCTGAGAACTTTTAGATCTGATCGGATCGTTTAGGAATTTTTTTAGACAAATCCGCCCCAGATCTGATTAGATCTGGACGATCCTGCGGTGGAAAATAGAGATTTTCCTTTAGCACAATGGCTAGATTATCTCAGATTGCACAAAGTTACGGTTAGACCAACATAGGGTTATTCACCTAATGATTAGTCTCTTATAAATTGGAAGAGTGGAAATGGTCGATTATTTGGGAATAACCAAATTGGTGGTCATTATCTAAATACGCCATCTAATGCTATATTTGGGGGGGCTTGTTCATTCAAAATGTATGGTTGATTTACTTAAAAATCAACTATACCTCTAGTCTTAAATTTGGAAGGCATACTCATTAAAAACATATGATCGGTTCACCTAAGTATAAAAATCAAGATGTTTGTTACAATCTTGAAGTTAGAAGGTATCATTTAAACTTGATTGTAAGGGCCAATTAACAAATGACAGAAATATTAGATGTGTGCCCTACAAGCCAGATTGGCTAACACTTGTAATACACTTCTAGGGATAATTTTGTAATTTTGATTATAAATTAATAAAAGGGTTATTTTCTATCATAGTGTGTATTTAAACTGTCTGTGATAGATCCTTTGAGTTAATGCTAATGATAATTCATATTTTCAAGAGTTGAAAATTTAAGACATAAATTCTCATAATTAACTCATAAATTGCTCCTAACCATAGGATCGTCACGAGGATGATGATAGATCCGGAACGTTGGTGTACGATCGCTTCTTTAGGATAGATGAGTCTTGAGTCTACGGTGAGGAAATACTGGAGCGAGAGTACAGGTACTCGTTAGAGAATGAGGGTACTTCGAGCAGTCATAAGAGAGTTTATCTTCTCGTCGATGGCTTGTTGAATGCTGCAGTGGTGTGTCTGGTTCTTTAACCTGAGGTGCATCGGCAATTCACGTTGAGGGTGTTATAGTTTGACTACACCATAACTCAGTCTCCTAGTCATTCGGAACCCTGAGGTGTATGTTGGCTATAGCATGTTCATTGTATGAATTGTATTGCACTAATAAGAGATCTATTTACCTCGGTAGATGAGTAGTCCTATAATGATCATCAGATTAAGTCCATAAGCCCATGGCCATGGAAGTGTGAAGATGATAGAAAGAGTTTCTATTAGGGTTTCACATCGGACTCGAATTGAATGGTTAATTCATATGATGGATATTGAGTTTTACGAGTTCACCTTAATCCTAATTCTGTCGGGGCTCAAGATAGAAGAACCCAATCATACATGTAGCTACACCGAGAGGTTCACTTTCGGTTCTGATGGATTGCCACCATACACTGCTAGGTGTCTCTGGTAGATTTTGGAAGCAATTAGAATGATCTTCATGATCGATCATTATAATTGTGTGAATCAGAAAAGTTTTGGTCCATCGAAAGGTGTTTCGATGATGTCGATGATGGAGATCGCGGCATGTCTCATTCCTATATGGAATTGAACCTAATTGGATCGCACAAACAAGAGTTTAGGTTTGGAAGTGATCAATCGAGCTAATCCAGTTCGATTGATTTGGATTAGATCCAATTAGTTTCAAGAAAATCGTGCTAGTACATGATTGAGCCTAACATTCTCCTTCTGTAATTTTTTTTGTTCGTCTCGACTAAGCCAAATTAGATTTGACTTATCTGAGAACCTTGAGAAGGTTTCTCTCAGTCTGACTGGAGCTTGTCTAGCTCAGAAAAGAGTTATCTTAATTCATCAGATGAATAAAGACAACATCAGCTAATTCCTATCACCTGCCATTTTCTGTTTTGGACATTGGTCAATTGTTGACCCCATAACCTTGGACTGAAGGCCACTTGTCATGTGGCTATTGGAGAGCACCTGGGCATGTCTCCTTGCTAAATGTGCACCCAGAGTGGGCGCGTATTCAGCTTGGGCGTGCGCCCAAGAGATAAGAGGCTGGAGTCCCATACAGATGGGACTCCAGGGTTACTTGATAGCCTTAAACACTTAGGCGCCAAACTCACTGGGTTTATCCAGTGTTGGTGCCAACTTAGGAGGATTCTAAGGGGCTCTAATATGATACGATCAGATGACATCACTCCACCAATCAGATTTAGATCTGATTGAATAAAGGCCTCTGATTGGCCGAGGTGATGTGGCACTGCATGGCGCGGTAGGGTCTATTTAAACCCTATCTGCGCCTAGGGTTCATTTGCTGTGCCCATCCACCATGCTCTAAGGCTGCCCCTCATCTCCTCCATGCCATCCTCTGATCCTCTCTCTTCCCTTTCCACGCCCTAGGAGTTGGGCGCAAATCCAACAAAAGTCCAAGGAGCATTGGCGCCCAGATTAGGAAGAAGACAGCGTGATTTCGAGAGATGACTACTGCTTCTTCAAAGAGAGTTTTGAAGAACTTTTAAATCAGATCCAGATCTGATCTTCGAAGCCTTGATTCAGAAGGAGAAGACCTCCAGATCCTACCCAAGTGGACTCCGGTAGAGGCCAGGTGCGTGCGTGGCTCGATCCGGAACCTCAGGAGCGTAAGGATCATTGTCAAGGTAATCGGATTACCCTAATCAGGTAACAATGGTTGTTTTCTTATTTAGATTTAATTTTTGTTTTTAATATCAGATCATAATGATAAGATCTGAGAACTTTTAGATCTGATCGGATCGTTTAGGAATTTTTTTAGACAAATCCGCCCCAGATCTGATTAGATCTGGACGATCCTGCGGTGGAAAATAGAGATTTTCCTTTAGCACAATGGCTAGATTATCTCAGATTGCACAAAGTTACTGTTAGACCAACATAGGGTTATTTAGCTAATGATTAGTCTCATATAAATTGGAAGAGTGGAAATGGTTGATTATTTGGGAATAGCCAAATTGGTGGTCATTATCCAAATACGCCATCTAATTCTATATTTGGGGGGGCATGTTCATTCAAAATGTATGGTTGATTTAGTTAAAAATCAACCATTCCTCTAGTCTTAAATTTGGAAGGCATACTCATTAAAAACATATGGTCGGTTCACCCAAGTATAAAAATCAAGATGGTTGTTACAATCTTGATGTTAGAAGGTATCATTTAAACTCGATTGTAAAGGCCAATTAACAAATGGCAGAAATATTATAGGAATGTATGTCAAATTTGATTGAAAAAGTTAATCAACTAAGAATTGTTGTTTGACCAAATTCAAAAGAAATAAATCAGCCATGTATGTTCAATTGACCAAGATCATGAAGGGCCAACTAACCAACAATGACAGATCATCTAAGGCCAAGAAAGACTGATCAACCAATAATTGTCGATCGACCCAGGCCAAGATGGATCAGTCAGCAAAAAAAATTATTGATTGATTAAGGCCAAAAAGGGCCAATCAATCAAAAATATTAAATCAATTTGAGATGAAGAATGGTTAATAAATCTAAAATAGTTAATATACATACATATATATATATATATATATATATATATATATATATATATAAACCTATTAAGCGAAAACATTTCTTCATGCCAACCACTTGTAATAGCACGAATCGTGGCAATGATCCGTATGCAATCATTTTTCATGCTATAAGTAATTTAACCTATTTGGCTATTAGGAGCTTATTTACTAAGAATTAAAGGTAGGTGGTTGGTATTCATAACACATATATTTGGTCACTGATTAAAATAATGTATGCTTTTCTAATCAGCCCAGACCATGGTCGATGGATGCGAAGATAATTGATTGACTGTAAATAGTGGTTGATCACTTTGCATGACTTACTATTTACTTTTGCTGGTTGGTAAACATGATCAATAGATATTGGTTGGTATTTCTTATGCTTGATCAATCTAGTAAAATAAAAAATATTGATCAACCAACAAGATTCAATTAATTATTTATTTATGCATGACACATGGGAGCCTTGTGGTTGGCCACTTATCACTCATATAAGAGACCATCTAAGGTTAGGTTTTTTTTTTTTTTAATATATATTTTTTAAATTGCTGGAATTAACTTCCTAAAGGAAGTTATTTGGACAAAGGAGAAGTTAGTCATGCAAGGAAGGAATCGCTGACAATCACCAAGAGAGCTACCAAGACAAGAAGCAATGATCCAAGGGAAGTCAAGACTGGAAACATCTTCCTTTTTCGTGCTAACAGATATCATGAGGACTTCATTTCGATTCTTTCACATTCCTACATAAGACTATGATGGATCTACCATAGTGTCCATATTGAATGGGCTATTTCAACCTCTTATCTTAGAATGGGGATTATTCTTTAGGGTGAAGTGCAACCTAGTCTAGAGGGTGTCTTGATAATGGTGTACTAGAGATGCCTGAAGTCAGATCGAATGAAGAACAAGAGTTATCCCTCTTTATAATCTAATTTCCCTTTTTGATGCCCATTTTATGTTATCTTGGTTTCCTCAATAATATGTATTAGATGTATCAATGTTGTGTGAATTTTCTAGTCTAATTTCCCTCTTTGGTGCCTATCTTATGTTATCTTGCTTTTCTCAAATATATGTATCAGATGTGTCAATATTGTATGAATTTAGATTGAATAAAGGTTGTTTTGATCCCTTTCTATTTTACCTTGTTCATGTTATTGGTGCATTTTTTACTTTTCTTTTCATTCAAGAACTCAACAATATTCAGACCTCTTACTTGAGGTGTGAAAAGAACCTGCATACCTCTTTAGGGTGACAAATTAGTGAATCAAAGAATCTCTTTTTAAGTGAAATTGCGGATAGATATATCTGGATAATGGATCCAGTTTTTGATTAGGTGACAAATTAATGAGTATAGTTTGATCAACTAATGCTGCCTATATGTTGAGCTATGCTGAATTCGTAATATACAATGTAATGGAAATTCCATATTTCTTGATATGTGATATGAGGATGAAGAATAGAGCTTATGAAATTGGCTTGAAATAAACTGGATTAAACCAAAAAAAAATTAAATAAAACCATGGTACAAGTTCTACAGAAAAGAAAGAAATGGCAGCACATGAAGATGAGGAATTAAAGGAACACAGATTTTTCAGCATGATTTGTATACCTCAACTTGTGATGTAATTACAAAGATCAAAGCTGATTTGAAGAATGTAGTATACAGGCTAGTGCAAATGCAATACTAGGAACAAAAATCATTAGACTTATTGATAATCAGAATAAGTTGGTTGATGGAGTTTGTTAAGAAACAAGCTCTCTTAAGAGAAAGTATGTTACTGGTAGTTAAAAAAGTGGATATATTTTTTTTCTAATATTTAGACTGATATGGTACTATAACATTTTTGTATGATCAATGTTTCGCTTGAAAAACTAAATGCCAGTTTTGGTCCAAAAACGGTATAGCGATAGACTCCACATTGCTCTTACTAACATCATATAGAGTTGAGGAGCCAAGAGCTAGACAAAGATAGCTCCATACCAAGAAGACTGGCAATATATATTTTGTAGTTCCTTTAACCAATAAGAGTGATTTTCATCCAACTTTGAATTTGAAAAGTGCAATTCTTTCAAAGGCATCAAAGAACCTTGGATTAATTACTTAGATGATTACTATGTAATCCATCTAGAAAGAAGTTATAAAATGAGTGGTATAGTGGGACAGATACTTTCTTGGGGAGAACCAAGTAAAAATTGCAATGACTAGTAAAACCTGAAGCTTCTAAATTTAGTGTTTCAGATGAAAATAAAATGTTTTAGCAACAATATTCTTGACCTCATCTGTCAGCTACCTTCTCCTTATGCAGTTCAACTTCTCCCATTCTCTACTTCCCACCATACAAATGCAACAAAACTTTTTCATATGAATACTTCTTTGGTAACGAAAGGATAATTGCAACTCAGGAATTCTTCAACATAATTTTAGTTGGCAAAAGAGAGTTAATCATGAGATTTTGACACCAAATGTTCCCAGTGAAATGACAATCTACTTAGACATGTATTGTGTGATATTATCATATGAGCTGCATTGACAAAGAGGGTAGCACTTAAAAGGAAATAAATGGTAGAGTTGGATTAATGGTAGCATTCCATCATTTTCAAATCTGCTAAGTATACAACCGCGATGGTTGTCCCTTTTCCCTCTCATTTAAAATTTCCTCCACCCTTCCCTTTTTTCCTAACTTGGATGACCTTCCTTTCCACCCTTTGTACAGTTCCAAACCTCAAATCTTCTAGGCATTCTGGCACCTTTTTGGATAATTGTGTAACTAATAATTTGATATTTTCCTTACTCCTTTAGTGTGACTGTTGATCTTTTCCAGATATACTCATCTCCAACTATGTATTTGTTTTACCTTTTCCATATTAGCATTCCCTTTGACCCGACACTTATCTTATTTGCTTTCAACTTCTTTCAATTAAAAAAGAACGGAGGATGTACCAGTTAATTAGCCAGTGTCATTCTGTTCCTTGCTAGGACCTAATGGGAATTGGCTAATCCATTTGATGGAATGAAAATGTTTCTCTAGCATCATCTATTACTTTCGTTTGTGAAAGCACTTCTTGCATTTGTAGCATTTTATAGCTCATTATTTCTGTTTATTTTGAAAAATTCTCTTGCTCTGCATCCCGGCATGAAAAATTCTGCTTGTGTATTCTGTTCTGGTCATACTATTATCTTGCATCATAATTCATTGTTTTTATCCTCTACCAGGTAAATGGCTGTCTGTCATATCATGATAAGATTCCAGATGGCTTCTACCTGATTCAGGGAATGGATCCATTTGTATGGACTCTATGCACCGATGTGCAGGAAGAGAGTCAGATTCCATCAGTTGAATCGCTAAAAACTGTCCACCCCAGTGATTTATCTATTGAGGTGGTTCTCATAGATAGAAAAAGTGATTTGGAACTATGCAAGTTGCAGAATTTGATGGCTGCCCTTTCATGTAATTGTTCTACCAAAACAGATATGGCAGAACAGCTTGCAAAGCTTGTATGCACACAGATGGGGTGAGTTATGCTTAGTAGTCTACATGTTGAATGTGTGGAAATCATAATTCTCCTAACTGTTGCTCCAGTAATTAACTATCCATTTGTCTCACAAGGGGTGCAGCTTTTGATGAGGAAGAGAATCTGATCCCTCGCTGGAAAGAATTCAGTGAGGTTCTTAAGGCTAGTTCCTGTTCGGTTGTGCTCCCAATAGGGAAGCTATCTGTTGGTCTTTGTCGGCATCGAGCATTGCTGTTCAAAGTAAATTGCTGATATCTTTTTTTCAGATTCAATTTAAGAGAGTTTTGTATGACATACACCCTTTCCTTTTTTATTCTGTTTGTTACTGATGGTTATTTACTTTGTGTACAGTTCTAACCCCTTTTTCATCTTGTGTTGAAGATGTTAGCTGACATGATAAATCTTCCATGCCGAGTTGCCAAGGGCTGTGCTTACTGCAAAAGTGATGATGCTTCCTCATGTTTGGTGCGCGTTGGTCTTGACAGGTGCATGGTTTTCTTCCCCCACCCAGCACAAACAGAGAAGAAGGGAAAAAAAACAATGCCAATCAATGCTTTGATTGGCATTTAGGGACTATGAAACAAGTGCATTGTACAGTGATTTGGAATAAAAATAAGTAGTTGTAACTTCAGGTGCATTGAGCATTTTGTTGAGCAGTGGAATAGACCCGCTCACCTATGCATGCATGCATACATGTAGCATAATATACCAAAATGCTTTGTTGACCTAGATTTGCATCCTATAATATTAGGATGGCTGGTTTGCACAAGGTAGCATCAGAACATCACAATGACCAAAATGCATCCATCCCAATTCTGAAGTTCAGTCAATTGGCTGTTCCTCCTGTTGCTCATAGCATAATCTTTTATCTTTTGTTTTTAAATTTGTTTGCTTTAGAGGTGATTTTTATGATGTTAAAGAAAATCAGTCCTGGACAAAATGTGATTAATGGCATTACATCTGTCTTCCACCCATATGCTATTTAGCCTGCCTCAGCATATGTAGCCTTCCTTCTTGCTTCAGCCTCTATAGACTGACAGATTAGGAGCCTCCCTTCCCCTCCCCATTCCCCTTCTTCTCCCCTTCTTAAGAGAACAAGTTGGAGATGTGTTCTTAAGTCCTCAACATAGAATACCTAAACCAGAGATATTGTGGAATGATGGAATGGTCTCTCTTCCATTAATAATCCACAATGGGCACCTCCACATACATTATATTCATTTTGCCAGTCTTCCTTGTACTGATAAGCTTTCCACGAGACATTCAAAATTTGATTCCTTTGTTCTTAGCTTTCCTAGATTTCTTGGCAAGAGATGAAAGGAAAAAGGTCCAAATTGAACAGTATATAGGACACTTTTGGATATTTATTTTTCAGATTTAGTCCTCTTTTCTTTGGAAACTTTCTTCATGGCACAAAGATTTTGAGTTAATATATTTGTAGGAATTGGAGTGGTTTGTATCATCATGTCTGTGCATGATGTGCCTTATGTTTACATTGGTAGCTGCATGCTTGTCTTAGTTCTAATGTCAAAACCAAGCACCGAATTTTTTCTAAACTTTGATAAACTTGTTGAGTTGATTGTTGAAAAGCATAAAAATTCTCTGATTTCACAAATTTCAATTGTGGCAGGGAATATTTGGTTGATTTGATTGGAAAGCCAGGCCAACTCTGTGAGCCTGATTCTTTGCTTAATGGTCCTTATTGTATGTCAATTTCTTCACCAATGCATCCTCCAAAATTTAAATCAGTTGAAATCTCTAGTAACCTTAGATCTTTGGCCAAGCAATACTTTTCGGATTGTCAATCACTCAATCTCATCTTCAGTAATGCTTCAGCAGGTGACTCCGTCTATGCATTATTTATTAATTGTTGAACACACCTTTATATGATCCTATTTATGCTTTTCATTTTATGTTGGTCGATATGTTGGTCTTGACTTCTTGAAATGTGAAATTCTTTTGAATGTGGTTACTAGTACAATTCTTTGCTTTACATGATATAAATTAATCTTTCTAGAGTAGATCAATTAAAGTTAAATTTTACAATTGTCGTTGAACCAATGCTAAATTCAAGGTTTTGAGTGTTGGCCCTATTAGGCTTGATACACATTGTTGACCCTTTCCTAATCAGCTTAAGCTTTAGAGTTGTAATTGCAAGTTAACATGATATTATTGCTTAGGTTTGCTAGAGGTCATGAGTTCGAGTTCTCTCGAGTTCAATTATTTACTTAATTATCCCTGGGTATCTGTTATTCTAGTTTTGGCTTCTTTTGACTCAGTTACCCTCCATGTGTGTGGTCTGGGCCACACGTGAGTGGATGGTGTTAAGCCTCATATACATTCTCGACCCTTATTAGCTTAAGCTTTGGGGTCTAGTGGTAAGTTAACAAGCCCATGCCGGTCTATAATGGGCCAATACGGGCACCATTATATGATTAATATGGCATATGAAATCATTTTCAAATTTTTAACTGTAATGTATTTTTTTTTTAAAAAATTATTATCTTTTTTAACATTTTTTTGTTTCAGCATGGCTGCAACATGTATAACAGTGGCAAGGCATGGGCCATGCCAACCACCAACACTCCCATCTGGCACCCATACTTCTTTGTTAAATGCATATAATGCTAAGTATTCATATTATTTTGCAGTATTGAATTTACTTTTGTTTTAGGAGTTTGCAGCTGTAAGGACCAAACATTGCTTAGGGCCTGTTTGGATGTCCAGGCCTAAAATCCCATGGGATTTGTGGGTTGGGCCAAGACAACCAGTTAAGTCAAACTAGATTTAGCCTATATTTACAAGAACCCAGAGAACTATTAGAGTGGGCCAGACCGAATCCTATAAGGAAGAAAAAAAGATCGCTGCAGGTCATTTTTTTCTTCTTGTGGGATTTGGGCTGGCCCTCTCTAGTGGTTCTTTGGGTTCATATAAAAATAGTCCTAATCTGGTCTAATTTAGCTGGTAGTCTTGTCCCAACCCATGAATCCCATAGGATTTTTGGCCCAGACATCCAAACAGGCTCTTAATAAGGTTCCTATATGGCAGACAAAAGCAAAAGCCTAGAACTGTAGACCAGATTATTTTCTGGTTATCAGTTTATCACTGATGGGGTTTGATTGGATGTCTAGGCTAACAAATCTTTATATTTTGGGTTAGTTTTTGTTTTTTGAATGTTGGCTAATGGATATACTGTTCTGTTAGTGCTTTCATTTGCTTTAAGAGTGATTTAATCTTTTTCTGTTCTAGCAAAAGGTTATGTTGTAGAATAAGGAACTTTCTTTCCTTATGAGATGAAATTTAATGTTTGATGGAGATAAATCCTACTTAAATTCGTTGTGTTGGAACTACAAATCCTATTATTTCTCTTATCTCATCTTTTTAATCTTGTTCTTCTTTTTCTTTTTTGAATACAAATAAGAACTTCAAAATCAAATCATCATTATTCTCCTTAGAGACAGTCCTTAATAGCATTCATTTTGCTCATCTGAAACCTGGTTTGAAATTGGCTTCTTGAATTTCTACACCACATAGGCTGTAATCTCTGAAATTGCAGTCTTGGAAGGAGTGCATGATATGATTTATTTTCGTCCTCATAAGATTTGCCTGAAGAAAGTGATGCCTGTTAAGAAGACAAAGGCTTAAGGTGCTAATTCCTATTGTCCCACCATGGAAAATTGCAATAGCCTTAAAGAAGCTATGCAAGGGTCCTAGTTGCCAAATTTCATGTCCATGACTCCACTGAAGGGATGGAGACTACAATGTTTCACATTTATCCAGTTGAAGCTCTGACAAATGAAGACCTCTTTATTACTACGAGAAAATGTCAAGGAAATGTGTTTCAAGTAGTACTCTAAAGTAACATGGTTCTCCAAGATCTGACCAGATACATAAACTCTTCTTAAGCCTTCTATCTATTATAAAGTCCCTCCCTTTGAGGCCCCCCTCTTTAAGGGGCTGGGTGGAGTTTAGTGATATGACTTGTATTCTTAGTTCCCTGTCTCTATTAAGTTATTTTGAATATGAATTTGATCAATTGTTTTGTGTATGAGGTGAAGTACTTTGAGTTACCGTGCAAGATACTGTTATGCTCTTTTCTTAGAAATTTGTCCGGTAATGATGCCCATCCTTTTGTTTCCAGATTCTTCATATCCTTTTTTTATTGATAAAAGTGCTGGACATCCTTTTTAAGTTTACAAAATTACTGTATTTGTTCACTGTGGATCTCTCAAATTGTGCTGCTGATTCATTGGAACTGCTGCCTTGTGGAGCAAACCTGCAAGTCTGTAGGTGAAGAACTTACCTCAGTGAACTCCAAACTGGCCCAAGAATCCAACAAGCATAAGCTTCTCAATGACATTTTTGCATTGGCTCTCTCACATTTTGCATATTCTCTTTTCCCATAAATTCTAAATGCAGCAATTCTCTCTTGAGTTTTCTAATAAAATTTGTTGCCATCCTTCCTACAGCCTGTGTTATAAAATCTCCTATTACCTGTCCATTAGAGGTTCATGTTAACAATAGTATATGCTGTTTATCAGGTTGACAGTGAGAATTCATTTGCTTTCTTTGTCCTTATCTCATAGTTGAAAAAGATTTGTATGATACCTGCAGATTGGGTTTGGAAAGCTAATTGTTTGGCCGCAGGTTGGTTAGTCATGACTACTGTAGTTGATGCAGTTGTTAATAGTCTATTCAATAATAGTTTAATCTGATTTTGATTTGACTTTGGTGTTATATAGATTAAAGACTACGATTAAACCTGTTAATTTTCAACATCTGAATATATATTGAAAACCAACAAGAAGATTTCTTTCTTTTTTTTTTTAGAAGATTTTGAGAACTCTACTGTCTATGCCTCTATGGTGTTGGTAACTTCCTCTGGTTACATCTTATATGAAATCACTGATTTCGAATGAGGGAAAAAAAATCACCGGTTTCAAATTTTAGTAATACTTCAAATGGGTAAGATGTATATCTAATACAAAGTTTTAACAGGAATTGCATGTTGCATGATTACAGGTACTGTAGTTGGTCAGGAAGATGCCATGGAGCCATCTTCCTCTAAGCATTCTGATGAGAAGTATGTAGATGTGAAACCCTCTTCACCAGTAACAAGTAGTAAAATGAAACTCCCTCAGATACCTCAGCCTCATGTCCAAAGTACTGCTCGGCCAAATGGCCAAGAAGGGATCTCTCAGTTACAAAAGATGCACCATCTTCAGCAGAATATAACAGGCTCAGAACCTATAATACAAGCAGCAGCACAACAAAGGCTTATCCCACGAGATGCATGTAGAGATGTTTTACCACTTATTCCCTTCTCTGATTCAAAATCTGAAAGAAGGAAGGATTTCTGGTTCATGGAGGAACACCATCATGGGCGAAATAAACACACTAGTGATATAACTTTTGCTGTGGATGATCTGACCATTCCATGGACTGATCTGGTTCTAAAGGAGAGGATTGGAGCAGGTAAATGAGTGCATATTTTGAGTTTGGATCAAGGTTCGCCGTCCCGGTACCGGAACCCACATGGGTACCATTCTTTTATAGTGTCAATACGTGGTATGACAGTATCTGTGCAGTATGGTATGTCATATCCAGTATGGTATGGTATGCCCCGTACTGGGTGGTATGGGGTGGTATGGCAAACACTGGGATCGAGGGTGATGTGGCATTAGACCTCTCCAGTTCAACTATGAAGTGGAGACAATCTGGATTCATCATTTTATATCTAGCAGCCATTTATATTGTTAAGACCTAGATGGTATAGATAATGTTTGTCTCTCATTCTTGTTATAGAGTTCTGTACTCGATTTTGTAAGCGGCTCTACTTGAAAATACTTACTATGTTCATTTTCAGGTTCTTTTGGAACAGTTCATCGTGCTGATTGGCATGGTTCGGTATGTAGCCAACATTTCTTTCCCCAACTTCAGAATGTTGTTTTTGCACTTTATATTCAAAAAATATCACCATAATGTGTTATTGCTTCTGAAACTGCTGATGCAGATTCAAGATGTTGTTTCTGTGTGCTTTTAATGACCAAAATGTTTCCAAACATTACATTCAGCAGAAATGATTTGATAAAATGTGCGTTCCATCGGCCATGTGATTTGCATATAAGGTGGCTTAACTTGTTTTCTTACTTTGATAAAAGCTTTTGAGCATGGATCAGAGATTGTGTAATTATTACAATTTTGTTACTGCATGGAACCTTTTTCTTTTTTTCTCACAGGTAAGTTGGATTGCGGCCAGAACTCGGGCAAGTTCAGCTATGTGAAGTTGTGAACCTTAATCTTGATACTTAAGCCTTGATATTTTAGGGTTGGCTTTGTGGAGTGATTTTATCCAATGCTTCCTATTATGAGTTATCTCTGATGCTCCTGCAAGCTTTTCCGAAATTTTGATACAATTTCCGTCGTTGTTATTAAAGTCAGATGTCCTTAACAGTTAACTTAGCGACGAATGGCCTGTGGATATTGAAAGCTGTACCAAAGTGTGATTTCTGATCTAGATAGAGTAACTAGAGATTCATTAAGAGAACTTAAAGCTGTAGGATTTATGTGAAGTGTGAATCTAAAAAGTAATGTAATCAATAGTTACAAAAATATCGGCAACACAGATTGCTTAAAGGATACATAAATGAAAAGATGGATACTAGATGGTTAGCAATAATAATGTGGAGTTGGTGAATAGTAGTGTATCTGGTTTCGTGTTTGCTGAATTGGCCCAAATTGGGTGGTTTAGCCTGTACCAAACTGAACTGATGCCAAGTTGGAGCAGTTCAGTGGGTCAGTTCCATTCGGTTATAAAACCTCTGTTCACTGGTTCGGTCCCCTTGCAATGGTGTTCGAGAGGACCTCTCTCTCTCTCTCTCTCTCTCTCTCTCTCTCTCTCTCTCTCGCTTCACTAAGGTTATTGTTGGGGTTAGGGTTTAGCCCTTGGTCCTCCCTCTGCTTCCTTCCCTCCCTCTCGCTCTCTAGGGCTAGGATTTAGCCCTCGACCCTCCCTCTCGCGCCCTCGCTCCCTCATTTTCTCCCTCACCCTGTTTTGGCATGTTCTTGAATGGCATGGTGCAGACCCATACTATATCAAACCAGTCACTGGCTGGTATGACCTCTTGTACCATCTCAGAGAACCTTAATCCATTGGCCAAGTTCAGAAGTTGGGGTAAGTATATGTAAATTTGAGCGAGGGAAAGAAAGGATGAACATATCTCATCACATTCAATAATAGTATCTTGTTTCGGTTAGATAACAAATAATTGAAATGGTTGAAAGCTGAAAGGACATTTCTGAATGTTAGTGCAAAGGTTCTTCTTAGGACTTGCAATAATAAGGATGCATGACCACTTAGTGGATGGTCGGCAATGCATTTGAGGATCTAGAGTAAAGATTTTCGAGAGTTTTGGTTCACTATGATGCTTGCATTTCCAGTGTCAATAAACAGTGCAAGGGAAAATTACATATGAAAGGCTGATAAAAAGTGATTTAAGGCTGCCCTTATTATGAGAGGATTCCAATACTAGAAATCATAATGTAAATGTTTTACAGCATTCTGCAATCCAAAACAATACAATACCGACCTAAAAAAGAAATTCAGGTTCAGTAAAAAGTTATGTAGAACTCAGAAAATAAATCATAAATTTTCTTGAATAGAGGACTTAGATGATTAATTTTAAGGGTTTCTAGCGAGTTTGCTTAGTATCGGATTTTGTATTGGTACCATGCTGGTATAGTGTTGGTATGCCTGCTACGAGGGTCAGTTTGGCATATTGAGACTCGAAACACCTATGTACCAAGTCTCGGTTTGGTATTAGTATGGTATTGTATGCATGGTATGAGGTGGTACACAATAATGAACCATGATTTCCAGGAATGCAAAAAAAAAGTACATCGAGAACCGACAATAAAACATTTGAAAGAAAGTGATGGCCAATAATTGAACTCTTGGGGTTCCATGACATTTTGTAGGCATATTCGTAAAGCAGTGGTCCAAATTGAAATCTTCAGAGAAAAGGAGGGTGAAAAAATAAGTTTTGATGATATTCTAGTCTGACATTGATCTCCATATGTTATTGAATATCAGTGAAGCAATTTAAACAAATAAAACCTATTTCCAGAATATGTTTGCTTATGAATTAAGTGCGGTGGTTATAATCTATTCACGGCACAGGAAAAAACAGAGATATGACTGCAAAGTGCAGATGATATAAATAACGAGAAGAATAAAAAAGGAAAGAGAGAAAGAAAAGGAAGAGAGAGAGAGAGAGAGAGAGAGAGAGAGAGAGAGGCTGCAACCTTGGCCTAGACTTTTCTTACAAATTTTATCATACCTAAAACCTAAGCTGGCTGGCATAAGGCTTTGTTTAATGTCTTACTCATCTTACAAGAGTGAGACAATGTTGGCTAATTGGTACCATGACCCGTACAGGTCAGGTACTGGCCTGTATGATCTGATATCGTACTGTATTGACAGATGGTATGCAAGAGTGTATTGATTAGGCACTGGTTCAGCTAAAAATCCATTTATTATTTTACCTTTTTAGGTTTTTAAAGATGTTCGAACCCAATGTAGGTTTTTTAGGTTTTATTTGTTATATATTTCAAAGTTTTCAATGCTTAGCGTATCTAGAATGTGGATTGTGGTGTTCATTGTGTAAAATTAATAAATTTAAGAAGGTAAGCTAGCAAGCTATAGTTTGAAAGACTTGCAATTAATGACAACACATAGTTGTCTAGTCGTGTGGTATTGTAATTTTATTGTTTTGCCACTTATAATTAACTATAGATCGAGACAATTGCTTTGCCACCCATCCTAGTTATTTTTACCGCATATGCATCATAGTTCATAACACTCTTATCTCTACTAGATTGATCTATTGTTTGTGAGAGTATCTTAACTGAGTAGCATTCAATGGTAAAAACATCACCAATGCTGGTCCCAAGCTCAAATTAAGGTGGAGGAAATTTGGTTGATATGCCATCATAAAAACATTTCAAACTCTGTAATGGGTCCAAGCATGGTTTTCCGTACCGGTCGGTACACCCCATACCGTACCATACTAGCGGAGAACTGGAACGGTTCGGACCAGTTTTTCGAAAAATGGCCAGAACCGGACCGAACTGGTCGGTACGGTATGGGCTGGTACCAAGTGGTTTGGTTTGGTATAGTACCGGTACGAGATGGTATGGTTCAGTACGGACAGTTTTTTTTGGACCATTGGGTGGGATTTTTTTTGATTTTTTTATTAGCGGTATGGGGGCGGTACGATATGGTACCGTATCGGCCGGCAACTGGCATGGATGTCGGTACCGAGTCCGCGAACCTTGTGTCCAAGTATGGTATCTGTCAATGCTAGAGCCTCTCTTTTATAACATCCAAGGTGGTCATTGTTACTACAAGACTCTAGAAGTTGGTGGTGAATCGTGCTGGAGAGCTGATCAGGGCCAATTTGACATGAGCCATAAATTGACCTGCAAAGAAGTTCCAAGAACCGATGGGATACCCTCTGATTTAGGACCATCCGATGCTTAAGTCAGCTGGGGCCTTAAGATAGATAGTGGAAATGGAGAACTAGAGAGCGAGAAAAAAGAGTTTGAAAGAAAAGAGTTTAAACTCGATCTTTCTTCAGTGGAAAAGTTGAGAGTTGATTTCAGCAGAGTGTTGACTCTGTGAATTTTTGCTTACCTTTTGGAGGGATGCCCTGTCTCTCTATTTATAGAGGGAATTTGCTTAGGCCGTTCAGGCCGTTTGAAATTTGTTAGGTTGTTAGTTTGTTATAACGGAGTTGCCAGCTTGGTGGCATCTGTGGGTCGTTAGCTTATGTGGAGATTGGTTGTAGCATAGCTAGAAGACTTATAGTCAGAGAGTGATAGATTCCTCTTAGCTAAGAGTTGAAAGATTATATTAGTAGGACGGTTTTTAGCCGACCTCAGCTTGAAGTAATGCTGATGATACGTGGGTCATAATTGATCTTGACTTAAGGTGTTGATGGTCAAGATGGTGTAAACCTGATCTCATCTTTAGCTGTGTTAAGAAATTATTCAACTGATTTGTTTAGAGTATTATTGGCGAAGTCGGTGATAACTCGACCTCGGCATAAAGCTATTCACGTGCATGTCAGCTAGAACCTGATCCTGAAATAGAATGCTGACGTGCAGGGCTGTATTACGCTGGTCTCAATGTGAATCACTGACCAGTAGGATGGTAGAGAACTGATCTCATCCTGTAACAAGTTTTGAGTCATTATCTGACGTGGCTGTGAGGGCGGCATATACCCAACGTCATTTACGTAAGGAGTCGTAAACATGCATTTCGCTAATACGAGTTACTCAGATTAGTTGTAATCTTAGATCGGTATTCAACCGATCTGGATGCAAAATTGTGTTACTGTGTCGTCAGAGTACCATCAGATCAAGGATCTTCTTGATGTTGCCACATGGCAAGGGGTGATTAGTTGTACCAATAGTCATAAATCATAATTCTTGGTGAATCATTTTTCATATATCTGGCAATAAATAATTAGGATTGCTATTACTATTTTATTGAAATCTTAAAATATTTTCCCTTGAACTCATTAAGATCTATGATCCATATAAAGCATAGAGTGGGACTTGAAACAATATTTGATGGAGGATTTGATAAGTATTATGTTGGTCACAATAAAAGTTAGTTATATTTGCTTCTAAGCGTCAATCACATAAAAGCCTAAAAATATCTCTATGCATCATCCTCCAAACTCATTTTTGTTGGATATATTTTCATTGATTTGCTCAATATTTTTCTACATGGATCCAATATTATAAATTTGGCTTTTGTGTATATATATGGAAATTCACTCATCTTGACTCCTTGTAACTATTTCAATGTAACCTTTATGTTCACTTTCTTTATTGACGCCCAGTAAATTGCCTATAATGGTCCTCGATTGTATGTTGTTTCCAAACCCAAAAAGACTCATATGTAGATTCTCTGCTTTTTATATCATTTTGCTAATTGGTTTAGTAAGAAAAGAGAGCTTTAATTTGATTACCCAGAGTAGATGTCAATTGTTTTTCAAATTTTCTCATTTTTCTCATTATTTTGTTCCATTAGGTGTATCATTTTGTGTAATACCCATGCTCATTAGGGCCTAATATTGAACTATGATTGGTCCACTTAATCGACCTAGCAAGTGCAATATAGCCCAAACAGCCCCTCCTACACCAAGAAAAAAGAAAAAAATCTAAATCCAGCACATGCTTAGGGGGGGCATGTTGAACCGGCGTTCGTTGAACTGTCTCGAATCGGGCAGTTTAGGACATTCTAAGCTATACTGTAAATTGAGACTGTTTAATCGGTCAAATCGGAACACCAGAGGAGGGAGAGGGAAAGAGAGGAAGAGAGAGAGAGAGAGAGAGAGAGAGAGAGAGGAGGGGAGGGAAAGAGTGGAAGATGCTGCCAGAAGGCCGGTGGTGGCCCACCGAGGCTGTCGGAGGGCTACAGAGGCTTCGCGGTTCCGTGTCACCCGATGGGCATTTAATCGAGAGGGGAAGCGAGAGTACCAGAGGCATAGCGGATGGAGAGACCGTCGGAGGGCATTAGGTGGTGGCCATAGCTATCGGATAGCAGAAAAGACGTGGGCGGAGCCGTTGTCGTGGAATAGGGGTGACCGTCCTTGTTCAATTTATTGCTTTTTTTAAAACAAAGATGAATAGTGAAGCCCATTGCCGACTTCACTATTTTGGGAATTTAAAAAATTGGAGAAACAGAAAAGCTGGCAATGGGTGTGCCAGCTTCACTAAGTGAAGTGAAGTAGGCAAATCCATTGTCGGTTTCACTGTGGTTGAAGTTTTTTAAAAAAGTCTCATGAAATAGGGGCTATCGTCTCTGTTTCACGTTCGTGGAGTCACAGGCTGCGATTCCGCTATCCGGTGGCTAGTTGGAGGCCCTTTGGCAGCTTTCCCTCTCTGTTATTTTCTCCATTCCCCCCTCTTTCTTTCGACCATGATTTAGCGGAGGAAGCGGAGGCCTTGGCGGCCCTTTGAGCGTGCTTGTGCCTGCATGTAGTCACTGCCATCGTCTCCTCCGACCACCTTCTCTCCCCCTTCTCCCCTTCTCTCCCCCTCCCCCTCTCTTTCTTCCTCCTTTCGGTTCCTTTCGTCGCTTCTGTGTCAGTGCGTGCTGGTCTGGTTCAATACAGACTCGTACCGATTTGTACCGCTGGCCAGCCTGCATAGGTCCCGATACAGAGTCTGTAGATCTTGTGTTGAACTATACATGCACTGCACATGCTTGAGGAGGGTTGGACTCCTAATGGGACTCATCTCCTCTAACTCCGAGTGGGAGCTCGACATCGGGAAGGGCTTAGGTGCTTGAATCTGCTTCTATTTAAGCCCTCCAGCATCCCTCTGATGATGACCATCAATCTTAGGCTCTTAAAGTCGAATGTTGCTAGGGTTTCTTCTTTTTCTTCAAGATCTTCAAGGCCTTTTTCTGGTCTCTTGCTATGGCTTGTAGCCATAGTTGGAGCCCCGGACATTTGCTGTCATTGGATTTCTTCGGCTTTGAGATCAAAATTTCGATTAGAACGCATCTTTTTTGCCTAATTTTCTCACCGTTGACAATCTGCTATTATTGATAGTTGCTCACGATGGCCGACCATCAGTCCTCTTGCTGGTAGTCACCACCCTCGAGTTTCCCCTTCTTCTATTAGAGAGAGGGGTTTTGCTCTTTCTTTTCTCTCTCATCTCCACTCTCATGTTTCTCTTTACATGGTTCCTTTCTCTTTTTTTCTTTTGGATCCAAGAGAAGGGCCTCTTCTCAATGACTTTGATTGATCTTGGTGAATGTCTTAAGCCATTGTGCCGGCCTTCACCTTGGCTATTGTTGGACACCACTATAAGGTCACCCCTGATTCTATCGAGCCACCTATATTCTCTTCCGAACTTGATCAATTAATTCCTCCACTTTTTCCTCAAACTTCTCCATCATTTTTATGATTTTCCATCGATTTTCTCTTTAATTGTTAGAGTTGAATCTATGTAGGGGTAACATTATCTAGACAAAAATATATCTAGCGAGGGGGTGCGATGATATGGCTTATAAATTGAGGATTTTGATAAGAAATTTTCAGAATTATTTGAATATATTAGTGTACTTGTGAGATAAGTGATGTAACTTTTTTTCTAGATTTATCAATAGATTATTAATATTTTCTGAGTTGAGTTATTTATGGTTTATGTAATGATGCATAGTATTTTATTATAAAGTATGCTATAGTTTAGAAAACATGATTGACAAAATTGAGTTTGCTTGATTGATTTCGATATTGCATGGTTTTATATATTTTAGTCGATTTGATATATGAAACATATTCTGTAAAAGAGTTTTAATTCAAGAAGGTTTTGAGCTCTTAAGCCTATGTAAAGTATGCCACAAATGGGGGTTGTATGTTGGCACTTAATTACTCTTGAAGGATTTATGTCGCACAAGATGTGGCTTGCCGCTAAAGTGGTGTGGCATGAGGATCTACTAATTGGTGTAAACATAGGCATATATTTTATCTCGAAAGACTATACCACTAGAAGATGGGTGGTACCATGACCCTACCATAGGGAAAATGTGGTCATAGCTTACGGTCGATGAAACAAATTTGATGCTTTGAAAGAAATTTGGATTCATGAATGGAAAATTAAATTGAAAGATTAGATTCATATTATGATGCCTAGATAATGCTGCATATCTGGTTTTGGTTTTGTATTGATGTATTTTGCATGCTTATTTTTAGTAAATTATTATTTATCTTATTGTTTGATTAATCTAGTTAAAGTGTTCATTATTTACTAGGCTATTTAGCTTATTACTCAATATCTTACTATTTTTACAGATTCTGAGAACTAGGACGGCATGGAGATTTTCTTGGGAGAGTGATTAGGAGCAAAGTTCTTGTCTTTTTATTTTAGATTAGAGTTCTATTAAACTTTAACATAAGATGATTGGATACTATTGGAATTTTATAATACATTAAGTTTGGATTTTAGTTATTTAAATTTTAGATTTAGTTAATGAATTATATTTGTTTTGCTGCTTGCTTTATGATATCTTGATGAGATACCTTTCATGCTTATGAGGAGAGTTCTCTATGAGTATATGGGTGGTTGCCATGACTATGTCACGAGAACTTAGTAAATTAACTAGTTAAACTAAATTAAGTTTCTTCCATGATTTTCTTTTTGACCTTCCCTTGATTTGACGGTGGGTGTATGGTTTATATCTAACAACTAGAGGGAAGAAGTCACAGTGAGATAAGACTAAATCTTATGTGAAGTTGGGATATGGGAGAGGAAGGATGTGCCATATATGGATAAAGAGATCAGTGAGATTTCGTTAGAAAGATGGAATCTCTCATTATTTGCTAGTATTTGCTACATACATACATACATACATACATACATGTATGTATGTATGTATGTGAGTCAGGCTTGAATCAGGTTGTATATACATGTATATACATACATGTATATCCAATTTTTAACTATTATACATCTATATTTATATACATGTATATACATACATGTTTATCTATGCACGTGTATATATACACTTGTATATATATACACACATGTGTGTATATATATATAGATATGTATATATGTATACATGTATATATGTCTGTATATACATATGTATATATACACATATGTATGTATACGTATGTATGTATGTCATTGTAAAACTAATGTAGAGGGCAATACCTATAACTTTGGGAGCCAATAGAGTACCTAGTGGTGGGAGGGGGTGGTAGGTGATAGAACACTTATTGGGCACCCACAGGAGATGTCTATTAAGGTATCAAGTGATGTTTCAGGATGCAGATTGGTGGGGTGGTTTGGTGGGGGGGGGGGAGGGGTTGTGCTGTTTTGCTGACTCTCATTTCCTCGTGGCTCCACTGCTATGATTGGTCTGTTGGGGAGGGCTTCCCCTTTTTCTGTAGCCCAGTAGTAGCCAGCAAGCTGACCTGGCTTAAGAAAATGTAAAATGGTTCCATGACATTTGTTGTTTCCTTTCTCTGGGTTGATTCATGTTTTTGTCCAACCATTACCAATACCACTCCCAAGCCCTAATGGAATTGGTGGACTGGCATTAGGTTGACATCTAGTTGTTAAGGAAGACTTGTAGCTCTGAAATGCATCCTGATTTGCTAATCCATACTTCAGAACTTAACTGTAGTACTCCTAAAACTGAGAATCAATGTTTTTCATCAATACCCAATCATTTATGGTTTAGGATGATTCTCATTTATAAAGCTGGACATGTGAAATTTGTTATTTATAAAATGAATATAAACTGCAGGATGTTGCTGTGAAGATACTCATGGAGCAAGATTTCCATCAAGAGCGTTTCAAGGAGTTTCTGAGAGAGGTATGCTCAGGATAATCTTTCTGCAGGTTATTTTAGATGCTTCCCCTGGCCTTCCTCTTTTTCTCATTGTTCATTTATCTGTTTATAGCCAAGCTAGCCTATCAGTTTCCAGGTGTGAAACTGATATAAGCTGGTCAGGTTCAACCTCCTGTGGTCGTTTTGGTTTACTGGCCCTTGTTAACAAATATGCATGCATTGAACGTGGAGCAAGTTGATGAACTTAAGTTATTAAATACATTAGTTATTCCAAATAATCTAGCTGGCTCCAGCAAGTACATAAGCTTTTTGCTGATTAACAGCCTTGGCAGTGTTGTAACTATTCAACTTGTTAATGTTCTGCCTGGCTTGTGTTTATGGCCATCTCTAGCATAGTCATGCTGCTATAGTTCCATTAGCATCTCAATTTCAAAACGTTATGTTTGTTTATACAAGTTTGTTGGTAAGCAGAGTGCTGTAACTGGCTGAGTTTAAATTATTCTTTGGATATCCCAGTGTACATATACTTGTGGTCAGTTCTTTGTTGGTACCAATTGCTCTTCATAGTTCATACAGAAAATTGTCAATGCAATCTTCTTCATGATTTGTTTTTTCTGTATTATTGTGTAAACCATATTTTACAGACATTGAAGACTACATGCTAGAAATTCAAATACTACTTAGGGTAGACAGGTATGTACCTGGAAGCTGAAGGATGAAATCCATTTATCATAGATATCGCCTACCATCTTATGGGCCCCTACTGGGGCTTATCAATTGATTCTAGCAGATTCAGTTAGGGTCAAATATTAGCTCAATGAAGCCCCCACACCAATTTAATTAAGCAGAGGTTGAAGCTGGTTCTTAGGCTTGAAATTATTTTTGAAGAGCCTAAAAGAAACCCAAATAAAAGCTCAGCTTGACGATGCATGGAAATGTATGTCAAGGTATGCTTGATAAAGTGATGATATAGTTGATCAGTTATTTGTTTATCTTTTAATTTATGATTTATGATTAAGGATTTAATTAGTGGATAATTTGAACACATATAATCAGGTTAAACTATAATTTAAGCTGAAATCAGGCTCAAACCGAGCTTGTTCGAGCTTAATTCAGGCTTAAGGCGATATTGGTTCTGTTTGAGGTTATGAACAAAGCAAAACAAGCATGTTAGCTCAGTTTGAAATTGAGCTCAGCTAGTCTCAATCAAATAATTAGTGAGCTAATCTTGATCTTAAACTTCATTTCTCAAAATAAATTTCAAGCTGAGTTGATCAAACCTAGAGCAAATCAAGTTTGGTTTCCCCAACTTCTTAAATGTGGATCATGGCTGTATGCACAGTGAACTTCTAGGATTGGGATTAATTTAAACTTGAGCAAAAATTTGTGATTTATTAGAAAAAGGGAAAGCATCATTGGCTAGAACATATCAATATATGAGAGAATTGCTTTTAAGTTTTAACATTGCATTGGGATGAATTAAGCTGCAAGCTTTTACCAGAAGTGTCATGACCTGAAACCTAGCTTTGCCAAAATTCCTAGGTTGAGCATGCCGAATACATTAGAGCATTGTTTTTAACATTGCGTTGGGATGAATTAAATAGAGAGCTTTTATCGGAAGTGTCATGTGTTAGATGTATATGTCCTAGAAGTTAGATTGGCTAAATACTTGTAATACACTTCTAAGGGCAATTTTGTAATTTTGAAAATAAATTAATAAAAAGATTATTTTCTATCATAGTGTGTATTTAAAGTGTTTGTGATACATCCTTTGAGTTAATGATAATGACAGTTCATATTTTCAAGAGTTGAAAATTTAAGACATGAATTCTCATAATTAACTCATAAAATATTTTCGACCGTAGGATCATCACGAGAATGGTGATCGATTCGGAAGGTTGGTGTACAATCATTTTCCTAGGATAGATGTGTCTTGAGTCTACGGTGTGGAAACGGTGGAGCGAGAGTATAGATACTCGTTAGAGGAGGGCACTGAGCATGACCACCTCGAGCAGTCATAAGAAAGTCTATTTTCTCGTCGATGACTGGCTTGATGCTACAGTGGTGTGTCTAGTTCTTTGATTTAAGGTGCATCGACAGTTCACCTTGAGGATGTTATAGTTTGATTACACCATAATTCGGTCTCCTAGCCATTCGGAATCTTGAGGTGTATGTTGGCTACAGTATGTTCATTGTAGGAATCGGATTGCACCAATAGGGGATCTATCTATCTCAGTAGATGAGTAGTCCTATGATAATTATGAGATTGAGTCCTTAAGCCCACGGCCAGGGCAGAGTGAAGATGATAGAAAGAGTTTCTATTAAGATTTTATATTGGACTCAAATCGAATGATTAATTCATATGACAGATGTTGGGTTTGATGAGTTCACCTTAACCCTAATCCTATCGGGGCTCAAGATAGAAGAATCCAATCATACAGGTAACTGCACCAAGAGGTTCGCTTTCGATTTTGATGGGTTGCCACCATATACTGCTAGGTGTCACTGGTGGATTTTGGGAGCAATTAGAATGATTTTGATGATCGATCATTCTAATTGTATAAATCAGAAAAGTTCTAATCCATCGAAAGGTGTTTCGATGATGTCGATGATAGAGATCGCGATATATCTCATTACCATATGGAACTAAACCTAACTAGGTCACACAAATAAGGGTTTGAGTCTGGATGTCATCAATTGAGCTAGTCTAGTTCAATTGATTTGGATTAGATCCAATCAGGTTCAAAGTAATCGTGCTAGCACACGATTGAGCTTGACTTTCTTCTTTTTGTGATCTTTCTGATTTGTCGCAATCAAGCCAAATTTGATTTGACTTATTCATGTATTTTGGATGGATTTATTTTCATCTGACTGAAAACTGTCCAGGTCAGATTAATTGTAGAAATTAAATCCATTCATATTGCAATTGGACTAGGGTCAAAAGTTGACCTAATTGAGAGAATTGAGGGTCACCTGATTAGAGACTTCTAGAAAATTCTCTGAAAATCATTTTGCTCTGATTTTTGGATATGTGATTGGGCTCAAGTCATACTTTGGGTCAGCCCAGTTTCATGATTTTTTGTGGTGCCTAGATTGGGTTTCTAATAGAGTTTGATTTAGGTCAAACTCTTGAAGGGAGGAGTCCCATGCACCATGGACTCCTCATCCTTTCTTCTCGCCAACTTGGGAGGAGTTTTGGACGACCAAACCTGATAAGGATCAGGTTGGCAACGTGGGCTATCAGATTGGAGTCTTAGATAATCAAGCAAATAAGTTGCTTGATTACTTAAGAGTCTAGATGGTGCAAGGGACTTGTATAAAAACTCCTATGCATAAGGCCTTTTAGAAGAATTCTGATTGCCACATCCATATGCTGCCGCACTTTCCATCTTCCATGCCCTCTCTGATCCTCTCTTTCCCCTTCTTTTACGTGCCAAAAGTTGGGCATAAATCAGAGAAGAAAATCCAATTAAATTTGTGAAGAGTTCAGCATCTACGCGACGGTGTTCGTGAGATGGATAAGCTGCCTTCAGAAGTTGTTTTGAAGGTTCTTCAGATCAAATTCAGATTTGATCTTTGGAGGAAAGATTCGCGAGGAAAAGACATCCAGATCTTGCCCGAGTTGATACCGATAGAGGCTAGACGCGTGCGTGGCTCCTTCTAGAACCTCAGGAAAGATTAGGGTCATCACAGGATAATCAGATTATCCAAACAAGATAAGAAATTAAATCTGATTTAATTTTATTTTAATTTTTAATATCAGATCATCATGATCAAATCTAAGAGTTCTTAGATTTGATTGGATCGTTTAGAAATTTTTTAAAAAAATTCGCCCCAGATCTGATCAGATCTGAACGATTCTGCGGCAGAAAATGAGATTTTCCTTCAAATGGTATTAGAGCTGCGTTTGCAGTTCTTCAGATCTATTTTAGATCTGATTTATTTTTTATTTATGATCTGTTATTAAATGATTTCAGATGTCACATCAGATGTGACTAGATCTGAAATCAGAAAATTAAAATTAAATGATTTAGATCTACAATGTATGAGATGCATGACTAGACTAGGTATAGAATAGTTCTGTGTAGTCTAGTATAATCATGTTTTTAATTTGATTAAAAATGATTTTGGATCTATTTAATTTCTATTTTTTTGAAGTTATAATTATTGTAACCAGATCTGAAAAATAGAAAATAGAGTTTTAATTTATTCATATGAGATATGAAAGATACATGCTTAGATTAGTTATAGAATAGTTCTATAAAATATCTAAAATAGTTTTGTTTTGATGTGATCAAATTTAAATTTTATTTTTCAGATATTATATGTGATATATTAGATCTGAAAGCATGCATGTTTAATTAAGTTATGATACATGAGATGTATGCAAAACATGTATAAGTTAGATCATTAATTGTATATGCGATATATGATTTAGATCTGACTAGTTTTGTAGTAAAAATTATATTTCTGATTAAGGCGTTCCCCTTGGCCGTTCGGTCATAAGAACAAAGTAGGGTTTAAAGATCCTCTCCTCTCATTCGATGGGGTGTTCTTATGACGTGTAGAGGTGCTGCGCGTTCGTCCTTAATCAGAAATCAAAACTTATTTTTTCGCAAAATCTTAGATCTTGAAATCTTGGATTTTGTTACATGTTTTGTTCATGAACCCAAAACTTAATTAAGAATTAGGATTATGAAATTAATTAAGTCTAAAAATTATGAATTTTTAGATCTAAGACATTCATAAAATTGGGTTCGGGCTTGGGTAGCTCAATTTGGTCTAGCGGTTGATCAAACCGAATCAAGAGTTGGTTAGGTGGGATCAAAGAAAGCTTAGATTTGACCAGCCTAATAGGATTAAATCTGGGTCAAGATCGAATCACGTTGAGATGTGATTCAATCAAGTCAAGACCTAATTTAGCTCCGTGGTTCGAGCCTGGATTGTAAGCTAACCCAATTGGTTCTGATTCGACAATTTATTGTCTAAGGTAAGTCTGACAAATACGACCGACTGATTTTTAATTGGGAGCTACTCGACCTGAATGTGCTCTTGTCGAGTTAATGTCATATCCCTTCCGTCGGTCTCACTTACCTGGCTATTTGTGTCGACCCAGTTTTGATTTGAGGTGGCTAACAATTTGAGCCAATCCATGTCACTAGGTTAGTCATAATTGTTATGACTAAGTCAAGTCAAGTTTAAAGAGATCTAAATTAAATCTTTCTAAGAAAATATTAAGTCTAAGATCTTCCATTATTGTAGATATGCGGGTCCTTCCCGGGGTTGATTGTTCTCGGCTGGTTATAGTGGCTCAGTTGCACTGGGAAGATGCAACCACATTTATTAGGCATTGGATGCTACGGGTTGGAGGATGGGTTGGGCTCAATATTCTAGATACGGTGAGGGACCCAATCAGGGATCCAATTCGTGCAAATGGTGGGTCTGACTTAATTAAGGAGTGGATCAATATTCCGAACATGGTGAGATTCATGAATTAGATTTTAGGTTTGGGTGCACCATGATTAGAATATGGGACTTAGATTTGTAGTCAATTAGCTTTAGGTCAAGTAGGAGTTTGTTAGATGTGTGCCCTAGAAGCCAGATTGGCTAAACACTTGTAATACACTTCTAAGGGTAATTTTGTAATTTTGACTATAAATTAATAAAATAGTTATTTTCTATCATAGTGTGTATTTAAAGTGTCTGTGATACATCCTTTGAGTTAATGATAATGATAGTTCATATTTTCAAGAGTTGAAAATTTAAGACATGAATTCTCATAATTAACTCATAAAATATTTCCGACTGTAGGATCATCACGAGGATGGTGATCGATCCGAAAGGTTGGTGTACCATCATTTTCTTAGGATAGATGTGTCTTGAGTTTACGGTGTGGAGACAGCGGAGCGAGAGTACAAGTATTCGTTAAAGAACGAGGGCACTGAGCGTGACCACCTCTAGCAATCATAAGAAAGTCTATCTTCTTGTCGATGACTGGCTTGATGCTGCAGTGGTGTGTCTAGTTCTTTAACCTGAGGTGCATCGATAGTTCATCTTGGGGGTGTTATAGTTTGACTACACCATAACTCGGTCTTCTAGCCATTCGGATTCCTGAGATGTATGTTGGCTATAGCATGTTCATTGTAGGAATTAGATTGCACCAATAGGGGATCTATCTACCTCAGTAGATGAGGGGTAGCCTTATGATAATCATGAGATTGAGTTCTTAAGCCCATGGCCATGGCAGAGTAAAGATGATAGAAAGAGTTTCTATTAAGGTTTTACATTGGACTCAAATCGAATGATTAATTCATATGACAGAGGTTGGGTTTGACGAGTTCACCTTAACCCTAATTCTATCGGGGCTCAAGATAGAAGAACCCAATCATACGGGTAACTGCACCAAGAGGTTCACTTTCGGTTCTGATGGGTTACCACCATATACTGCTAGGTGTCACTGGTGGATTTTGGGAGCAATTAGAATAATTTTGATGATCGATCATTCTAATTGTATGAATCAGAAAAGTTCTGATCCATCGAAAGGTATTTCGATGATGTCGATGATAGAGATCGCGACATATCTCATTATCATACGGAACTAAATCTAACTGGGTCACACAAACAAGGGTTTGAGTCTGGATGTTGTCAATTGAGCTAGTTTAGTTCGATTGATTTGGATTAGATCCAATTAGGTTCAAGGTAATAGTGCTAGCACACGATTGAGCTTGACTTTCTTCTTTTTATGATCTTTCTGATTTATCGCAATCGAGCTAAATTTGATTTGACTCATTCATGTATTTTGGATGGGTTTATTTTCATCTGACTGGAATCTGTCCAGATTAGATTAATTGTAGAAATTAAATCCATTCATAGTGCAATTGGACTAGGGTGAAAAGTTGACCTAATTGAGAGAATTAAGGGTCACCTGATCAAAGGCTTCTAGAAAATTCTCTGGAAATCATTTTGCTCTGATTGTTGGATATGTGATTGGGCTTGAGTCATACTTTGGGTCAGCCCAATTTCATAATTTTTTGTGGCGCCTAGATTGGGTTTCTAATGGAGTTTGATTTGGATCAAACTCTTGAAGGGAGGGTCCCATGCGCCATGGACTCCTCCTTATCCTTTCTTCTCACCAACTTGGGAGTAGTTTTGGGAGATCAAACCTGATAAAGATCAGGTTGGCAATGTGGGCTATCAGATTGGAGTCTTAGGTAATCAAGCAAATAAGTTGCTTGATCACTTGGGAGTCTAGATGGCGCAAGGGACTTGTATAAAAACTCCTGCGCATAAGGCCTTTTAGAAGAATTCTGATTGCCACGTCTATATGCTGCCGCCCCTTCCATCTTCCACGCCTCTCTCTGATCCTCTCTTTCCCCTTCTTCTACGTGCCAAAAGTTGGGCACAAATCAGAGAAGAAGATCCAATTAAATTTGTAAAGAGTTCAACATCTACACGACAGTGTTCGTGAGACGGACAAGCTGTTTTCAGAAGTTGTTTTGAAGGTTCTTCAGATCAGATTCAGATCTGATCTTTGGAGGAAAGATTCGCGAGGAGAAGACGTTCAGATCTTGCCCGAGTGGATATCGGTAGAGGCCAGGCGCGTGCATGGCTCCTTCCAAAACCTTAGGGAAGATCAGGATCATCACAGGGTAATCACAGGGTAATCAGATTACCCAAATAAGGTAAAAAATTAAATCTGATTTAATTTTATTTTAATTTTTAATATCAGATCACCATGGTCAGATCTAAGAACTCTTAGATTTGATTGGATCGTTTAGAAATTTTTAAAAAAATTCACCCCAGATTTGATCAGATCTGTATGATCTTGCGGCAGAAAATGAGATTTTCCTTCATCATGACTCAGTACCTAGCTTTGCCGAGTCCCTAGGGCGACTGCAATCTTGATAAATTAATGGCCTGAATTCTCAATTTGTTGATGCAGAAGCACAAAATTATCAGTTGAAACCTTGAGGCAGGTAATTATACAATAAAGGCCATTTGTTCATAGTAGAGCTAAATCTCATCCAAAATTTATTTATTTTTTTTTTCACAACACAACTTTGAAGATGAACCTAGAGCTACTTCATTCCATCATCTTGTAATGCACAAACTAGTTCATCTAAAGACACAATGACATCCTTTAAAAGTCCGTAAGTTACTAATACAATAACTTCTATGATTACAAGTCTTACCATAAAAGGCTCAAAAGGATCGAAAGTCTTTCTAGCGGTAGCTGCATTATATAAACTAACAACACTCCAAGCTTGCTGGTAGCCTAACATCGATCGGTCTTTCGCTCTGAAATATAATAAATAAGTTGGTGAGGTAGACATCTTTGAAAATAGTCCAACATAGCAAAAGAATATAGTATTAGAAAATATGAGGATGGTAGGGGTAAGGGATTCACACTTGTTAAAACTCAAATATTTAATAAATCAATCATAAAGAGATATCAGTTAGGTACATTTACCCAAAATGCCACTTTGTTTGAAAACACCTAAATGCTTTTAACACGACTACATTGCTAACATACATGCCTTCTTGTATAAAACTATTGAAAACACTTATTTGGGGAGACACTGAGATACCCTTAGAAACAGTTGAATACACTGTAATACACTTAAAGAATGCATCTTTGAGACATTAATTACAATAATTTTAATAATAACTGGTCAGTAACCAACTTTTATATCTGTTGGTCAGGGATTTCACTGAAACCAACTATTATATCCACTGCAGGGGTTTCATTAATCAATAGGCCTCTTAGCTAAGTGTTCCCGTGGATCAACTATTATACCCTCTGATACTGACTAGTGTACCTGCTGGTAGGATTCACTGAAACCAACTATTCCACCCGCTGTTTGGGGGTCCACTGACTGGTCAGAAGTTTTTATTTCAATAAGGGAACTTTTTGCTTGTAGGCAATGCAATTATTCATGAACATTTTGAATGACTCTAGTCAAAAGCAATCTCTTTGATGCATTAAATTTAAATCATGATGACTTAACAGTATTCAGTTGCCATATAGTCATCCAAAACACATTTTTCAAAATTCACTAGCTAGTAAACATTTGGGAAAAGATCAGAAAATCATCCAAACTTTGTTCATTTACAAACAGTGTACAATATAATATATAATAGTATTCGTGTAACTGAACACATCTCAAAAGTCCTCCTTTACTAATACAACCGCTTCTTTGATTACAAGCCTTACCTTAAAGTACACAAAAGGATCATTGTGTTTCTTTGTAATTGTAGCTTCAATTATATGCACCAACAACACATCAAGCTTGCTACTAGCGTAATGTCGATCAATCTTGCTCTCTGAAATATAATAAATAAGTGGGTGCTCTGCACAGCTTGGTAGGTAGCCAAACATAGCAAATAATATAGTATTGGGAAAAATAGAAAATAGAAGTGGTAAAGGATCCACACTTGTTAAAACTCAAAAAGTTAAACAATATCTTATGAGAGACATTGGTCAAGTATATTCACCAAACTATGTTTTGAAAAAATAACGGAATGCTTTTGAAATGATACATCACTAAGATATATGCCCATTATGTGAAACTATTGAAAGCACTCCTTTGGGGAACACTGAAATATACCTAGAAATACTTGAATACACTAGGATACACTTGAATATGGTTGCTTTGTATGATCATTTCAATACCAACTGCTCAGTAACCAACTATTATACTCGCTAGTAAGGGATTTATTGAAACCAACTATCATACATGCTGGTTAGGGGTCCGCGTATCAATAGGCCCAATAGCCAAGGCTTCATGGAGACCAAGTACTGTACCCGCTAGATAAGGGTTTAGTGATACCCATAATTATAGGTTAGTAGTTCACTGGCTCACCACAAGTTTTCATTTCAATCCACAACAAAAGAAACTTTTCACTTTTAGGTGATATAATGATTAATGAACATTTTGAATGACTTGAGTCAAAAGCAATCACTTTGATACATAAAACTTAAATCATGATAACCTAACACTTGATAAATTTGGATGCCAAATAGTCATTAAAAAAACATACTTTCAAAATTCACTTACCATAAAAAACATTAAGGAAAAAGATCAGAAAATCATGAAACTTTGGTCTTTTACATATAACATGGATGCATAATGATAATGCCTTGGAATTGACCATAGCTGACATGGCAGCCCAAACCATGAGAGCTAGCCGAAGTAAAAGCACATGAAGGCATTTCAATTATGAATTCTCGCCAGCTAGTGTCTGTTATAGCTTGCCCTATGCTGCACATGGTTAATCTGTGCAGGTGTAATGCATAGGTGCAACTAATGGGTGCAATTCTTGGGCAGGATATGCGGGGCATTATCGAACCATTAGCATGCGTGCCCGATTTACTTGGCAAAGGGCGCCAACCCTTGTCTATATAAACCACACCTGGGGAACCTTCGGGTACATTCTATTGACTCCACTATTATGGTACCACTTTGCCACTCCAAACCTCCTATGTCTCCTTAAGATCACTGCCTAATTTAGGTATTGGAGGATCCTTCATCGGTGACACTCCAACAGTTGGACTTCCTTTCTCTTGTTTCAAGTCAGGAGCTCTTGTTCGGGCACAATCACTGCCATTCAACCCTTCTTCCTTAGCTCGGAGACTAGCAGCAAGCTTCAAGCTGACCTTGTCAACCAGAATAGAATCCTTGACAACCTCTCTAGCGATCTCGTTGGCTTGGTGCCTATCAGGCCGGGTTTCAATGGCATCAGATTGGCACTAGAGGAAGGACATTGTGCCCATTTTTGGAGGTTTGATTGATCAACAGAATTTGTAGCTGTGAAGTCGAAGAGGACACAAGGTGTATCCTCTCCCACTTAGCAAGAAGCTTGCTTAGAGTCCAATGCTTCTCTATAGAGCCCCTAGAGGGCTCCATCATTGCATTATCCGTAGCTAGCATCGGTAGTCACTGCTAGGTAGTTCAACCTACTCATACAACAAGTTAAAACACTAACCACTGCTATCTAGAATCTGTAGTAGGTGAGCAGGCTCATGTGTCAAGCCATCATGAGGGTCTGACATAGCTGAGCTGCCATTCCCGTCCTCAGAACTCCAGATGGGTCTGGCAGAGTCATCATTCTTGTCCATGGAGCCTAGGATAAGAAAGGTGATGACGTTCTTCGAGCCCCCACTCCAGGGAGGACTCTACCTCAAGCCATTCCTCCCGTTGTCAATTAGAAAGGGTCTCTAAGAGAGAGATGGACCTCAATCGAAAGATCTAGGAAATGGACAACCGCATGGAAGCCCTGAGGGGTTGAAATCTCGAGCTTGGACACAGCATCTAGTTCGCATTGGAGCCACCATTTGCATAGAATATCATGGAGGAGCCTCTTCCACCATGATTCAAAATACCTATGTAATGATCTAGGACTTCATCTAAAAAGGCTTGTTAGAAGGTATTATTTGGGTTTCTTGATCTAGTATAAGCATCCAAGATCTTTCTAGTGAATAATCAATGTAGGATTAAATACATGCCCACATGGATTCTTATTAGTTGAAGGCGAAGGAGGGGTTTGAACAGTTTGTTTGCCATGAAGTAGTGAGAAGATGAGTCCGCTAGAGTATCAACCATTTCAACTTGGTGACCCTAGAGATCTACAACCTAAATCATTTGGTTGTGATGACCGCTCTGAAGTGCAGGTTGAGGCCTTCTTGGTTTCTCTCTTCTTTGGAGAAGAAGTTTTTGAGGGATTTCGTCGAGCTTCTCGCCCAAGTCGAAGAGTATGTGATTGCCGAGGAGGTGATGGTGGCTCCGTGAGAATAAGCTAGACAAGCATGACAAGAGTAAAAGGAGATAAGAGGTAAAGGAGGAATCAAGGAAGAAGTGTAGAAGAGATGAAGGAAGCTCTTGCCAACCAAGAAGCCAGCCTTGGAAGTTTGAGAGGTACACACCTCTCAACAATTTGAGAGCGCAGATCTTATAGAGATTGAAAAACGAGGTCATCTGAAATGGCGTCGAAAGATGAGGGCACCAATAGCTAAGAGGAATACAAAAAAGTATTGTAAATTCCATTGAGATCATGGGCACAACATTGACCTTATGTTTGGTTAGGATCATGAGAGGATGGATGGATGAGGTTGGAAGGATGGATGACCTCTATCCACTACTTGGTTCAAAAAGTTACGAAAAGGATGGATGAAAAAGGAGCGGTTGTCCATCCATCCTAGCCCATCAATTTGCATCTTCCCAAATTGGAAGGATACAAGGAGGATGGATGGAGCAAATGATGGATAGATTTTTGACAAAATTAACCCTCATTAATTTTTTGATTAAACTATAATATTTTTTCATTTTTTTCATTCATATTATTTATATATATTTTTATATGTGCTGTTAATCATATACTACTAAATTTTATTACTAATTATTTTAATTTTATTACATAATTTTGATAATTATAATTAAATAATTAAATTGTCTTCAAATTCTCTATGTTTATTTACTTTTTAATTAACTATTTGTATCATATTAATTACTATTTAAATTAAATTTTAAATTAATTAGTTATTTATATTAGTTAGTATATATAATTAATTCATTAATAATTAGTTTACAAAATCATGTATTAAATTAAATTAAATTAAAATTAAAAATTTATATAATTTTTATATAATTATAGATTATAAAGATTATAATATAGTGTTTACTTTTTTAGTATAAATAAGTATTATAAATTGATAATAGTAATATTTTTACAAAAGAATAGTTTAGTAAAAATATTATACAAATATTATTCATCCTTCTTTTCATTCCTCCTATTCTAAACAGAGGAGGAAATCATTTCGATCCATCCTTTCATGTTTCACCAAACATATAAAAGGATGGATGGATCTTCCATCTATTCTCTCTCTCATCCATCCTTTTTCTTCAATTCATTCTTTATACCAAATAGAGGGTGAGTTACTGTAGCTTAAGGATGAAATTGAGGCCCTTATCTTGTGAGGGTAACTCAATCGCTATGTTGACGACCAACGAGACTGAGAGGATGCTAGCTGGGACCAGCACACCAAGCGGCAGATTGACAATTGACCTACAATAGGGGTCATTAACACTATTTTCAGCTGACTTTTGGTTGGAGGGACTGTTACGCCTTTGACTCGAAATCGCATGTCAGAGGTTGTGGCAATCACCACATGCTCATTAGGAACTCTCCCCATAAGCATGTAAGGGCTCATCATGATATCATAAATAGCAATGGAATATATTTAAATAATTAATGTTCAAACTTTGATTTAAATAACTAAATCAAAATTAAATGTCTTACAAAACCAACAATATTCTAAAGTTTTGCTGTAACTTTAATGAAACCCTAATCTAAAGTAAATATGCTAAAATTATATCTCTAGCCACTCTGCCATAATGAAACCTAATCTAAAATAAATATGATGATTCTCTCTAGTTGCTCTCTTACAACGAAACCTGAGTCAAGTTCTCCACATAAGAAATCCAATAACGAGCTAGACAACCTAATAAGCAATGAATACTTGAACCTGATTGATCAAGCAATAAAATAAGTAATAATTTATAGAAAATAAGTATATGATATTCATCAGTTTAAAATTAAATTTAGATGTGCAGCATTATCAAAACATCATGCATGCCAAATTTGATTTTTCTTAGAATCTAAATTCTATCCATAAATTCAATTCCTTTCAAAACTTCATCTTGATAGCCATGAACCATGACCACATTTAGACCTTATGGTTGTTGGGTCATATAATGAGCTTAGAACAATCAAAGTGCCAACATATAACTTCATTGGCAAGGTGTTAATGTGCTAACATATAATCTTCATTGGTAGGGTATCAATGTACTAATGTATAATCTTCATTGGCAGGATATTAATGTACTAATATATAACCTCCATTAGCAGAGTATCAATATACTAGTGCATGATCCTCACTGGCATGATATTAATGTACCAATATAACTCCCACTAATGGGTTATCATTATATTGGTAGGCTGCAAATACTTCTTGAATCAAAACTCTTTTCACATAAAATGTGTCCTAGTTCAAATCAAAAAACACGCAATACCATTCAGTATCGAAATTAGTCAATCATAATCCATATAAAATCAATATCTTTGATCATCCATCAAATAATATTCCATAATAATAATCAAAAAATAAATATTATGCTTTAAGTTTATAAATCATAGATAATACGACTTAAAATTCAATAACATAAATACTATATAACTTGCTGATAAATTTAGAAGAAGGGTTACATTATTTACCTTGTGAGTGGAATCAACTAACAAGTCCAATTAATTCTGAAAATCCCCACCTAGAGCCTAATATTCAAAAATCATATTTCTATGACAATTTGCTATGATTAATTTAAGAATAAAAATTCTAAGTCCCAACATCCTCATATGGCTGGCCAAGCGCTAGTGTTCGACCTCCTAGTCGATCTGATCTAGGTCGTTCAATTATCAACTACAAATTAGAGTTGTGTTATGATGCAAATAATACTATAGGAAGTATTAGTGGTGAAAACATAGCGGTGCCCAGCCTAGGCCAGGTTGGTGGGCTAGCATGTTGCCTAGTGGCCAAGGGGTCACTATGATCATCACAGGTTAGAGGAAGGGGACCCTTTGGGGTCTAGCCTTCATCAACAATGAGAATAGGAGAGAGAGAGAGAGATGACTCCCCCCTCTTTTTTTCTTTCTTCTTTCTTTTTTACTTTTTTCTTCCTCTTTGGCAAAATAGAGGATTAGAAAGGAAGAGGAGGAAGTGAAGGGTTGGTAGTCCGGCAAGGGGCGGTGGTACTGCTGGGGTTCAGTGATGGTCGAGCGTGAATGTCCGATGATAGCAACGGGCAAAGGAAAAATGACAAAAAGGGGATGTCTCGGCTTGATTGATTCTGAGTCTCAGTCTGCTCGTTGGTGGCTGGGACTTTAGTAAAGGTTGGAGACCGGCACAAGGGAGAGGTTGAGGGCCTCAACGACGAATGTCAATGATGGGGACTGTTGGAAAGAAGAGGAAATAGGGTTGGAAATTTAAGAAAAATAGAGCATCTCTATTTCAACAAAAATCTAGTGACAGCCAGCTAGATCTATGATTTAAGGACCAAGAAGGATGCGATCTAAGGACCGTGAAGGATATGGAGGAGGATTAACTAAAGGATTGAGAGACTATTACTTTGTTTCTAGCGGTGCTTAAGCTATGGTGGTGGCGAATAATGCTCGGGATGGAGGAAGAGACATCGGCAATCGTTGACCTAAGGCTTTTACCTTCGATGGGGAGGTCGGGGGAAGCTTTAGCCTTTTAAATACATAGTGCTAGAGGGAGGTGCCATAGTCCTTAGCTTCGAACTTTGCTGGAGAAGTCACGGAAGACTCCCATCCATGGTATTCCATATTGGCTCGAACCGATCGGTACACCCCATACCGTATCGTACCGACATACAATTAGAATGATCGATCATCAAAATCATTCTAATTGCTTCTAAAATCCACCAGTGACACCTAACAGTATATGGTGGCAATCCATCAGAATTGAAAGTGAACCTCTCGGTACAGCTACCTATGTGATTGGATTCTTCTATCTTGAGCTCCAACAGGATTAGGATTAAGGTGAACTCGTCAAACCCAATATCCGTCATATAAATTAATTATTCAATTCGAGTCATATGTAAAATCCTTTATAGAAAGTCTTTCTATCATCTTCACTCTGCAATGGCCATAGGCTTATGGACTCGATTCTCATGATCATCATAGGGCTACTCATCTATCGAGGTAGATAGATCCCTTATTGGTGCAATCTAATTCCTATAATGAACGTACTATAGCAAACATACACCTCAGGATTCCGAATGACTAGGAGATCGAGTTATGATATAGTCAAACTACAACATCCTTAAGGTGAATTGCCGATGCACCTCAGGTCAAAGAACCAGACATACTACTGCAATATCGAGCCAGTCATCGACGAGAAGATAGACTTCCTTATGAATGCTCAAGGTGGTCATGCTCAGTGCCCTCGTTCTCTAATGAGTATCTGTACTCGTCCCGATGTCTCCACACCGTAGACTCAAGACTCATCTACTCAAAGAAAGCGATCATACACCAACCTTCCGGATCAATCATCATCCTCGTGATGATCCTATGGTCGGAAGCAATTTATAAGTTAATTATGAAAATTAATGTCTTAAATTTTTAACTTTTTGAAAATATGAATTGTCATTACCATTAACTCAAAGGATGTATCACATACACTTTAAATACATTCTGTGATAGAAAATAATTTTTTTATTAATTTATAGTTAAAATTACAAAATTGTCCTTAGAAGTGTATTACAAGTGTTAGCCAATCTGGCTTCTAGGGCACACATCTAACAAATTAAACCATGAATTACCTTTTAGATCTAATCTAAACACATTCATGTTTAACTTTCTAATTGAAACAATTTCAATCATAAAAATTCTTTCATTATTTATTTTAATGAATAAGTTCTTGGTGGCACCCCTACTGCCATAACAGATCCCCACTGAATGGGAGGGGATGGCTTTGAAACCATACTTATCTCTTATGACCGGATGGCTTGGTAGCTCATTCATCCTAGATTACTAAGTTATTTGGATCTAGCATATCAAATATGTAGGCATTTAATTTTCTAATTAACATATTAGAATATGTCAAGCCAACCTTGCTCTGATACGATTGTTGGAAATCGAGAAGGGTTAAAACATGCATTTCGAAACTTTTTCGAATTTCATTTCAGCGGAAGGAAAAAAATTAATCTAATATTAATTATGGCATGCATTGATCTAATTAATAAAATCCTATTTAGGATCTAGACATGCTAATATGTAATTAAAAATTTAAATACGATCGATCAGCAAATCATATTTGCTGACCGATTTAAGTTCAGAATCCGATACTTGTACGCGGGTGGCTGATCTCTACGATTTGAATCCACCGAAAGAAGCTCTGATATCGCGCTGAAGCCGCACACATGTTCGGCCTCTATGGTTGGTCCACACCGAGCTCCTAGTCCTGATCAGCTCCATCGGAGTGCTAGCTCCTCGTCGGGATCTTTGACGGTTGATTTCGATCGATCCAATCGATCGTCTTTCTCTTGATCTTTCGGATGCTCTAGAAAATCAAATGATGTGCTTTGGAGGATGACGAGGTGGTGTCTGAAGTTCGGTGGCGATCAGGCACTCATAGGACTCTCTCTCCACTCGAACCCAAAAACCCAAATCTAGGGTTTCACACACCTAGAAAATCTTGACTATCGGAAACTCTATCACGCCCACACTATGGAATTTTTCCGTAAAACTAATTTTCACAGGTAGAGGGACTCCCTCTATCGAACACCCACTCTCAAAACTCTTTTCACATGAGTGACAAAAGAGGAAAAATAAGAAGAGGCGTGAGTAATGTTAGCACAACATTCCTTTTGTATTTTCTCACGCCTACAAAGGATGTGCCCCTCTACTATTCTCTCTCTAAGAAAGTTTTCCACGCTCCCTCTCAGAGTCCTCACATTAATCCATGCACGCCTAGAGAAAAAATATTTTTTAAAATGGGCGACAATAATGGACTTTACGCATGGAGAATGGATAAGGGTAGGGAGATAAAATTTGTTGCAACCTCTAATTATAACACTTGAATTCAAAATTCAAGAGGAGTATTATTCATTTCCAACGTCCTTATCAGGTGGGTGATGAGCAGAAGGATTGTTCTTCTGCGCCCACTTTGAAAAAAATGCCACAAAAATGCGACAAAACTAGATGGCGTGGGGAATGGATAAGAGAGAGGAGTTAGAGGGCTAACAAACTTGAATTCAAAATTCAAGTTAATCTCATCTGATCCAACACTTAGATCAGGTCAAAAGGAGAAGAGAGGAGGGGCGCACAACCATTTCTACGTGAGAAATCTCATGCAAAAAATAGAGGGCGTGGGTTAAAGCTGGTCAAGGTGGTGCAGGGAGTTCAAATTCAAACTAGCTTTGAATTTGAGCCAAATTGGTTTTAGTCAAACCAATTCTTCCAGACCCAATTAGATTAGGTTAAATGCAACCAAATTAGGCTTAACCCAACCCAACCTAACAAAATTCTAATCAAATTAAAAATGAATTAAGTCCAGCCCATGATCGAATCAGGGTCTAATCTCCTATAACGATTAGGTCATCTCATGACCTGATCGGGTGAAACCTAATTGAATCAAATTTAATTGGATTTGATCGAATCCTCATCGCTCAGTCAAATTGAGCTAACCAGCAATCAAATTGTTAATTAATCCTCCAATAAATACAGAGCTCCAATTGGATGGATGTTCGGGTAACAAAGTCCCAGCTACACGAAACTCTTGAAGAGTCTCAAACCAGTGGGACTCGAGTCCCAGACCATAGAGTCTTAGATCATCAGGACTCTCGATTAGAGAGTTCCGGACAAGTAGGACTCAGAGTTCTAATCTAGTGGGACTCTTGATCACAGAGTTCTAGGTAATTGAGACTTAATATCAGCTATCAGATCAGGTAGGAACTCCTATTGTGTGACTCCATAGGTTCGAATCCTAAGCTGATAGCACAGGAGCTAATTTACTATACCTATCGATGTGACCATCTAGTAATGATACCCGACGACCGGATAGGTCGAATAGTCGCAATGCAACATTGACGAACCTATGGCATATGGTTACTGTATGATTCATCCTCTTGTCCTCAATGCTCAAAAGATGACCTAAGGTTTAACCGTCAATCCTAAAAATCATCCACAGTGTATTTCAAAATTCAGTGTCCATCGAATGGACCACCCTGACCAAGGGTTTGCTAAATTGAAATACAGTGATGCACTTGCTCCAATACTTGGAGAGGTCTTCCATCTTGACTCACACACCGATTTTACAAGTACTTGACTGCATCCAGTAGCCTTCCGTCACTAAATTAGAAATTCAGGTAGTTCGGTACCTAAGTATAGTGAGTTGCTTGCAAGTCATCATTGGTAATCTCAGGTCTAAGGGACATTTATATCCATACTCTTTGCAAGCAACTCTTGACAACAAAGAGCTATGTAGTTGGGTCACAATCAGTGAAATGTATTCCTACACTTCACCTGCATGCCATACCAACATCTTCATACTCTTTGGTTAAGAGGACAACTAATGAATGTGGCACGCAAGGACCTGCACTCGATTATGTTGTCGTCCTTGGTAACAACGTATCATTTGGTGGCGATCAGGTTTAAGGACTAAGCGACAAATTCTTCTTTGTCGAGACTAAATAGTCCCAAGGACTTTATTACAGAAGAGTTCATTTCAGGAAGATGCACAAAAGTGATGAATTGCTAGAATAAAAATTTTTATTCATTTATAATTCAAGTACATTTTACAAATCAGCTCAACCATCTACAACCTAGATGATTGGTTTTAGGATACAATTTCCAATAGTAATGGTTCCTTTGGTGTATAATGCCATTGTAGGTTGGTTTGCTTGAACATGTTGTGAGCTATGGTATTGACCCACTACCTCGTGATATAGTTCCGAACCAAGCATGGAGTAGTTTGATGTGATCATCGGCTTGCAATACTTCACGGCCACGCTTTAAGGAAAGAAGCCAATTGGGACCTTGCCCATTGAAGAGTTGGATGCTCGGGATGAGTAGAAGCAGCAACAAGGAGAACTGGTCGAGGAGGTCGTGCCGATTCCCCTTAATGATAGAGATGTGAGTAGAACGGTGCAAATTGGCTCCCTGATGGATGAAGCAACCAAAGCTCAGCTTGTTGATTTCCTCCAAATCAATGTGGACATCTTTGCCTGGTCTGCCTCGGATATGCCAGGTATTATTTTTGATGTCATTGTTCATAGGCTAAATGTGGACCCAATATACCGACTAGTACGACAGAAGAAGAGCTTCACTCTGGAGAGGTAGTGGGCCATTGATGAGGAGGTGGACAAGCTCCTGAAGGTCGGCTTTATCTGCGAAATCAACTATCCCGAATGACTAGCCAACATTGTTTTGGTGAAGGTAAATGTAAAATGGAGAGTCTGCAACAATATCGATCTCAATAAGGCATGTCTTAGGACAACTTCCCACTACGAGGATTGATCATCTCGTGGAAGCAACTTCAAGGCATCGGTTGCTAGGCTTCATTGATGTGCTCTCGAGCTTCAACTAGATCCAATTGGCCACCAAGGATGGGGAGAAAATCTCTTTTATAGCTGATAAAGACCTATAATATTATAGGCTCATGCCTTTCGGCCTAAAGAATGCAAGAGTGACAATCAATGGTTGGTCAATAAAATTTTCAAGTAGCGGATCAATCACAACATGAAGGTCTATTGATGACATGCTAATGAACAGCATAGAAGACGAGCAGCATGGTGCCAATATGAAGGCCTTTGTGACCCTAAGGAGATTCTTGGGGGTTGTGGTGACCTAGTGTAGAATTGAGGCCAACCCGAAAAAGATTTGAGCTATGTTGGAGATTTCACTGCCAAAGGAGGTGCAGTGCTTGGCAAGTGGGATTGCGGCATTGAGCAGATTTGTGTTGAGGTCGGCAAAGAGATGCCTTCCTTTCTTCAAGGAACTAGGAAGATGAAGAATTTTAAATGGACCAAGGAATGTTAGACTCTGCCTTCGACTAGCTCAAGAAATATCTTGGTTTGCCACCTCTCCTCACGCAATCATGCCTTAAAGAGATGCTGTACCTTTATCTCGCAATTTCTCTCACTACTTTGAGCTCGGTCCTGGTTCGAGGAGTCTAGAAGCCAACCTATTATACAAGCAGAGTTCTTTGAGATGCTGAGATGAGGTATCAGATGCTTGAAAAGATGGCCCACACACTTATCATCTCGGCTTAGTTTGCGATCCTACTTCCAAGCCCACTCCATCACGATGCTGATCAACTAACTGATGAGGTAGACTTTGCATAAGTTAGACATATCAGAGCGATTGACCAAGTATATGGTTTAGCTTGGAGAATTTGACATCCATTATCAACCTCGACCTGCCATCAAAACTTAGGCGTTAGCATATTTCATGTAAAATGCACCATTACCAAGGGAGTAAAGGATGAGGATAAGTAAGAGGAGGACAAGTTGGAGGACTTTTGGATTCTTCATGTTGATGGGTCCTTTAGTTGAAGTGAAAGCAAAGCTGGACTGATCCTCACTGGTCTGAAAGAAATCATTGTAGAATATGCATTGAGGCTCGATTTCAAAGCCTTCAACCAAGCCAAGTACAAGGATTTCATCATTGGCCTCAAACTCGCTAGGGAGCTTGAAATTCATCACTTAGTGACTCCTAGCTTATTGTTGGACAAATTTAAGTAGGTGTTTCATAATGGCCAAATACATGTCTCGGCTTTTAACAAATTCGAAATTCAGCGGATCGCAAGGTTGGAGAATGCTAGGACCGACTTAATATCGAAGTTAGCCACCTCGGAGTGTGTCGAGCTAAAGAAGTGCTTGAGAAGTCTAGCATTTAGTCAAGCTCGGTGTTGGTGGATTTTGAATTGAGCTAATTGATCTTCTTATTGACTACCTCTAGGATGGAAAGCTCCCCAAGGATAGGGAGAAGCCTGAAGACTCTAGTACCATGCAACTCGTTACTTCCTCCTAGATGGAAAGTTTTACAAAAGGTCCTTCTCACCTATCCTTTGGTGTGTTCGGTCATCTAAGGCAAACTACGCTCTTTAAGTGATTCATGAGAGGATTTGTAGCAATCACTTGGGGGGCAAGGCATTGGCATACAAAGTACTATGACAGGACTACTATTATCCAACCTTACAAAATGGTCAGCTACTTTGTTCTAGAATGTACCGTTATGGACGAAGAAACTTCTGAAGTAGATGTTGAAAAACGGTCAGAAGACCCTACAAGCTCAAAAGATGATGAAAACATGGGGCCGGGCCTAGAAGAATTATGGACCCTGCATGTTGATGGCTCATCGAATCTGGGTCAGGAGCTGGATTCATTTTATCCAGCCCGGAAGGAGATGTGGCTGCATACGCCTTGCGCTTTGAGTTCCCAACCATTAATAACAAAGTGGAATATGAAGTCCTAATCGTCGGACTAAAGATCGCTAAAGAAGCTGGGGCTCAATACCTAAAAGTCCAGTGATTCTTGGTCAGACAGATCAAGGAAGAGTACGAAGCTCGAGAGGAGAATATGAGAAAGTACCTCCAAAAGGTAAAAGACTTGGTCTCTTTTTTTCAAAATTTTGATATCCAACAGGTTCCCAGGGCACAAAACGCCAGAGCCGATGCCTTGTCCAAACTGGCGTCATCATTGCCCGCTGACCTGAAGAAAGAGACCTACTTTGAAGTCTTAAGAACCTTGAGCTTAGAAGAGCCGCCGCCATCCAACAAATCGACGAGGAACCTAGCTGGTTGGACCTCTTTCTGAAGTATCTAAGATCAAGTGAGCTACCACCCGATTGCAAAGAAACTCGGAGGATCAGAAACAAGGCCGTGAGATATGTATTGCTCAATAATGAATTGTACAAGCGGTCTTTTTTTCTGCCTCTTTTGAAGTGCTTGTGTCCATCTAAAGCTGACTACGCTATGCGAGAAGTCCATGAAGGAATCTGTGGAAGCCACTTGGGGGGTAGATCCTTATCTTATAAGATTCTCCGGTAGGGCTACTATTGGCCTACAATGCAACAGGATGCATAAAATTTTGTTAGTAGGTGCGAGCAATGCTAATGGAATGATAGGATCCAGTGTCAACCGGCAGCACTTTTGACTCCAATTGAAGCTCCATGGCCATTCGCCCAATGGGGGTTGGACATTTTAGGTCCATTCTCTCGAGCTTCAGACCAGTGCAAGTTTCTTCTAATGGCCATTGATTACTTCACGAAATGGGTTGAAGTTGAACCTTTAGCCCAAATCACTGAAGCGAAAGTCCGAGACTTCATTTGAAAGTCGATCATTTGTCGATACGGTCTTCCAAAGGTGTTAATCTTCAACAACGACAGACAATTTAGTGGAGCTCAACTCCGTGAGTTTTGTAAAGACCATGGGATGGAGCAACAGGCCACCTGCAAGTGAATTGAGAGGTAGAAGTCACCAACAAAACCCTCCTGCAAGGCTTGAAAGCCAGATTGGATCGGATTGGGGGGTCATGGACAGAAAAGCTTCATCATGTCCTCTGGGCCTATCGAACCATCCAAAAAATTCTCACAGGTGAAACCTCCTTTAACCTAGTGTTTGGGATGGAAGTAGTCATATCTGTGAAATTCGGGCTTCCTTCCCTTAGAGTCGAGGAGTATAGCGAAGACACTAACCCAATATGGCTCAAAGCTAACCTCGACCTGATCAAGGAAAGTAGGAAACATGCTCCGATGAGGACAGCTGCCTATCGCCAAAGGGTAGCTAGATGCTATAACGCTCAGGTTAAGGCCAAGGAATTCAGAGCTAGCGATCTTGTCCTCCGATGAATTGAAGTTTCACAACCCATGGAGCAAGAAAAACTCTCACCTAATTGGGAAAGCCATTACCAGGTTGATGAGGTGATACGCTTAGGAACTCACCATTTGAAGCGGCTAAATGAGACTCCACTTCCAAGGTCTTGGAACTCGGCTAATCTCCGCATGTATTATCAATGATTCATATGATATTAAATAAATGAATTTCCAAATTCATCGACTCATACTTGCGTAACAGGAAAGACTCAGGAGAAGTCTCACAAAGTCTTTTTGATCGGGACAACTCAGTAGATTCCTTAGATCGGAACTGCTTTGTCCAAGGTCCTTCTGATCGGGATGACAACTCAGCAGATTCCTCAGATTGGAACTGCTTCGTCCAAGGTTCCTTTGATCGAGATGTTAACTCAGCGAATTCCTTAGATCAGAATTGCTTTATCCAAGATCCTTTTGATCGAGACAACTCAGCAGATTCCTCAGATCGAAACTGCTTCATTCAAGGTCCTTTTGATCAGGACATTAACTCAGCAGATTTCTCAGATTGGAACTGCTTCGTCTAAGGTTTTTTTGATCGAAATATTAACTCAGCAAGTTCCTTAGATCGGAACTGTTTTGTATAGTCTCTTTGTTCGGGATGACAACTCAGCAGATTCCTCAGATTGGAACTGCTTTGTCCAAGGTTCCTTTGATCGAGATGTTAACTCAGCAGATTCCTCAGATCGGAATTGCTTTGTCTAAGGTTTCTTTGATCGGGATGTTAATTCAGCAGATTCCTCATATTGGAACTGCTTTGTTAAAGGGTGGGATAATGTTACAGCAAGTTCCTCAGGTCGGAACTGCTTCCTACAAAGTTCTTTTGATGTCGGAATTGTTTCCTCAAGATCCTTTTGATCGGGATATCACCTTGGCAATGTTTTGTAGGTCAGAATTACGCAACTTCAAAATTACTGAAGTGAAAATACCTCATAAAAGGATTTGATCGGACTGATCTCTCCAAAATCCACATTCACTTCGACAAACAAAAAATATAAAATGACATTTATTTATTTATAGAAGAAAAGTTCTTACAAGAGCAATAATGCCAGTATTGCTTTTACAAGAAACAACGAAAAGAAAAAGGAAAACAAAGGATTTTACATCAAAATTACAATAGATCTTATGGGATCAAGATTCCAATATGATGCTGTTTTTAGGAATAGCATGACCATGAGCCTACCGAGGTCAAGATTGCATTCACTTGGTGCTTACCTCTCTATAGTCCCGAGCCGTAGTCTTTGAAGAAACCACAACCAATGCGGAGATTAAAGAGATTCGTGAGCCCGCTGGGAATAGATACACCGAGGCCAAGATCGCATTTGCTTGGAGTCCATCTCCACGTAGTCTTGGACCAAGGTGCCCTGCATCGACATAGACGCACACTAGGGAACCCTGAAGAACAATCAAGTTTGCATCAAAGCATCATCTCGCTGACCCAGGACTGAAGTCTTCAAGAAGACCACAGCAAAGGGTGCCTTCGAGGCAAAAGATGTAATTTAGATCTTCGTTCCCGACAGCGGCTCGACCCTCTCCTCCCCTTCAGAAGCGGTGCACCACGCAAGCACCTAAGAAACAGTCATTAGATCCCTGCCTTTACCAGACAACGGAACAGTGACAAAGCTCTCGAGGCCGAGGGAACGACAACCTCCGATACGAGGAGCGAAATGATAGATCTCAAGATCAAGAACATGAACGTTCCGCAACCAAAATGTCCATCATGAGCATCTTTAAACCGGCCGAAGCTGATTGAGTCTTCTCCTCTTCTTCCGGTAGATGACTATTGCCCCGACAGAGGAACATAACTTTATTCCTCTTTAAGGGAGCGCATCACCTTGCGATCATCCAATGAAATGTTCTGACTATCGCTGATGGAAGGAAAGCAGAAGGAAGTCTCCCTTAAAAAGGAAAGTCCGCCATAATTGCTTCTATCAAATCATGCCATGTGCAAGTCTAAAGATTGGATGAGTTTACCGCCCTACAACTGTACGCCAAATTATGTAAAAATTATTGCTACGTCGCTTCTTAAACCATGCGCATTTAATGCCATGCAGAATAATGAGCACGTCTCGTTAATTATGCGTGTGATTAACGAAAAGATCGATTTGTAAGCCTTTAAGTCGGAATCAGCTTACTCGAGGCTTCTCGGGTCGAAATCTCAACTCAGGTTGGAGTAAAATAAAAAAGACCGAGCGAAAAGAAAAGTGGTAAAAAATAAAGAAGTTTCATTTAAATGGAATTTTCTTTACAGTGGCTCTGATAAGCTAGAACATATAGAAGAAAAAGATAAAGTAAACTCAGGAAGTATTTTTTGAGCCAATGGGAGCTTCAACCACATCGGCGATAGGCGGTATGGGGACCTCGTCCAAAAAATCTAGATTCAACTCTGGATGCCGAGCAATCACTGCACTTTAGATGAAGCGTTTCCCCTCGTCATAGGCGTCGATTGCAAATTCTACCTTTTCGAGTTTGAACTCCTCCGACGCTCGGAAACTCTCCACAGCCTTTGAAGCAGTAGCCTCAACTCGTGCTTCCAGTTCACTTTGGAGCCTGGTTGTTTTCTCCTCTGTCGTCTTCATTGCGATTTTAGCCTCCACTTCAAACGCCTCTGCCTTGGCAGATGGGGCCTTAAGCTCTTCCACTTCTGCCGCTAGAGCTTCTTTAATGCCTAACAGTTGGGAGTTCTTCTTAATTAACTTCTTCAGCACTGTTTCAGCATCCTCCGCTCTTCTCTTGGCAGCATCGGCCCTCATGGAGGCCTCTTCGGCCGTCTTTAATGCCTTATTCTTTGTAATTTTGAGCGTTTTGGTGTCCATCTTATGCTTCGTCGCTTCGGTCGAAAGCTCGACAAAACATTCCATAAACCCATTCAAATAATGGGTGAGTTGTCAAAATATTTCATATCGTTTATAACAGCCACATCTCAAAACAAAAAAGCTTAAGAAAAGCGTAATGATATGACTCCAACCCATCCGAATAAAACAGTCCAGAGCTTTTCGGCTCTTTATTTTGTGAGGCTCAGTCAGCAATTTCATTGCATTGGCTGGATACAGAAAGTTAGAGAATGCTTTACTTGCCAGCTTGTAATCCTCCAGGGCTGATGCCTCGAGCTTTAAACCCGGCTGGTGTAGTTCCGGAAGTTCTAGCAGCCTCGGCCGGCTCCTCTAGAAAGAGTTCAGAGACGTCAGGAGTCGGTAGACTCAAAATAACTTTGTTGAATAAGCACTCAGTCGAACTCTTCTAACCCTCAACAATCGGAGAGCCCAAATCATGCTGAACCCACAATCTCGAAATTATCAATGGAGAGGGGTTTAGGCTCTTCTGACTTAGAGGTCAGTGGCGCAGGAAGAAGCTCGATCCGGGCATGGGTAGATCTACTGCTGGTTGGTTCTGCCTTTCTCTTTCGAAGGGTCTTCGAACCTAGCACTTTCGGCAAGCTTGGATCTGTCCCTACAATCCAAAATGTCAACACATTAGCATTAGACCTTAGAGCTCAAGTAAGATACAATCGTAAGGCAAGGAGCTGATGTGCACCCTCTGGGCCAACTTAGCTGATGCCCATGTTGTATAAGGTCTGTTTGGATAAGAGCTCTTTCAGTTTTGGAATTTTGAAGCCGCACAAGGTCTCTAAATCTTGCCTCAGGTGCTGGTTGAGTGGCGGATCCTTCAACACGGCCTCTTGGGGCTCGTCCCAATCCACAAAGCCCTATTCGTCGCTTGAGGAGCGAGAGCAAATAGGAAGCACCTTTTCCAACCATGAATAATGGAAGGAGCACCTTGGATTAGCAGAAGAGTGTTCTTCCTACTCTTGAGAGTCACGTACCACCATTCGCGAGATTTAGGATGTCTTTTCAAGGTAAAATAATAGCGAAAAAATGTGATGCTGGGTTCGACCCCAGCCAAAACACATGCTGCGGTAAAGTCACAAATGTGTCACCATGAGTTCGAAACAACTGAACATAGCGACATTTCAAGAAAATGAAAAAGAATAACAAAAAAGGGATGGAGAGGAAATCTTAGCCTAATCCGAAAGCATTCCTCGTAGATGCTAATCCGACTTGGGAGCGGGCTGCAAGCACTTCCTCGGCCTTTGGAGCTTCTAACTGGAATCCTGGAGGAATATGGAACTGGCTATAAATCAAACACCAAATCCCTCTTCGTCATCTATGATTGAAAGGTCATCGGCGCAAAATCTGAATCTCCAAAGTGGGCCATTCTTCCGAAACAAAAGAGTGAAAAGAGAAGCAAAAGAAAACAGACGAACGAAGAACCTGCAATGATAAAAAGAGACAACATAGCCTGACCCTTTGTCTCACCTAAGACTTATATACAAAATCAAATCAGAGGGATTTTCAAATGATTCATCTCTTCAGGGCATTAAATATGGAAAACATAAATCGATATAACTCGAATGCGTGGCGAATATAGTTTGAATGCAGCTTTTGCCGTTGGTACGACAATCGATGCAGATGGTTGCAATCATGCTCTGTGCCACTTCCAACGGCAATAATCACCACGTGAGAGGAGGTTTCGATTCTATCTCCTTCGAATCTACTGATAAGTGCTTCGAAGATGACAAAATGTACCTTAGATTGGGATTTGAAGTACAAGTTTGGAGCATAACAAAGAGGAAGAAGCAAGTCGCTTTGGCAAAAATAATATTTAATTCATAAATCTTAAATGCCACATCAGCTTACAAGAAGAAGAGAAATACAACTTTCAAAAACCTTTTAATCGTTGACCCTAGAATGGTCTTCTTCAACATCGACCTCTTCTGTCTGTAAAGCAGAGTCAACCCTATTTGTTCCCATGAGGATATCGAATGAGCTCGCAAATTTTCTGAGATAGTGATCTATTACGGCCTTCAAACTCTTATCTGATGGATCCGTCCGTAAAGACTCAGCGTCATCCATTGGAAGACGAACCTAGGCCATTTCTTTGCACCTCTCAAAATCCATAGAGAACCCTAATTTGCAGGCTTTAATCACAATGTCAGTCCTGCTCTTATATAATCGGTCGAGTCTTTCGCTCACCTTTTGAAGCTTGACCTGGGATGCTGAGGGTTTTCGAATTATAAGTGTCCCTCTTGTTGAAGGACTTTCGGCCCTCCGAGTTGTCTCCCCTTCATGGTGTGTTCTATCAGAAGTCCTGGGCCTTTTGTTTGGCCTCCTATCAGAACTCCTTGGAGGACGAACCTCGAAAGTAAAGTTCCTTCTCCCTTCGAGTGTCCTCCTCAGACGATCTATATCTTCATGAGGCCGACGACAGTCTCGCTCAGCTTATGACCTTCGTCTTTCAAGAACTTCAATCCTTCTATGATCCCTCTTCAACTTGTCATCTCGATGATTGATCATCTCATGGGCTTCAAAAAGCACTTTCTCGGAACAGTCAATCTCTTTGGTTAGCTCAGTATTAGCAGCTTTTTCTTGCTCTAGATAATATCTTAATCTATCAATCTCCTCCCTCGCCTTGGCAAGCTCTAAAGATGAAACTCCAGAGGTAACCCCAACGAAATTGGCTAGATAATGACCAACCAAAGCCAAAAGACCTAAAAGCACCTGCCATCCGGCACTGAGCACCTCCCTCCAAAACCCGTTTCTCCTCAAGCGAGAGGTGGCCCTCTAAAAACTCAGCTGTAGCTTTGAGGGTCTCTACGGTAGAGGGAGCAGGAGGGGCCGGTTGTGAAGCCTCCACCCGAGTTTCAATCGGAGGTAGACTAGGAGCAGACGCTATTTGTCCCAGTAGACCCGCAGCCTCGATTATCCAAGCCAGTTCAGGAGGATTAGCTATCTCTGCAACCCTTGCCGCTTCTGTGGGAAGATCCTTTGAAGGAGTCTCTTCTACTAGGTGATCCCCAGTAGCAACCCTCTCTGGAGGAACTGGTGGAGCTAACCCTGTAGCAACTTTTGTTGTCGAACCTCCCGGTGCAACCACAACTTCAGTCGTCAGAGCCACCTTTTCAACCATGGCCTTCACCCTTGAATCCACTAGCTCGCCAGCCGACGAAAGATTTTCGTCCCCCATACTTGATGGAATTGGAGGTGTGGCCGGCGAAACAACATTCAAAGCCCTAATGGCGTTTTCCTTAGGAATCGAAGAGTGAGCGGACAAAGCCCTAGCCTGCTTCCTTTAGGCCGAAAACACATGAAGCATTCTTGCTAACGGGGGATCCATTTGGCTCTTAAAACTCACGAAGGAAATTTCGAGTAAGGAAGACAGTAAACGTTGCTATCGCAATCGTCTCTCTCTCGCTCACCTTCTAGGTGGATCTAAAAGAGAAGATGAAGGCCAAAAGGCATCCTTTAAATTATTCTCTTGAAGGAACCAACACTTGAGTGGCCCCCTTAATCACAGTCATTTCTGGTAACCCACGCAGCATGCTGATATTAGTAGCTATTAATACCGAAAGTATGATTAGAAGTAAAAGAGCATGATCAATCCGAGGCATTACTTAAAGAATAGTCTTTTCGCTTGACTTTCAGACTCAACACTAGGGGGGTAGTGTTACGGTAGTAATGTAAACACCTTGGATCGATCGAGTTAATGTTCAAACCACCTCGGATCAGCATAGAGACATTAGCATACCAAGATGTAAAGACTCTTTACATGTCCTCCAACCTGAAAGAGAAGTTGAAGCATGCCTCTGAGCTAATTTCTTTGATAGCAGCTCATCCAGCGTTCAGAACTTTTGAACCACCTCAGATGAATAATCCTCCAGCACACTCAACGGCTCCTTTCGAAGATAAGCGGTAACCCAGTTGTAATCTAGCCATGACCTAATTGTCCCCCACTCCACCTAAACTCGTGGGACTAGATAAGGCATTTCGATCATGCCAGTAACAACTCTCCCATTCTGGAAAAATGGCTTTAATTTCGGAACAACATGATTAGCGGTCCAAGATTAGCGGAACAACCTAACGTCTGCAAGACACTTCCTCTACAAATATCATAAACCTCGAGGATCCAGGTAAGCAAGAAATTTCTCTTAGAGAATCCATTGTTGCTTTGTTGTTCTTTGCTGACTTGAGCGTTGGAGGGTTCTTGCCGGAGTCAAATCCTCCGGTTCAGATTTTATTTTGCAGGTTACTCCAGCATTCCTGTGCGAGATGGACTGCTCCTCTTCCGAAGCATACAATTTCAAGCAACAACAGTCGCATTAATAAGAATTTAAATCCACCTCGGCCTAGTAATGTTGGAAATGGGGGAAATCGCCGACAACCTCCTAGAAAGATCTCTTACCTCGGCCTTAGGGAGAGCCGACTTGAATGATTATTAAGGGGATTGTGCATAAGCCTACCAAGGCATTCTAGCATAAGCTCGATTGATCAAACATCTGTGAGATGACCTATGCTACATGGTGAGAGAATATTATTCATTATGGGCAAATCTGAGCAAAAATGAGGCACGAACAAAAGTGCTTTCATTCATAACTCTAATTACAAGACAAAGTTAGCTTGGCGACCGAGCTATTTTACAAAATGGATACGGCAAGGTAGCTTGTTGTGCTCCAATTTTACAAGGTTTGATGACTTCGGCAAGGTCACCGGGCTTAGAAAGCCACCCTCCAACTCGAGTAGCACATTATTTTCTCCAGAAAGCAGTTTGAGGATGGCTAGACCCTTGCTGATTACGACAATGGTCTGCCCTCCTTGTTCTGGTGAAGGGTGCTTGTCCACCAAGCTTCGCCCACACTTGGCTCAGCTCTTGCTAGGACAAAGTAGAAGAGCTTAGGCTTGAGCTCTGGCACTCCCAAAAGCCCTAGAGGAAGGATTCAATGATCTTTCGCTCAAACTGAATCGAGGACCTATACTTCACTGCTTGGAGAGCCCTTCCTTCGGCTTCATGACTTGCTGCATGGCCACTCTCAGCTCCTTTTCAATTTGGGATGCTCAGAGCTTTGCTTCCTCCACCCTGTCCTCGATGCCTCAGCTCAGATTCCATCTCAGCCATCCTTCGACTAGTATCGGTGCTCATAAGAATCATTTCGGCTACCAGCTTGCTTCAAAGGAGGTCTAACTTGGCTGCAACCTTAGCCACCTTCTTCGTGGCCTTTTGCTGAGCCAATTGAACTTAAAGCTCTTTTTTTGGTGAAGAACCCAGGGAGTTTACCCTGAAGCCAGGAAAGAGAAAAGAACAGGAGGGGGCCTTAGAATCTCTCCAAGAATTGTTGAAGAATGTCTGATGCTAGGGTGGCTATCTTACCCTCTATTTATAGGGATTTGACGGTCTGGATCGGCTTGTTTGCATGGATCTATGGACACATGTTGCGACCTCTTTGCTCCAAATGGTCATTCTCTCTCCGAAAATCAAAAAGTCAAAGCTTGGGGTCAAGACTCATCAAAGTTTGGAGTCAAAACTCAGTCTTCGAGGGACAAAGTTACTACCCCCTTTAAGGTGGCATAGAAACTGACAAACTTATGTTAATTCAGCCTCGGAGTGATCCAAGTCAAGACTTGTCCTTCGAGGGACTATTGCTTGGGAAGACATCTTGGAGTGATCAGAGTGATATAACGTGATGAAGTTCATCAAAGCTACCATCCACATGGTATCTTTAGAAATGCTCTAAGCCATGGAATACTGTACTGCCCTGTACCGATCCATATTGGCCATTTTGTACCGTATTGATCTCATACTAGTATGCCATTTCGGAGTATAGCGATACTACCATATCGTACCGAACCACGTACCGACATTATGGTAGCATTTTATGGTATGTGGTTTAGTACTAAGACGGCAGACCTTTCTCTAAGCCCTATAACCTCAGTTCAGCCATGCCAAAATCGGGGGGCAAGGGAACTTGTGAGCCTACAATGGATAACCTAAGGGACTTAGCCTATTGTTCGAGGTACCTAAGCTAGCCTGAGCAATTAGTATTTTGCAAGAAATAAAAGTGGAGACATTTGAGGTAAAAGAAATTTATTTTATTCCATTTAAAAAAATATTTAAGGAGATTGGGAGAAAAGGAAGGGTACAAACTAAGAGCTTGCCATGCAGTTGAGCTAAAAAAGAAAAAAAATCTATCCTACTCTTCTTCTTCTTCCTCGGAGGACACCTCTTCAACAGCGGCTTGTGTCATGGGGATGACTTGACCAAGGTCAATTTGAGAATGTAACTTTTCGGTCATCTCCCAATTTTTGTTGAAGCTTTTGTTGGAGTCTGCAATGGCATCCACCTTGTTGCGAAACTCCTGGGAGACTTTGAAGTCTTTGACTACTTGGCGTGCACTCTCCTTTGGGTAGTCTACTCTTTGGCTCGGGCGGCCTACTTAGCTTGGATTGCCCAATCCTCGGCCTATGTAGATATTTCCTTAGCCTGGTAGGCCCTACACTCTACCTCCATCAACCCACCCTTAAGCTGAGTGATCTCTTCCTCGGCTTCCTTCTTGAGCTCCTTAAGGTTTCGTTTCACTCTAGAGGTGATAAGCTTGGTAGAATCAGCTCTCATCTTGGCAACTCGGGCCTGGGCCTTGGTGTCCTCCCTTGCCTTCGTGATCGTCGCCCATCTCATCTCCGCCTTGGCTTGTGCATCCTCAGCCTTGGACTAGTTGTGCTCAGCCCAATCTATCTTGCATTGTTAGGTCCTGAAGCAATCATTCAAGGCTTGGACTGCGTAGGTGTGCTGCAATAGAGCAAGAAAAGCTGGGATAATTAATGAAGAAGAAAGCCAAACCGAAATTTAGGGCTCCAAGGCTCGGATCCTCGCCTAAACAGCTGAATTGTATGCTCCGGTCATTATTGTCTCAATTTTTTCCCACCTGGTTGATTTCTTGTCTTTGGGGAGCATGATTCCCTGGATTGACTTAGTTGTGCCTTGGACGTCATGGAGCACTGAGTCTGTGACTTTAATTGACCATTTTGGTCGGAATGTTGCTGCTTTGACTGCCCCATTGAAGTTAAAGATGCTTCAAAGATAGGGGCCAATTAATCCTCGATGGTGGCGCTTGAACTAGATGCCAATGTAGGTGCCTGTAGGTGCCAGCATGGGGCAAATGTTGGCGCTTAAGCCAGGGCTAGTGTAGGAGTTGATGCAACCTCGGGAATGGCCGTAGGCATTGCCTTTGCTGGTAGGAACAGTCCGCTGAGGAACCTCTGGGGCAGGTGGGCGAACAAAAATTGGGACAATCACCTCCATGAGCGATCCTGCCTAATCCAACCACTTGGTCTAAGCAGCAACAATTAGCTTGGTGCAGATTGGAGCTTGGTGTCAGAAGCAGGTGGAGCCATCACTGTCTTCTTCCTCCTCGACAGCTCAACCTTACCTCTGCTAGATTTCCTCTTGCTTGTGGTGGCTTGGAGATCTTTAAACTTGAACTTCATTGCTGCAAAAATGGAAAAAGTCGAGACAGCACCAAATAGTCACAACTAGAAAAGAAAAAAAGTGATGTTGGAAGGTTCCCTTAATTATGGCTGGGCTAAGATTGGCATTCACTGAGGTTGCCTAGGCTAGCAGCTCAGAGGCATAGCCTTCGGCCAAAGAAGGGCATTGGTCATCACTCACCTATTGGACAAAAGAGGGAAGAGGTTCATTGCTTTCTTCCTTGGTGTCATCCAGCGCATTGGAAAGCATGACGATTGTGATGAGGTCACAAAGAAAAATTGGTTCTTCCATACATGAATAAACGACCGAGTAGAAGAAGGTGAGAGCCTCTCCTATAAGAGAGGTAGCACCAACCCTTGTTCCGAGGATACTCCTGGAAGAAAGCTTGGAAATACCTCATAGAAGGATTAAATCCCTAGAACATCATTAAAAAAAAAAAATACTCCAGGATCATCCCTTATGCATTGGTGACGAGCTGACTGGGGACAAGCCGATATTCATTCAAGAGCTTGAAGAATAGCATCGGGATTGGATGCCTTAGCTCCCTATTTGATGTCATTTGATCAGAAGGGTTGAGCAACTTTGGAGAAAAACTCCAAGGAGTAAAGTACTTGAAGTGGATTCTTTCTAGGTCAGCCTTTCCTAAGACACTTTTCTCAGCATCGGGGATAAAGCTGACTTCTAAAGAGAATCTTGTTGAGGCCTCGCACGCTCCCTCGAGAGAATGATGAGCTTTGGCCTTATGGTCCAAAGACCATTCTTTGACTAACAAACTCATGCCCTAGACCCAAAAGATCAGATGGAAGAAGGAAAGAAAGAGGAAAAGAAGGAAAGTGGAGAGTAAGAATAGTAGAAGGGAAGCTGCTAAGGTTATCAAACTGAAGATGATGGCTGGAAAAAAGGAGGTTGGAGAACCTACCAGAAAATTTGGGCAAAGGGATGAAGGACAATCTCCAGCCTCGATTGCAAAAAAGGAAGAACTCCAATGAAGACAAAGGACTAAGCTTTGATGAGGTCCTCATTCACTTGCTATGGAGATATGAAGCGTAGAATACCCAAAATGAAGGAGAAGAAAGGCAATTCACCTTATATAGAGCCTTGGATGGCTCAGATTAGTTTGACTATTTGAAAGTTTGGCTCGATTCACTCCACATGTTGCCCAGGCATTCGTCCTTAGGCACCATTATTAAATTTCAAATCATTGATCCAAAAATTCCACCATAATGATGAAGCATTGGGAAGGTCAATGGATGCCTCAATGCAATAAATACAAACTCCAAAATCTTCCAAGAAGCTCCCAAAAAGTCAACTTTAGTTGGTTGACCCCATGGCTCACCTTAATTGGTTGGCTCAGCTATTTTGACAACTACTTCCTTTGCTTGAGTCGAGAAAGCTATCTTGGCCTTGAAACTGGAGTGATATGCCTTGGAATCAACCATAGCCGATGTGGTGGCCCGACCCATGCAAGCTCACCACATGGCTGGAATAAAAGTATGCAGAAGTATTTAAATTTCAATTCTCTCTAGTTGGCATTTCTTACAACTCGCCCCATGATTGTGCATGGTTAATTTGTGCGGGCGAGATGCTTGAGTAAGATGCATGAGTTATTACCAAAGGATTAGCACACATGCCCGATTTACTTGGTGATGGGTGTCAACCCTCGCCTATATAAACCACATCTTATGGACCTTCAGGTACATTCTTTTAACACCACTATTTCACTATCACTTTGCCACTCCAGTCCTCTATTTCCCTCAGATTACTGCTTGACTTAGGCATCGGAGGGTCTACGCTAGACATACTCCAGCAACTAGACTCCTTTTTCTTGTTTTAGGTTGGATCTAGCATAGGAGCTTGTGTTTGAGCGCAGTCACCGCCATCCAACCTTTCTTCCTCAGCTTAGAGACCAGCAGCAAGCCCCAAGCCAACCTTGCCAACCAGAACAGAACCCCTGCCAACCTCTCCAGCGACCTTGTTGGCTCAGTGCTTAAGGTTGGGCTAGATTTCGGTGGCAACTAATAACATATAAAAATTTTCAGATAACAAAATGAATTTCTGAAGTTAGAATCTATAAGCTGCATCATAACTTTAGTTGGAAATAAGGATTCTGGACAGGACACTTTACAGAATATATTCCAAAGCTTCACACTACAGCTTTTTTCCCCCTAGCTTGCTGCTATTCTCCACTGTGTTTCTTTTCTTCACTAGCGACTTGCTATAAGTGGCTGGGATTCCTAGAGTTGCAAAACAGTATTAGAGGGCACCACTGTCCTTGATGTAAAATGAAAAATAAATGAAGAACAAAAAATAAAATTAAGAAGAAAAGAAAGAAAAGAAAAAGAAAAATAAAGATTCAAAGCCTGGATTTCAGGGATTCAATTAACCAATTATTCAAGTTTATTTTTCTCCACACAGATGGAGCCTTTAAATAGAGGAACAAAACACAACCTAATAGGACTTTAATAGTTGACTTGAATCCTAATAGAACTCTTATTATATAATCCTAACAAAATTAAGAATCCCAATAAAATAAAATAATCTAAATTAATCCACAAAAATTAAATCCATAAAATAAATTAGGGTTAGGATTTAGCGACGCTTTCTTCTGAAATACGTGCGCAATCCATGATTCCTATCATTCCCTCTTGGCTGAAAAGAATTCGACTCCGGCAAGGAATTGATGTAATCTTCTAAAATGTCTGGATCAAGATGTTGTAGTTCTTGCTCGAGAATTCAAGTAGCATCTGAGTCTGGACGGCCATACCATTTGATCAAAAATCGATGAAATCCTCCATCATCAGTAAAAATAATCTCATTTATGATAATACGTTCAATTTGATCTGATGAAGATGATGGAAGTGATGAAAAAACTAGAACTGGCATTGGAGGAGATGGAGTGTGATCCCTGCTATGATATGCATGTATAGTAGGAGGCTCGAATATGCTTCGATAAGATAGCAAATCCTTAACATTGAAAATTAGAGTAAATTTTAAATCAGAAGGTAATTTTATAAAATATGCATTCCGCCCAAGTTTATAAAGAATACGAAATGGATTAGTGGCTCAGGCATGCAACTTTTTTTGAATGAATTTAGAAGATAATGTTTATGACGAATATGAACCTTCATATAGTTATCTTCGTTAAACTCCATTATTCTATGGTAAGTATTATCAACAAGTTTATATTTTTCATTACTCATAGTAATCTTTTGTCTAATATCCGTATGAATATCATGAATGTATTTAGCAAAAGAAGTGGCAGATTCAGAAGTACGGTTATTTATGGATAAGAAAACAAGTTCAATAGGTTGATGGAGATTGAAGCTATAAATAATTTCGAAAAGATTTTTATCAGTAGATCTATTTACTGAATTATTATAGGCAATTTTTGCTATAGGTAATGACAAATCCCATATTCCAAGCTCCAACTAGACGCCTAAGTAAATTACCAGGATTACTATTTACAATCTCTGTTTGACCATTAATCTGTGGGTGAGAAGATGAAGAAAAATTTAAATTTGTTTCAAATAGTTTTCAAAGGATTTTCTAGAAATAACATAAATTTAATATTACGGTTAGATGCTATGGAGGAAGGCAAATCGTGAAGTCGAACGACTTCCTTAAAGAATAACTTTGCAATAAAAGAAGCATCAGTATTCTTTTGATAAGAAATGAAAGGTGCTATTTTGGAGAATCGACCAATAACTAGAATCATGGTCTTCACTATCTATTTTTTTATTTTCTCATGCTCCTTAAGATTTAATTTATAATGTGGAAAATTAGATATCTATGACCCTTGGACTAAATCAATGGCATGTTGGATGTCACGCGTGGAAGGTAGGTCATCAGGTATATCTTCTAAGGTTTCATCCTTAAATTCTTCTTTTAATTACTCAATTTCAGGAGTCTGAGATCAGTTGAATCTCATTGTTGGGAAGGACAGCTAACATTGTCTCAGATTTTTCACTTTCTATTTCAAATTTCTTATGAGACAAAGTGTGACAACTTTTCTAATTAAAAGGTTGAAGAGAGTCTTTATCTTTTCTAACTGGTCAGGATATGCTAGGTTTGATAGGATTTAACCTACCATCATAAGAGACTACTTCAACCTTAACCCCTTTTAGTGGTTCTTCTAAATCTTCATGTTTGTCCGGATATACTCTATATTGTTGTCCTTGGGGTCTAAAGTTTTCAGGATTTCGTGCATACCTAGTAAGTTACCTAGGATTTTCAAATGTGGTATATGGTGGATCTATTTCTCCTTCATAGTCTTCTCTATCATATTCATCTACCTAATGATAATGAGAACCCTCATAATTATTCGTGTAGTGGATAATTGGAGGGACTATTGTATAGATCGGGGGTGCTTGACTAACGTACATGAAATGACTTTGGCTACCGGTAGATTTAAAATTTCGTGAAAAAAATCGATGAATAGGTTGATTATTAAAAAAAATCTTTTAGAGATTGTTTGCATATTCTTGATTTTCTTTGGGATAATTGGCGTTCTATCTCTTGATCTATGAGATTTGTTATGTCTTCATGGCTATTTATCGGATCATAACGAAACTTCCTAATCTCGGTACGAATTTGGTTTAATGACTGGTAAATTTGGTTTAAAGTTTCTTGGAAGGTTGTTTGGGTATTTTTGATAGATTCAAGTTTGTTTTTTATTGCAGTTTGTGCATCTTTTAGATTACCAATATCCAAGATAAAAGTAATTTAAAATTAATTAAATACTGTATGTACTTAAAGTTTTAACTATGATGCTCATCATAAAAATTATAGAATTCAATTTAATGTCTATGTTTCTGGCTCGTATAATAGTAAAATATGTGGGTGTTTGATGTGAGAAGTAGCAACGATGTGGGAAGAATATGGAAAAGAACAAAATTAAGAATTTAAATTATCTAAAAATTTAAAAAAATTTAAATTTAATGGAGGAATTGTATCTTTCACCTCGTGGTGCGTGCAGGTTAAAAAGAAGAGATAAGTTTTCAAGTTTTTTTAACCTCTGTGGACCCGGTCTATAGACCGCTTACACGCGGTTTATAGACTGCGATGGAGGGCTCTGTTTTTGGTTCGCAGCCATAGGCAGTCTTTGGCGGAGGGTGGTGGATGCCAGCGACCGGCAACGGAAGGGCCTCTGGCAAGGGTCCGATCAGATGGCGGTGGGGCGACGAAGTCCACACCGACGGTCGGCCTCTCCAAGCTCCACACCCGATCGAGATTTTTCAAGGGTGATCGGAGGGGAAGCAGCTTGCGTCGGCGACCATGGGGAGGAAGACGACGTCGGGAGGAGGGGTCGACGACGTCGGGGCTCAGTCGGTTGGCGAGAAGAGAAGGGGTTTTCGGTGAAGGACTTGCTCCCACCCAACTCGACGGTCCCGGTGAAGGCTTTGTGGTTGGCTGGCAACAAAGACTGCATTGATGGCGATGCTAGCAATGGCGAGGCAGAGGAGATACCGCGAGAGGGCGCGGAACGATGAGGGTAGTGGATCTACGGGTTGCATTGATGGAGAGGGTCGGAAGGAAGCCGCTGGGCGCTAACGTTAGAGAAGAAGATGGTCGACGGCAGAGATGGCATCGATGGTGATCACGGCATAGGAGACATGGGGGCAAGAGAGAAGGGTGTGGGCATGGATGCAATCGTCTCTATGGTCAATTGGCGGTGGCTTGTAGTCGTCGATTGGCCTATGATCGAAGCCACCTGCCTGATTTGAAGCTCCTGTGGGTGGGCTGAGACGAGCGTCGGCGACGATTGGGGTGGCGTCGATGATGCTGGAGGATCGGTCGGTGGGGAGAAGACGGCTGTCGAGCGACGAAGGGGCGGTCAACGGAGGAGGCTTCCTTTTTCGGCCGCTCCTAGCTTCCCACCCGATCACGATTCTCGAGGGAGTCCGGGGAGGTGATGGACGCCGTCGAAAGGAATGGCGATGACCGTGGTGGCGATAGAGGGCGCGGCGGTTGGGTCGGAGTCGGTGTCGGAGAAGGGAGTGCGGCTGGAGAAGTGTGCATTGTCTCGATGGAGGTGGCGATGTTGACGGAAAAATGTCGACGGCGACGACTGGCGATGGGCGAGAGGCGGTGGGGCGGCTGCGATACAGAGAAGGCCGGCGGTCTTCAGGATATGATCGAGGCGGTGGAATGGCAGTGGAGGGCAGACGAGGTCTGTTTGTTCGGGGGAACAGACAGAACAGGAGAGAGAAAGATGGGTACGGAGAAGGAGGTGATAGGAAAGAGGAGGAAAAGAAATTGGATTGCGGTGGAAGAAAGAAAGAAGAGAGAGAAAGAGATGCAGATCATCGTAAATAGGATGTTCGCTCTAATACCAAATTGATGTAAAATGAAAAATAAATGAAGAACAAAAAAATAAAATTAAGAAAAGAAAGAAAAGATAAAGATTCAAAGTCTGAATTTCAGGGATTCAATTAACCAATCATTCAAGTCTATTTTTCTCCACATAGGTGGAGTCTTTAAATAGAGGAATAAAAAATAACCTAATAGGATTCTAACAGTTGACTTGAACCCTAATAGAACTCTTATTATATAATCCTAACAAAATTAGGAATCCCAATAAAATAAAATAACCTAAATTAATCCACAAAAATTAAACCCATAAAATAAATTAGGATTACGATTTAGCGACGCTTCCTCCTGGAATACGTGCGTAATCTCTGATTCCTATCAGTCCTATTTATAAATGGCTTCTAAGCATGTGGTTTCTAGCTTTCCCAATTCAGTAGCTAGGTGTCAAGTCCAGCTTCGGTTAGGTGGCTGAATTTCTAGCATGAGGTTGCTTCTTCACCATGAGGTGTGACAAACATGAAATGACAGCTCAAAGAAAATTAGCACTGGGTGGCTGTTCCTAAGAAAGATGAGGTAGCAGTTCAAGCACAAGGTGGTACAAATTGGATGTGGTAATTGTATGGTATATGTAAGGTGGCACCTTAGTAAAGAGAGCAGAGATGCCAGCCACTAGACAAGCACGAGGCGGTAGTAAGCATATGGTTGCATTAAGCGCGTGGTGGTTATTAATTTATTGGCAATTTAATCCTTAAACCTTTTTACTTCATGCTTAGGGTCTTATCAATCATTAAATTGAATTCTTTACTATTAAAATTTCCATATACAGGATTTGTTTCGATGATCTCATTGGCAAATGATCATATAGCACTAATATTTTTGGATATTACAAGAAGAGTCGAGATTAGTTGGAGTGTTTCAGTTGGTAATTTCGAGAACTTTGTCATTAGGTTTATTTCTTGGCTTCTTATTAAGTGATTTCAGAATAAAAAATCCTGTCTCGCAGGAAACCACAGAAACAGTGATTCTCATTGGCTTCTACAAACATTAAATAGCACTCACTGAAATTTGTACTTTTGTTTATCTTTTCTGTTTTGATTTTAATGCTATGTCGTTATACATCAGGTTGCAATAATGAAAAGCCTGCGGCATCCTAATATTGTTCTCTTCATGGGAGCTGTTACTCAGCCTCCAAATCTGTCAATTGTCACTGAATATTTATCTAGGTATTGGATCTAATCTTTTTATGCTTCATTTCTTTATACTATACTTTTTTGCAGTACTGGAGCAAGTCCAGTCTGCCTCCGGAGATTTATGACATGTAGTTAACTCTATAAATTGCAGAGGTAGCTTATATAGGCTTTTACGTAAAACTGATGCCAAGGAAATTCTAGATGAGAGGCGTCGATTGAATATGGCATTTGATGTGGTATGTCTTTTTATCAATTAGTTATCTTAATTTTATTTATTTAAGAAATTCTAATTTATATAATGTGCAGAGTGCTTTGTCCAAAATTTGGACAACGGCTTACATCATATGAGGTCATTATGAAGTCACTTGATATATGTACATGTAAATAATTTCCTTTTACAGGCAAAGGGAATGAACTATCTTCACAAGCGTAATCCCCCAATAGTCCATCGAGATTTGAAATCTCCAAATCTTCTTGTGGACAAAAAATACACAGTGAAGGTAAGACTTATAAACTGCTTCCACTTACGATGTTGGAACTGTACTTGCATCTTTTTAAGCTTTGATTTGTTTGCTTTCGCATAAGCATGAGCAACTTCTAGTGATGAAGTTTAAGTATCCAATAATCCTAAATCTAACTTTAAGGAGTAGCCTGACTGTCCTGTCTTAGATGGGCTTGATATCATCTGGGTGATAGATAACCTAGTGATTTATTATTCAGGGTTTTTTTTGTTCAACTGATTCTGTGAATGGTGTAGCATATATGTATAAATAACACGCCTCATCCTGTTGATTTGGGCTCAGAATTAACGATCTTAATTTGTATTTAGTGTCCTTCTAAGGTGATCTGTAAGGATTAGGTTTGATTCTGGATTAACTATTTCAAGATCGGTGGTTTTACCACACGAAAAAAGGGAAATGGTCTGTGGTTTTGGATATATCTTTTTTTCCCTTCTCTTTTATATCTTAATTATAAGGGAGAAGGGGGGGACCCACCTAGAGTATAATTACCCAAGTCCAGATTTTTTGAGGCTACACCACCAAAGAATCAAACCCAGAACCTTGGGGTGTGACCAGTAGAGCAAGCCCCCGTTCACTTTCCATTTTATATTATGAAAACACTTTTAGCTAAGCTGTAGAATCTTTTAAGTTCTTATATGTCTCCTATATGCTGTCAGCCTTCTATAACTTTGGAAATCAGTGCTATCATTTGGTAGCCTTAGGGAAAAAGTTGATGGTTTGGGTATCAAATGTGATTTGCTTCCTGTAATGTCTAAGAATTTCAGTGTCATTTTTTTTAAAATTGAACTTCATTTATCGTCTTTTGCTTGTGTGAAAAAGCTGGAGTTTTCATCAGTTTTAATTAGAAATTATTTCTGATAATCAAGGTATGTGATTTTGGTTTATCACGGTTGAAGGCAAGTACATATCTATCCTCTAAATCTCTGGCAGGGACTGTAAGTTGTTTCAAACTAATTGTCGTTGTATCTTTTTTCTGTATTTTATATGTTTATGCATTATTGAATTTTAGAATTACCTATTAATTTATGAATGTTAGCCTGAGTGGATGGCACCAGAGGTTCTCCGTGATGAACCATCAAATGAGAAGTCAGACGTTTACAGCTTTGGTGTGATCTTATGGGAGCTTATGACAATGCAACAACCATGGAGTAATTTAAATCAAGCTCAGGTTGGTAGTTGCTCTATCGATCAAAAGTTGAAGTTCGTTAGTTTATGTATAATGTATGATATTTGACACATTAGGCGATATGGCATATAGTTATACATCAGAAAAAATGTTGGTTTATTGGAAGTTTATAATTCATAATGACAATGCCCAGTGCTCAGCTTGATATGAGGAGATTGCTAGCAAAGTTTATATTAACCTGGACTATCAATGAGCTTCTTTGAATGATCAGTATGGTAATCAATAATAGTATCACATTTAATCCATTGACTTACTGACAATGGCTTTGATTTTTGGTTTCTAGCATGCAGCCCATGCAAAATTTTGTGTTTCCCGTATGCAACTTGCAATGTTGAATCATCTTGTTAATTAACTGTCTTGATGTCCTATTGCAGGTGGTCGCTGCTGTTGGCTTCAAGGGCAGAAGGCTTGAGATTCCGAGGGATGTAAATCCACAGGCGGCTGCCATAATTGAGTCTTGCTGGGCCAAGTATGTAAGAATGCGATTATTTTTTAACAGTTCTGCTTCAAAATGCTCCCCTCATTTTGCTGGATAACCCATCATCTGCAGTGAGCCATGGAAAAGACCTTCTTTTGCCAGTATCATGGAATCCTTGAAGCCTCTGATTAAACTTCCATCAATTCAACCAGTATGCACCGAAATGTCACGGGTTACCTGAAAGAGAGCATATGATGCAAGATTGTGCATTCTGTAATGATATAATTGGAGGCAGAGTTTGTACTGCTATCATCTAAGGTCCTGTTCTCTGATCTGCTCTGCTCTTGATGTCTCTAATATATACTAAAAGTCTAAATGTGCTTTAAACTTAAGGTAAATTTATAATTCTTATTTTTTTTATCGTTCAGTGTGGTCAAATAAGGAAAAAAAGAGTATGAACCTGGAATATTCATGCAATATAACTTCAGACTTTACTGCTGTAGAATCAATAATATTTAATTTTGAATGGGCTCCGATCATTGTATTTGCCTCAATCATGAATCCAAATATGCATGTATTGGCAAGTTTACCTCACACTGATATGCAAGCATCTATGCAGCAAGTACTTCACACTGTATGATGATCATCATCATTCCTCTAGTCTGCCCCATGGGCTGAATATGAAGCCAAATGACGAAAAGCTCATACGGCTGAATGTGTATTATTAAACTGGTTTTGACTCTTGTTAAGGACCAATTTGCTTTGATCCATATGATTCAATCTCTATCTATGCATACTTAACAAAAAAATGCAGAGATTGATTTATTAGCTTAAGAACTGAGTATGCAAAGGTTTCCTTTTTCAGTTAATAATGCCATTATCCGAATAGTTATTAAAGCCAATCCTATCATCCCACAATAGTGATGATATTAATTGAAGGCATGTTAAATTATTTCAGGTAATGCTGGTCAAGACTGAATCAATTGATTATTAGATCCATATCCTTGGATGCCAAAGTACAAGTTAAATTGCAGCATTCTCTTTAATCATTACATTTCCTCAATTTATTGGCAGGATCATCAGCATGCCATCCTTCCGTGCTAAGATTGAGAAGACAGATTTCCAAATGTAATGGGAAGCTGCCAATGGTCCACCAATCTTATGGTGATCAAGTAAATTCTAGTGTCTTATCCATTTGTGGTGCACTCATGTATATTATCTTGTAACTAAATGTAAGTCATTGTAGAGAATGAGTTTATTTGCAGGAATCTTGTTGTTTGAACTTCAAAGCAGTTGATTTAGGGATGTGGGCATGTTTGTAGGTTGTCTGCCCGCCCACACAGTGTTCTTTAATTTATATTTGTAAGCAGTGCATATTCCTCATTCAGCTGTATGTATAATGATAATTTGCTCGCTGGTGTAGCACATCAGCACTGTAGAACACATTTCTATGTGGTTGACGTGACTGCATCATGCTAAAATCACGTGACATTTGATGTTCATTCTACATGATTACTATTTATAGGTGTTAGAGAGCTACCTTTGAAGTTTTTATTTTTGAAGTTTTACATTTTATACTAAAATCTTGTTTTTCCTTTCACGTTTTCATCTCGAGTGAGATCTCAATTTGTATCAGTATTAAGTACGTCCTGATATGAGAAATTTCAATGTTCTATTATCTTGGCTTGTAGGAACAGAATGCCAAGGTGACCTATGCTGGTCATTCTTTTTTGTCTTTATAGGAGCAATTAGTATTCATTTTAGTAAATTATAAAGGGTAAATTTGAAGTTTTTTTTTGATAAAATAAATTTGAAATTAATATTATGAAAAAAAGGATTGTGAGTGATTGATACTTTCTGATATAAAACTTTAGATTGACCTCTAATTGAATGTTGAGACTTTATTATAAATGGTAAGGGCATTGCTTGGAGCAATGCTTTAGAAGCAGTTGATGTAGTGTGGCAATTGGATAAAATTTATTGATCAAATCTGTTTAGACATGTTCATTAAATAGGTTAAAAATTTGATTTATTTATTAAATAGATAATTTGATTCGATACATAACTAAACAAGTCAAACATGTAGGTGGATTTTTAATGGATCAAATGAATTTAAACATGATAGAAATAGATTAAGTGGGTTTTAAGTAGAAATAAAGTATGAAACAGGTAAAATGGATGCACATCGAAAAGGGATTTAAACAGGTCAAAAGTGAAAACTTAAATTCAATCAATTTAATATGTAAGCTTAGATGGTTTGATCCATTTATTATCCAAATTCATTTATATAAATTCCGAACCTAGGTTGTTCATAGGCTGGATTGACAGGTCCAGGCATAAATTGCCATCTCCAACTTATCTGTTGAAACCCATAAGAAATTTCCAAGACATAAAGTGCAACCCCGAGATCCACAAGAAATGGGAAAGTCAATGCCCAAAATAAGTTGCTAATCTAGGAATTACCATTGGAGTCAAAATTTTGACTCAGTTCAGAAAAAAATGGTTTGAGATGTGGGAGATTGTTCTTTAAAAAATTCCATACCTATCTCAGCTAAGATGGATGGATCTCGTTTCATCCGTGTTTCCGTCACCCATCAAATGCGTGGTGTCTGGAAACTTGTATTTCCCCCGACAAGGAAGTATGTCTTTGTCCATGCAGGAATTAGAGATGCAATTGGCCAGGCTTAATGGAGGGTTAAGTAGAATAAAAGCTCCTTTGGACGTTTATTCCATTTTAATCTATCAAATACTGAAGAAGTGACTAATTTATTTTGAGAGAAAATGAGTCATTTTAAGAGGATGGTTAAAGTAAGGTTCAATGGAGTAGCTTGCCTTAACTGATTTGTTCCACTTTGACTAACCACACTAGCAAAGCGACAACTTTTTCGACTGAAAAGTGGATATTTTTTAGACGTTGGTAAATTCATTTATTAATTTGATCTCAAATAAACTATTTTATCCTATAAAGTGAAGTAGTTTATTCTGAATTAACATGTCTTAGGAGTAAGTTAACATATTGAATTTGGATAAACTTGTTTCGCAACCAAATGCAAATCTGGTGGTCGAGATATTATTTTGTCAGTGATAGGAACTTTTTAGGATGTCTTGGTTTTGAAAATAAAAATTCAGATGGAAGTTTGAGGGGACATTAGAGTGTTAATCTATTCCACATTTCATAAGAGTACATTATTTTTGAAATGGGGATAAATGGATTAAATAAAATGTGATACCGAGTCCCAATTTAGGCCTAGCCACCACCAAAAAAAAAAAAAAAAGGCCCAAAAAGGGCAGTGTATGATTTTTAAAGCACCATAAAAAGATAATAATAAGGCCAACACATGCTGGGAAATTTGACCACAAATAGACTCCCGAAGGAGTCTTTCTCTCCCCTTTGATCAAGACTTCGATTCCATGTGGGAATCAAAGTTTTGCCAGCTTTTAAGCCACCAGAAATCATGTTGACTAACCTCTCCATCTTCTTTCTCCTCTTAAACTTTTGCCGCCGGCAATCCCAACTGCTGGAATTATGGTAAGAGTCACTAGTTATTTAATTGATCATTTTTCTATCTTTCTAAGTCCTAGAATTATAAATTAAGGTTGGATAATCATTGAATTTGAACAAAAATTTGGATGCCCTGCTTAATTTCTTTATTTTCTTTGATTTTTCTATTATTCTTTTATTTTTCGGCCATCTTCGTCATTGTTGGGGATAAATTCATGCCTACCGAAGTTTGGCTAGGAATTCGGCTCCTGATCAGTTTCATCCGAGTGCAGCTATAACGACTAAACCTCCCCCCGCAGAAGTATTCGAACTCTAACTTATTCTGAGATGGCCGACTTTCAACACTGCAGTCAGATGATCATTCAATTGGCTGGGAAGGCCAATTCCGGATTCAACGGGACGTTACAGATTCTTTCTTCAGATGAACTTGAACAGTTAAAGCTTCTGCCCCAAGGGGGCCGGCTAAGTATCTGGCTCTTGCGCATCCCGTTCGGTCGAACTCCGTCTAGCAACCTGCATGACTCCATCCGGATGAGCTTCCTCCAGTCCTCCTTGGTAAAATCTTAGTTGAACTCCTTCCGGATTTTTATTTCAGCAGAACTTTCTCACCAGTCGAACTTCTCCCTGGATCTCTCCTTTAGCAGAACTTCTCCAGCAGTCGAACTTCTTCCAAACTGCCCCCCAGACGAACTTTAGTACTTTACCATTGTTCGCCGGTGAGTAACCTCGGGAATGGCCGAACTTCAAAGGAACGGTAGAGATGCCGGAGTGTTTTGGTTGCGCTCGCTCATTGCAACCACCAATCAATACTTGGTCCAGCCGGACTTCTCTTCCTATCGAACTCCTTCCAGCCATCTGAAAGGACCACGGCGTACACTTACAACATAGCGAATAAAAGCCAATGCAAGGTCAATCTTGAAAACCTTCGAACTCCTCCACAACAACAACATCCAAGAGCCCTTCATCGCCTGCAACTATCCCATCCAAACTTCAGTTGTCAGGTCCCCAACAGACCAGCACATCATGACAATAGACACCACTTTTCATAACAAACTCTACGGGAATCCAAGCGGCCCACTACTAAACTATTACGACTATCGCTCTCGGTTTGTTACAGGCTTCGCTTACAAAAGGGATCCTCCAGATATGTTTCTCGCGAGAGAGCTCTCTTTTTCTTTCTATAACTCTGCTATTTTCTTTCCTGAGCACTCCATTTCTGTTGGCCAGAAGAGCTAACTTAATCGTCGGAGGATTCTGCCGAAGCTACCACTCCCGACTCTGGTTAGGACTTATCTTGTAGATCCTTGGTAGCGACCTCATCTTCTCCGACTACAGCAAACTTTGGCATCTAGCGAAACTCTGTACCAACAGGATTGGCGCTAGAGGAATGGCCTTCTATCTTTTGAGATTTTCTTATTCTTAAAGGAGTACTCAGCGGAGATCTCTTTTCTTCTTCTTCAAAGTTCTTCTTTTCGGAAAGGATGCCCCCAGGAAAGCTTCAACCCAATGGTCAACAGCCTCCACGATCAGATCCCATCTAGATCTGCCCATCTCTATTTCATCTCCGATAACTCAAGCTCCACCTGCAGCAATGGTGGATGCGGAGCAGTTCAACCTACCAGTCCAGCAAGTTCGTGGCTTCATGAAAGTGGTGCAGGCCATGTGGTAGCAGCAGCCTCCAGCGCCAATTCGGTCGGAGCAAGCTACTCCAGAACCCCAAGATCCAGACTGGGGATGGCTGACTTGGGCTAGCCAGTCGGTGACCTCTAGAAAGGAGAAGCAAAGGGCTGAGAGCCCCTACTCTGATCATGACTCTACCCCGATGGGACTTTGCCCCTGTTCAGTTAGAAGATCTTGGAGATCCGTGATCGAGAGGATCTCCTGAATCAAAAACTACAAGAGATGAATCGATGGATCGAGGAACTCCACCATGCTCTCCCCTCCTACGGTGATAACATTTGCACCAACCCTCCTTTCTCCCAAAAGATTATGTAGGAATCCATCCCACCAAACTTCAAGCTCCCCCAGTTCGAGAGCTATAACGAGACCTCCAATCTGATTGACCATCTAGAGGCCTTTCGGACAATGATGTTACTTCATGATGCACCAGACGTCATTCTGTGCCAAGCTTTTCCATCCACTTTGAAGGGAGCAGCCAGAAACTGATATTCGGCCCTTAAGTCGAGTACCATTTTTTTTTGGATCAAATGAGCTACCTGTTTGTGGCACATTTTGTCAGCAGCTGATGCCCCCATCGAGATTTTGACTCCCTCATGAACATCAAACAGAAAGAAGAAAAATCCATCCGGGCCAATGTCACCCAGTTCAATGCTGCTGCGCTGAAGGTCCGAAACATGGACCAATATGTTGCGATGGCCGTACTAAAGGGTGGCCTTCAGAAGAATGACTTATTGTTCTCCCTGGAGAAGAAGTACCCCAGAGATTTTGCTGACATGCTGGCCCGGGCTGAAGGGTATGCCCAAGCAGAAGAGGCCTTCAAGGCCAAGGATAATGAAGCCGTTGGAGAGCGGTGAATGGGTGAGCTGAGTAGGCCCGCTGAGGAAGAAAATTTGAGTGAAGCTCGGCTGCGCTCCCAAACTTCTCCTGAGTGCAATCAAGCCCAGACTCCTCCCTGGGCTTGGAAGCGGGGAAGCCCAGATAGAAGGGCATGGTGGGGCTCCCCCCTCCGAAGGTTCCACAACTATGCTCCCCTTAATACTTCAAAAACTCAAGTATTGATGAAGACCAAGGGGTAGCTACCGAGATCAGAAAGGATGCGCTCTCATCCTGGTAGACGTAATCCCAATAAGTTCTGCCTCTACCATCGTGATCATGGTCATGATACTGAAGAATGTATCCAGCTTCAAGATGAGATTGAGGAGCTCATCAGGCGAGGTAGGCTCGACCAATTTCTGCGACGTCGGTCTGAAGGATGGAAAGATCGATCTGGGGCGCCACCACCACCGAAACTGCTAAGAAGGGAGGAGCAGCAGGCAGATTGGCCACCCCTCGGCATCATCAACACCATCTCTAGGAGACTTCAGCAAGGGGAGGCTAGCGGATCAGTAGAGCCTGAGAAGAGGTGGAGAACTGAGAAGCCCATCACTTTCATCAATGAGGATGTCCAAGGAGTTCAATTCCCACATAATGATGCGGTTGTAATCTCTTTAAATATTGCTGACTATGATGTGCACCGCATTTTGGGTGATGCCCGAAGCTGGCCAGAGCATAGGTTGATTTTCTAGTCATAAAAGCTTTATCTGCATATAATGCTATTCATGGCTGATCTGGTTTGAACGCACTCTGAGCTGTAGTCTCAACTTATTATTTAAAGGTGAAGTTTTCGATGAGTTGCAGAATTGGAGAGATTAGGGAAGACCAGGCCTTGGCAAGGCACTGTTACTCCATAACCCTATAGAAAAATACGTAGCCCGACCTTTGCCCTATTGATGGCTGGGATGTTCGCGACGACCTTACGGAGGAGTGGGGCGAGCCTATGGAAGACCTTGTAGCCATGCCCTTGGATGATGGGAACATAGAGCACACTGTGCAGATCGGCTCCAACTTGAGGGATGAGGTTCGAGAGCAACTCATTACCTTCCTATGGAGAAATGCGGATGTCTTCGCCTGGATCCCAATAGATATGCTGAGAATTGATTCCAAGGTCATGGAACATCGGCTAGCTGCTGATCCCAAGTATCGGCTAGTAAAAGAGAAGATGCATAGCCATGCTCCGGAGAGGCAGAAAGCAATTGCAGAAGAAGTCGACAAGCTTCTCAAGGTCAGATTCATCCAAAAATTTAACTATCCGAACTAGATCTCGAACGTGGTGCTCGTAAAAAAGGCGAACGGTAAGTGGAGGATGTGTATAGACTTCAAAAAGCTGAACAAAATCTATCCAAAAGATAGCTACCCTCTACCCAGGATTGATCAGTTGGTGGATGCAACCTTGGGCCATGAGCTCCTTACCTTCATGGATGCCTTTTTCGATTATAACCAAATCCGGATGGCGCCAGAGGATGAGGAGAAAACTTCTTTTGTTACTAATCATGGTCTTTACTGTTACAGGGTTATGCCTTTTGAACTCAAGAATGTAGGAGCAATATATCAGCACCTGATCAACAAAATCTTCAAGGAGTAGATCGACCGCGATATGGAGGTGTATGTGGACAACATGCTCATCAAGAGCTGAGCTTCAATAAATCATATTGCCGAACTTGAAGAGACCTTCAGCGTACTTAAGAAGTACAAGATGAAGCTAAACCCGATCAAGTATGCCTTCGGTGTGACCTCGTAGAAGTTCTTGGGATTCATAGTGTCGAGATGCGGAATTGAAGCGAATCCAAAGAAAATCTGGGCTATTCAGAAGATGACAGCTCCAAAAATAATTAAAGAAGTTTAGTGCCTGACTGAAAAAATGGCCTTCCTAAATCACTTCATCTCGAGATCGATCGAGCAATGCATGCTCATCTTTCAAGTTCTCAAGCAACCAAAGAACTTCTGCTGGACCGTCGAATGTCAACAAGCCTTTAGAGAGCTCAAGGACTACCTCTGTTCACCTTCCCTATTAGCAAAGCCTGAACTCGAAAAGAAATTATTGTTGTACCTGGTGGTCTTCCCAGCGGCCCTCACGGTAGTCCTGGTGAAAGAAGAGGCAAAAATGCAACGGCCGATCTACTACATAAGCCGAGTTTTAAGGGATGCTGAGACTAGGTACTAAGTTAGAAAAACTAACTTATGTTTTACTGATTACAGTCCGAAGGCTTTGACCTTATTTTCAAGGGCACACTATAACTGTCCTCATTGATTAGCCAATTAAAGTAGTCCTTCATCGAATGGATGCCTTCGAAAGAATCACAAAATGGGCAATCGAGCTTATAAAATTTAACATCAATTATCGACCTCAACTGTCGATCAAAGCTCAAATATTAGCAGAATTTATAGTAGAATACACCATTCCAGATGAACCCGAGCTTAAACAGAACAAAATCAGTGTTCCATGGTAGCAACCAAGCCTCCTTGAAGAGAGAGCCGATCTTTCTGAAGATTTTTAGATCCTATACGTGGATGGTTCATCCAATGCTACTGGTGCAGGCACGGGGTTGATCATGGTTAACCCCAAGGGAGTCATCACTGAATACACGCTGCACTTTAAATTTTTTGTAACTAATAATGGAGCCAAATATGAAGCTTTGATCGCTGGGTTAAGAATAACAAAAGAGTTAGAAGCAGACCGACTCCAAGTCTACAATGATTTTTAATTAGTGATCGGATAGGTTAATGATAGTTATGAAGCTCGAAAGGAAAGCATAATGAAATATTTTGAGAAAGTAAAGAACTTGACTTCGGCCTTCAATAGTTTTTGCATTCAACAGATTTCGAGGGCAGAAAATATGCGAGCTGACATTCTCTCTAAATTGGCCACTTTAGCCTCAACTGAACTGCCCAAAAAAGTATTCTTCGAAATTCTAAAGTGCCCAAGCTTAGAGGATTCATAGCCTATTATGCAAGTTGAGCACGAGCCAAGCTAGATTGACCCGCTAGTTTCCTACCTCATGGATGGAGCTTTTCCTCATGATCCAAAAGAAGCTTGGAAACTCAGGAATCAAGCTTTTCGGTATGTTCTGTATCAAGGCAAGCTATATAGAAGATCATATTCTCTACCGTTCTTGAGATGTCTCCAACCTTCAAAGGCCAACTTTGCATTATGGAAAGTACATGAGGAAATTTGCGAAAGTCATGTAGGAGCCAGATCTTTATCACAAAGATTGCTTCGGTAAGGTTACTATTGATCGATCTTATACCATGATTCTGTAGAGTATGTCAAAAAAGGTGACTGTTGTCAGAAAAATATAAATATTCAGAGGCAGCCGGCTTCTGAACTTACACCCCTGAGCATCCCATGGCCGTTCGTCCAGTGGGAGATGGACATACTCGGATCTTTTTTCGTGACATCCGGATAGCGAAAGTTCATCTTGGTGGCGATAGACTATTTTACAAAGTTGATCGAGGCTGAACCTTTGGCAAAGATCACTGAAGCAAAAGTGCAGAACTTTATCTGAAAGTTAATTGTTTGTAGGTTTGGCTTGCCTCGAATCCTCATAACAAATAATGGGCAGTATTTAATCGGAGTAAGATTTATTGAATTTTGTAAAGATCTGAACATCTTCCACTATTTTACATCAATCGCCCACCCATAAGCAAATGGAGAAGCTAAAATAACAAATAGAATCCTTCTGCAAGGTATCAAAGCAAGATTTGAAAGAGCAAAGAAGACTTGGATTCATGTGCTCTGGGCATATCGAACTATCTAAAGATTGCCAACTGGAAAAATTTCATTTGCCTTAGCTTTCGAAGCAGTCATCTTAATAGAACTCAAACTTTCATCAGCTTGAGTCGTGGCATTCAATGAACAACAAAACTCACCGAACCTCAAGGCTAACCTTAACTTGTTGGAGGAAAAGTAGGAAAAAGTTCAAGTTCGAATGGCAGCTTATAGGCAAAAGGTAGCTCGCTACTACAACTCAAAAGTCAAAGATAAAATATTCAAAGTGGAGGATTTAGTACTTCGACAAGCAGCTATTTCACAATCTTAGAATCAAGAAAAGCTCGCTTCGAATTGGAAAGATCTATATGGAGTAGAGAAGATCATCCGATCCAGAATTCTGAAAGGAACAACTCTTCCACGACCTTGGAATTCTGAAAACCTAAGAATGTACTGCCAGTGACTTTTCCTCAATAAAACTTTTTTATTATAACATTATTGCTTCTCGATGCAAAAATCATGCGATGATAAAAAATAATAAATAACTCTCTGAAGCAATCAAAAGTGGCTCTGTTAGGAATAGAAGAAGAATCTCGTCCTAACGTGAGTAAAGTTGAAGGCCTCATTAAGTTAAGACGAGATGAGAGGAGAGGCCCCACCAATAGTCCTAATATGTCTCTATAGTTCATTAGAAATAGGAGGAGAACCTCATCCTAACATGAACAAAGTCGAAGGCCTCGTTAAGTTAAGACGAGATGAGGGGAGAGGTCCCGCCAACGGTCCTAATGGTCCCTACAGCCCGTTAGAAACAAGAGGAGAACCTCATCCTAATGTGAGTAAAGTCGAAGGCCTCATTAAGTTAAGACGAGATGAGAAGAGAGGCTATGCCAACGATCCTAATGTACCCCTACAGTCCATTAGGAACAGGAGGAGAACCTCATCCTAATATGAGCAAGGTCGAAGGCCTCATTAAGTTAAGACAAGATGAGGAGAGAGGTTCTGCCAATGGTCCTAATATACCCCTATAGTCCATTAGGAATAGGATGAGAATCTCATCCTAACATGAGCAAGGTCAAAGGCCTCGTTAAGTTAAGATGAGATGAGGGGAGGGGCCCTGCCAATGATCCTAATGTGCTCCTACAGCCCATTAGAAATAGAAAAAGAATCTCGTCCTAATGTGAGCAAGGTCGAAGACCTTATTATATTAAGATGAGATGAGGGAAGAGATCCTGTCGATGGATCCGATGAACCTCTACGATCGCACAAAGGATAGAAGGCCAAGACCTCACTAATTCAAAACAAGAAGGAGGTCAAGGCCCTACTAACGACTGTCGTGCGCATCCCGTTACGGCCATGCCAAATGCGAAAGGCAAAATCCTGCCCTGATTCATGGGACGAACCTCTAGTTCGACATCCATTACTAACGTCTCATCAGAAACAAAATAGAGAAAAATGAGGTGCCCAGAATTGAGTCCATAAGAGATGACAATGAAAAAGGTACCATTTCGTTATGAAGTTAAAGTTCATTACAAGTAAAGGTCAGTATGATCGATTACACAAAAGTGGACATATTACAAGCAAAATGAAGGTCGGTGAGGACCAACTGTATGAAAGAACAAATGCATTACAGACGGAATGAAGATCGATGAAATTGATTACATAAAAAAGATAAGAAAGAGAGGAGGTGAAATCCTAAGGCGGCCTGGGTTCTTCAAACTTTGGGCTATCAGCCATCACCAAAGCTTCCTTCAATCTGAAGATCTGTTCCTCGAGCTCCTTCTTCTTATATAGGCCTTCGATGTACATTCTGTTGGTGTACTAAAATTTGGCCTCGAGTTCTCGCCACTACTTTTTTAGGACTTCAGATTTAGCTTTGGTATCCTTAACTGCTTGACGTTCGTAGGTTAATTGGAGCTTCAACTATTGAACTTTGGCCTTCCCCATCCCGATAGCCTCCGAGAGCTCACCGATGGTCCTCCTCAGAGAGGCGAGCTCCTCCGATTTGTTGCCTGATCTAGCCTGCTGAATGCTGTAAAACTTTCTCTAAAAATAGGTTGCCTCGTCCCTGGTAGCTTTCAGCTCTTCTTCAAGCTTGGACATCCTTCCTGCCTAGGATAACTGATAGCTATCATGCCATTCTTCAGTGTTCTATAGCTACTTTTGTAGATGGAAAAATTTCTTCAACCAGTCCCAATCATACCGAGCTTTGTCGGTGGACCAAGGTGAACTCCCTTCTAAGAGACGAATATTCTCCTTTGACTTTTTAAGGTCAGCTTCAAGAGAGTTGATCTTCGCTATCAGTGCCCAAGATTTATCACTAGCTCTTTTCTTGAGCTCTGACAACTCCTTTTCAAAATTTTTCTTCCTGATGCCGAAGTTCGAGGAGTCCCTCATATGTAGGCTTCGGAGGTGGGTAACTCCACCCACTCAGCATGATGGAAAGCTGCCAATGGGCAGATTCTTAATAGCATCGTACTTTGAGTAGACTTCTGGTGGGTTCGAAAAATATCTCTTCAGGTCACCTCGCATTTACGAAGCTTCGATGCTAGCCCGGTAAAAGCCAAAACTTTCCATCCAATAGGTGCAGGGAACTCGAAGGAAACTTCGGCAGCCTTCATTTTACTTCCAGCCTTCAAACTTCGAACTCAAGAGTAGGAAAACTAGTGTTGGGGATAAATCCATGCCTATCGAAGTTTGGTAAGAAATCCAACTCCTGATTAGTTCTGTCTGAGTGCAGCTATAACGACTAAACCTCCATCCATAGAAGTATTCAAACTCTAACTCATTATGAGATGACCAACCTTTAATACTACAGTCAAATGATCCAATTGGCTGGGAAGACCAATTCCGAATTCAACAGGGCATTATGGATTCTTTCTTCAAACGAATTTGAACAGTTAAAGCTTCTGCCCTAAGGGGGCCAGCTAGGTATCTGGCTCCTGCGCATCCCGTTTGGCCAAACTCCTTCCAACAACCTACGTGGCTCCATCCGGACGAGCTTCCTCGAGTCCCCCTTAGCAGAATCTTAGTTGAACTCCTCCCGAATTTCTACTTCAGTAGAACTTTCTCACCAGTTGAACTTCTTTCGGATCTCTCCTTCAATAGAACTTCTCCAGTAGTCAAACTTCTTCCAAACTGTCCTCCAAACGAACTTCAGTACTTTATCATTGTTTGCTGGTGAGTAACCCTAGGAATGGCCGAACTTCGAAGGAATGGTAGAGATGCTAGAGTGTTTTGATTGTGCTCGCTCATTGCAACCACCAATCAATACTTGGTCCAGTCGGACTTCTCTTCCTACCAAACTCCTTCCAGCCACCCGAAAGGACCATGGCGTACACCTACAATGTAGTGAATAAAAGCCAACGCATGGTCAATCTTGAGAACCTTCAAACTCCTTCGAAATAACAACATCTAAGAGCCCTTCATCGGCTGTAGCTACCCCATCCAAACTTCAGCTGTCAGGTCCCCATCAGACTAGCACGTCATGACAATGGACACCACTTTCTATAACAAACTCCACGTGACCCCGAGCGGTCCACTACCAGATGGTTATAGCTATCGCTCTCAGTTTGTTATAGGCTCCGCTTATAAAAGGAACCCTCCAAATATATTTCTCACGAGAGAGCTCTCTTTTTCTTTCCATAAGTCTGCTCTTTTTTTCCTGAGCACTTCATTTCTGTTGGCCAGAAGAGCTAACTTGACTGTCGGAGGGTCCTACCGGAGCCACCACCTCAGACTCAAGTCAGGACTTATCTTGCAGGTCCTCGACAGCGATCTCGTATTCTCCGGCTCCAGCGAACTCCGGCGTTTAGTAAAACTCTGCACCAACAGTCATCAATCATCGATGGCAAACTCTCGACGGCACCATTGTCAACAATAGCCACTGCTAGCAACAACCATGATTGATGGGAGGTCCTCTATTTGGGGAAGGAATGGGGAACGTGAGTCCGATGTTCCACGAAGAAGAAAATTAGAAGAAGAAGAGAGCAAAAGAAAGAAAAAAGGAAAAAAGAGAAAAAACATAGAAGAAAGAAAAGAAAAAAGAGAAAAAGAGATGGAGGGACCATCTCTTCCCTCTCTTCCTTCTCTCTTTTCACTTGCTCTCACTATTTTCTATCTTTACTTTCGCTCTAGAAAATTTTACTCTCTTTCTAACTTTCTCTCTAGAATTATTTTTTTCTCTATGAATTTATCCTTTTAAGATTGATTGAATAAAGAATTTTTTTTCAATAATTTTGATCGAGCTTAGTAAAGAGTTGGAGCTTTATTCCTTTGAATCCAAATTGACTTGATAGAGAGACTCTGAATCATCTTATTGGTAGATAGCTTCGTACCATCTAAGCATAGGATCTAATTTTTATTGGCCTCTATCATATTTTTGCATCTTTAATGATTTTGATTAAATAAAATTATTTAATCGAGTTGACCTCTAATTATCGGTACTGTACCAACCTCCATCTTAACTCTTGATAGATACTATTTATTTAATTTCACTCGATCTCTACTGAATCACATATTTCATAGACTGATCTTGATTAGATAAAGTTAGATGATCAAACTAATCTGGATCGTTGAATGTGACTACTATCAATCTTATCTTTATTTAATTGACCATATCATTTTTTATTATTGAACTCGATTTTACATAGGGATGTAGTCGTCTCAACAAGAAGATGTTCAGTAGTGAGATACTGTGATATGATCTATTGATTAAAGATTTTAAATTTTTTTTTAAAAATTATATGAATTTATTAGAGTATATATAAAGAAACTAATGCTGCATTTTTTTTCTAAATTTATTGATAAATTATAAAATATTTTATGTATTAGGTTATTCATAATTTATGAATCTATATTTTGAATTATCGAATATATATTTTTTTAAAATATTAAGTGATTTATAATCGAATGTATTGAATGTGATATGAATCATGCTGATTGATTTTGATGTTACATGCCTTTATGAATTATTCAATTTAGAATATGAAATATATTTTGGAGGAAAGTGTATTGATTTTAGATGAATATTGACTTATAGTCTGACTATGTATCAAACTCTATTAATATGGATTAAATGCTTGTAATTTGATACACTACCGGTAGGGGTCTTGTGCTGGTACTTTGATATTCTACCGGTAAGATAGTTAAATGCGGATACTTTGATACTCTGCCAGTGGGTTATAACTGATATTTTGATACCCTATCAATAGGATGGTTAAATACTAGTAATTTGATATCTTGCCTATGGAGGTTATATACTGGTACTTTGATTTAGTTCATAAATATCGAGATTAGTGTGATATTTTGAAAGAAATCAATTTATGAATAGAAATGAATTCGTATGGATCTTATTTTGATTAGTATTATATATTTTGAATTAATACACATTGTATACTTATTTTTAATATATTATTATTATTTAATTTATCTAGTTAAAGTACATATTGCTTATTGGGCTGTTTAGCTTATTATTCTTATTTTTACTATTTTTATAGATTTTAAAAACTAGCTTGACTTGGGGGATTCAATATGAGACAGTTGAATTAAAAGTAGAATTTAATATCTTTATTTTAGATTAGGATTTATTAAAGTTGATGAAAAACTATGAAATATTATTTTTTAAAATATTTAATTTAATTATTTTAATAAAAATTAAATATTAATTATTTGAATTTTATTTTGCTATTGCTTTATGATATCATGACGAGAAGTCTTGCATGCTTGTGGGAAGAATTCTCTATGAGTATACAATGGTTGCTATGATCTCTAGCTCGTGTCTCAGATTGGAGGCATGATATGGTATTAGAGCATATGTAGATGAATTATGACATACATAAAATCAGACATATGAGTATAGGTGGATAGATATTAGGAGACATTGGAACAATAATTTATATTGATATTGACATAACATAGAAATCTAAAGTATGCAGTGGAAACATAGTAGTTCAAATTATTTTTAAGCTAATTAAAATGATAATTTAATTTGAAAGATGTTATAATGAAAGAATTATTTTTAGGATTAGAGAATGACTTGAAAAAGAAGTAATCCTAAATTTTTGAGGACTTGAGCAAGAAAAGTTTCGAGGACAAAATTTCTTTTTAAGATGGAGAATATGATACTCCAGTCCTAATTCAGGCCCAGCCACCAACAGAAAAAAAAGCCCCAAAAGGAAGCACATGATTTTTAAAGCACTACAAAAAAAATTAAGATCAGCATATGTTCTGGATGTGCTGGGGAACTTGACCACAATTAGACTTTGAAAGGAGTCTTTCTTCCCTTTTCGATCAAGACTTTGGTTCTATGTGGGAATTAAAGTTTTGTTGGCTTCCCCCACCTTGACTCCGGTCTTCTATTTAAAAGATCGACCACTCCCTTGAAGCAGCTATCGGAAAACTTGCCAACCAACCTTTCTTTCTTCTTTCTCCTCTCGAAAAAGCCATTGTTCCCATTCCTTTTGTTGCTGAAAATTTGGATCACCAACTGCACGAATTAAGGTAAGGACCACTATTTATTTAATTGGTCCTTTTCCCTATATTTCTAAGTCATGGAATCATGAATTAAGGTTGGATAATCAGATTTGATTTAAAATTTAGATGCCCTACTTAATTTTCCTATTTTATTTGATTTTTCCATTATTTTTCTAGCCATCTTCACTGTCGATCACCATGGCAGACTCTTGGTGGAACCACCATTATCCCAGCCACTATTGACCATAGCCATGGTCGACGGGAGGTCCTCCAGTTGAGGAAGGAATGGGCAACGTGAGTCCCCTACTTCATGAAGAAGAAAATAAGAAGAAGAAGAGAGAAAAAGAAAGGGAAAAAGAAAAAAGAAAAGAAAGGAAAAGGAGAAGAGAAGAAAAGTAAAAAGAGAAAAAAGATAAAGACTCTCTCTTCCCACTTTGCCTGCCCTCTCTTCATATGCTTCAACTATTTTCTATCTCTAATTTTTTCTTCTACTCTCCTAGAAAATTTTACTTCCTCTCTCTGCAACTCTCTCTGTATAAAATTTCTCCCTCTAAAATTTATTGAGTAAAGGACTTTTGATGATTTTGATTGCGCTTAGTAAAGAGTTGGAGGTTTGTTCCTTTGAATCTAATTTGACAGGTAGCTTTGTACCATCTAAGCTTTTATTATTCATCACATGATCAAATTTTTATTAGCCTCTATTGAACTCTTGTATCTTTAGTGATCTTGATTAAATGAAGTTATTTGATTGAGCTAGCTTCTAATCGTTAGGTATCATACCCTCCACCTTGACTCTTGATGATACCATTAATTTGATTTCACTAGATCTCTATTAAGCCACATATATCATAGTCTAATCTTGATCAAATGAAGATGATCGTATCAACCGAGATTATTGAATGTGACTACTATCAATCTTATCTTTCTATAATTAACCATATCCTTTCTAATTATTGAACTTGATTCTGTATAGAGGTATATTCATCCCAATAAAAAAATGTTCAGTAGTGAGATACTATGATATGATCTATCGATTAAAGAGTTTAAAAAGAAATTCTAGAATTACATGGATTTGTTGGAATATATGTGAGATAATGACTATTTCATTTTTCTAGATTTATCTATAAATTATAAAATAATTTATGTATTGGATTATTTATGATTCAAGAAATAGATGCATGTATTTTGAATTACCAAATATATTATTCTTTTAAATATTAAATGATTTATGATCAAATGTATTAAATTTGATATGTGTTGGGGATAAAATAACTCTAGCCGAAGTCCAATAAGATGTTCGAAATTGATATGACTTCATCCAGTGTTACAACAATTATGGTCGAACTTCAACTGAACTAATCTAACTCAAAGGGATTGACCTTCAAACCACGTATGTTAGACAAACTTCTTAGTGGTAACGATACTCTCTCAGCAATTGTAGAATTCCTTCAAGGCATGATGAATTCTGTCCGACTGAACTTGAATAGTAAAGGATGTGATAATTAACTCCGGTCTTGATGACAGCAAAGTCCCATAAAAAATTAAACCTCAGCATCCTCCGATTTCGTCCATGGTAGATCTTGAGTGTGGCTAAATTTTTTTGGCATACAACATATCTCATTAACCTTGCGGCAAGAACCTCATCTAGCTGAATTTCTCTCCAGTCATATTCTATCCTGGTCGAACTCCTTTACTCGACTCTACGGATAACGGCAAAACTTGTTTGTAGCCTAATTCCTTCATCTTCTTTTGATAATTATAGATCTAGCCGGCCTATATCATGCATATTGATCGAACGAATTTGAATAGTGAAAGAACTTCGTCAGTAGCATAAATTTGATTTCCAATCTAGAATAGCAATCATTCCATAGATAGTGAGTCACAGCATTCCTTCGATCCAAACTTCAGGCCGATCTTGATGATAGCAGAGCTTCTAAAAATAGTGTTCATCTATCAATCTCAAAGCTAGCCAAACTCCTTTAGAAAATCTGATGATGATTTGGAAAGTTCAACGATCTCTTCTCTAGCCTCCAGCTTAATAGCTCCCATCAATCTCTGGCCAACTTTGAGATGGACGAACTCCTTGAAGTCCACCAAACTTCTCGAAGCTATTAAAGATAGTACCAATAGATTCTAACCAACATTAGATTCGCCATCTACCACTCACAAGCTAACCTTCAAGTTCGGCCCACTTAGCTTCAAGTTCTTCATCCCAATACATGTGATCTACTAATAGATGCAAAAGCTGCATCTGAACTCTAATAAATAGAACTCAACCATCTATAAGTCACAACAAATAATAGCCCACTCTTTGTAACAAACTTCATGTGGCTTGAATGGCCCACTAGCATTTTGTTATTGCTGTCACTTTCATTTTATTACAGGCTCTACCTATATAAAGAATCCTTCAGATATGCTTTCTCTCTAAGCTCTCCTCTCTACTCTTAATTTTCTTGAGTACTCCATTCTTGTTGGCTCGAGAACTAACTTGATCGTCGGAGAATCTTGCCAGAGCCACGCACCTTCGATTTAGACTTTGCCTTATAGGTCTCATCAGCGACCTCGTCTTCACCAGCTCCAGTAAACTCCGGCATCAGTACCATTTTCTACACCAACAATATGAATAATACTGATTGATTTTGATGTCATATGAATTTAGAATTATTTGATGTGGAATATGAAATATATTTGTGAGAAAGTGTATTGATTTGTTAAATTTTGATTCATAACCTGACTATATACTGAACCCTGCTAGTGAGGGTTAAATGCTGGCTTTGGGGTTTGTATGCTAGTACTTTGATATCTTGCTAGTGGGATGGTTAAATGCTAGTACTTTGATATCCTACCAGTGGAGTTTGTGCGCTGGTATTTTGATATTTTATTAGTGCGATGGTTAGATGTTAGTAATTTGATATCTTGCCAGTAGGGATTATACATCGATATTTTGATTTATTTCATAGCTATCGAGATTAGTATGATGTTTTGAAAGAAATCAATTTATGAACGAAAATATACTCGCATGGATCTTATTTTGATTGTTGTATATTTTGAATTGATATACCTTGTATGCTTATTTTCAGTATATTATTATTGCTTGATTTATTTAGCTAAAATGTACATTGCTTATTGAGTTGTCTAGCTTATTACTTTATATTTTATTATTTTTATAGATTCAAAGAATTAGTTTAACTTGGAAGATTAAATATGAGAGAGTGAATTAGAAGTAGAATTTGATATATTTATTTTAGATTAGAATTTATTAAAGTTGATGAAAAACTATAGAATATTATTTTATAAAATATTTGATTTAGTTATTTAAATTAAAATTAATTATTAATTATTTAAATTTTATTTCATTATTGCTTTATGATATCATGATGGGATGCATTGCATGCTCGTAAGATGAGTTCTCCATCAGTATGCGATGTTTGTCATGACTTCTGGCTCGTGATCTTAAATTGGAGGTGTGATAATTAATATAGTATCAGAGCATAAATGGATGAATTATGATACATAGAATCAAAAATATAAGTATAGATGGATAGATATTAGAGATATTAGAATGATAATTTATATTGATTATGACATGACATAGAAATTTAGATTTTGACATAAACGTGTCGGTGAATTTGAGTTAGTGTAGCAAAAGCATAGTTATCCAAAATATTTTTAAAGTAATCAAAATGATAATTTAATTTGAAAGATGTTATGATGAAAGACTTATTTTTAGGATTAGAGAATGGCTTGAAGAAGAAGTAATTCTAAATTTTTGAGAACTTGAGCAAGAAAAGTTTCGAGGATGAAATTTCTTTCTAGGGGAAGAATGTGATACCCTAATCCTAATTTAGGTCTAACCACCATAAAAAAAAAGCCTGAAAAGGGCTGTGCATGATTTTTAAAGCACTATAAAAAAAAATTAAGGATAGCACATGCATGCTAGGGAACCTGACCACGATCAGACTCTCGAAGGAGTCTTTCTTTCTTCTTTGATTGAGACTTTGATTCCATGTAAGAATCGAAGTTTTGTTAAAGGATTGACCTCTCCCTTGAAGCAGCCACTAGAAAGCATGCTAATTGACCTTTCTTTCTTCTTTCTCCTCTCAAAAAAGCCATTGTTCCCATTCCTTTTGCTATCGAAAATCGGGGTCACCAACTACTGGAATTAAGGTACAGACCACTAGATATTTAATTCATCCTTTTCCTATCATTCTAAGTCCTAGAATCATGAGGTAAGGCTGGATAATCATTGAATTTGATTGAAAATTTGGATGCCCTGCTTAATTCCCCTATTTTCTTTGATTTTTTTATTATTTTTCTTGATTTTTCTTGCCATCTTCACTATCGCTGGTGGTAGACTCTCGGTAGCACCACCATCACTCCAGCCACTGCTGGCCATAGCCATAGCCAATGGGAGGTCCTTTGTCTGTAGAAGGAATGAAGGAACATGAGTCCCCTAATATTACATGACGAAGAAACTAAGAAGAAGAAGAGAAAAAAAGAAAGAAAAAAGAAAAGAAAAGAAAGGAAAAAGAGAAGAGAAGAAAAGGAAAGCGAAAAAAAAGAGAGACTCTCTCTTCCCTCTCTCCCTTCTCTCTCTTCAATTGCTTATACTATATTCTATTCTTAGTTTCTCTCTAAAAAATTTTACTTTCTCTTTCTATAACTTTTTCTCTCTAGAATTATTTTTGTTTCTATGAAATTTATATCTTTAAGATTGATCAAGTTAAAAACTTTCTTTCGATGATTTTGATCAAGCTTAATGAACAGTTCAAGCTTTATTCCTTTGAATCTGAATTGACCCGATGGATAGACTTTGAATCATCTTATTGACAGGTAGCTCTATACCATCTAAGTCTTTGTTAAGCATCTCCAAGATCTAGTTTTTATTAGTCTCTATCGAATTCTTGCATCTTTAGTGATCTTGATTAAATAAAGTTATTTAATCAACTAACCTCTAATCATCATCAAGTATCGTGCTAATCTTCTTCTTGACTCTTGATGAATACTATTTATTTGATTTAGCTCGATCTCTATTGACCTATATTTATCATAATCTGATCTTGATCAAATGAAATTAGATGATCAGATCAATCAGGACTATTGAATATGACCACCATCAATTTTATCTTTCTATAATTGACGATATCCTTTCTGATTATTGAACTCGATTCTATATAGGAGTGTAGTCATCTCGACAAAAGAATGTTCAATAGTGAGATATTATGACATGATCTATCAATTAAAGATTTTTTAAAAAAAATTTGGAATTATATGGATTTATTCGAGCATGTATGAGGCACATAATGCTTTACTTTTTATAGATTTATCGATAAATTATAAAATAATTTATATATTAAATTATTCATGATTTATGAATCTAATGCACATATTTTGAATTAATGAATATATTCTTTTTTTGAAATATTAAGTAATTTATGATTAAATGTATTAAATTTGATATACATGGCTTTATGAATTATTCGATTTGGAATATTAACTATATTTTTAAGGAAAGTATATTAACTTAAAATAGATTTTGACTCACAACTTGACTATGTATCAAACCCCACTAGTAGAGGTTAAATATTGGTATTTAGATATTCTGCTAATGGAAGTTGTACACTAGTACTTTGATATTGTAAGGATTTATGATGCTCCAAACCCTTGGGGGGGCCTTAGGAGGAGTCTGGTGTTGGCTCTAGAAGATTACGACGGATGTAAGTCCTACAATTAAGACAGGAGTTATTCTAGGATGAAGACGGCGTGTAGCTCTACACGGACTTGAGGTTTAGGTGTGAGAATCTTGAGGGGCTTGTAAGGTACTCCAGAGATCTGGGACACAAGGTGGAGCAAAGGACCAAAATCGAAGGAAGAATCAGCCAAGACAAGAGGCTGAAACATAGATGGGCTAGCTCGGATACATAGTCGAGCTGGCTCAGATTAAGATTGAGTCAGTTTGGGATGCAGTCAAGCCGGCTATCTTAAGTAGACAGAAGATAAGATTTGGATGAGATGTAGTTGAGTCAACTTGACTACTAATAGAGCTGGCTCGACGGTGGCGTACAGAATAGGATGGATTTTCTATTTGATCTTGGATTGTAATTAATCCAAGGAGTCTTTGGCCTAGTCCAATAAGATCTTAAGGTGGCTAACTTATGTATGGGTTGGATTTAGATTTAGGAGATGAGAGCATGGGAGATATGGATGTACATGGGCTCGGTGAGTATTTTCATGTATTGAGTTAGCCTAGGAGAGTTTTTCAGTTGAAGTTTGAATTTATTAGGATTCATGTGGTATAGCAGAAATTCTAAGATATATAAACTCAGGTATTATAACCTTTACAATGAGAGAGAGAGGAATCAATATAGAGCTTTTCTTCCTAACTCTCTTCTCTTTTTTCTCTCTGGATCCAATGTCAAGCCCTGGGTGCTGCCATCAATTTTTGCTCTTCTTTATATTTTTGGATTAACACCAAGGTTAATGCAAGAGATTGGATCTATGACTATGATTTCAAGCAGTCGTAGGCATAATAATTGATATCAGACCAATACTAATTATTCTAATAAGTGCTATCAGAGCCCGATTGAGCATGAAGAAGGAAGAAGATCAGATTTCAGTAGAGATCAATAGTGAGGTTCAGATCTAAGACTTTTCTCTAGGCTTTATAAGGAAGGAAGATATCTAAGGACTGGTGTCCATCATCCCTAGTCGAGGTAATTTTTAGATTCACTTATTGGCTATTTTTTATTCGATTTGATCATGAAGAATAGTGGGTTGAAGATAGGATTTGAGAAGTTTGATGAAAAGGATAGTTTCATGATGTGAATAATTAGGATGGAGGATCTGCTAACTCAGATGAGGCTAGATTCGGCCTTGAGGGATGGGTCAGAGAAGGTGACAAATAAGAAGTGGAAGTTCTTGAAAAAAGGGCTTATTTGGTAGATGACGTTCTCTATGGCATGTCTGAGGAGAAGAGACCCAAAGATTTATGTGTTGGAAAATGTATCTTAAAATTAATCATCTAGATTGTAGATAGTTGAGCTAAATATAATTTATACTTAAATTTTAATTAATAAAATTATTATTCTAATAATTTCATCATTTTGTGCATCTTTCTGTAACGAACTCTCTATGATGAAGTCCTTAGGACTATTTAGACTTAACAAAAGAGGATTTATTTAGTCCTTAAACTGATCGTGATCAAATAATTTGTTGTTACCTAAGATGATAATGTTAATTAAGAGTAGGTCGTTGTGTGCCATAAGTGTTGGTTGTCCTTTTAATCAAGAAGTATGGTGATGCTATTATGGCATGTAGGTGAAATATAGGGGTGCATTTCACTGATCATGACCCAACTATAGAGCTCTCTTCTACCAAGATTGCTCGCGAAGGATATGGATATATGTGTCCCTTAGATCTGAGATCACCATGATGACTTGTAAGCAACTCACTGTAGTTAGGTGCTGAACTATCTAAATTTTTAATTTAGTGACGGATGGCTATTGGGTGCAGTCAAGTATTTGACTTATCGGTGCATGAGTCAAGATGGGATTGACCCCTCCAAGTATTGGAGTAAGTGCATCACTGTATTTTAATTTAGCAAATCCTCGATCGGGGTAGTCCATATGATGGATGCTGAATTTTGAAATACAATGTGGATTAATTTTTAGGATTGATAGTTAATCCTAGATCATCGTATGAGCATCGTGGTCAAAAGGATGAATTATACAGTAACCATATACCACAGGTTCATCGATATTGCATTATGATTTTTGATCATTTGGACATCGGGTACCATTGCTAGATGATCACATTGATTGGTATAGAAAATTAGTTCTTATGCTACTGGCTTAGGATTCGAATCTATGGGATCAACACAATAGGAGTTCCTATCTGATCTATTGGCTAATTAGAAGTCCTACTGGATTGGGACTCGGATATTTATTAGAGAATTAATTAGTAATTAGATTGTTAATTAGCTTAATTTGATTGAGCGATGAGGAATTGAACAAGTCAAATTGAATTTGATTCAACTTAGTTGACCTGATCAGATCATGTGATGATCTAATCGCTTAGAGAGATGGATCTTGATTTGATCAATTGGACCTAATTAATTTTTAATTTGATTAAAAATTAATTGGTTTGGGTTAAGCCTAATTTGATTAGGTTTGACCTAATCTGGGTTAAGGTTAGATCTTTAGAGTTTATCCTGGTCAAGACTAATTGATTTGGCTGAAATCAATTTGAACCAATTCAAAGTAAGTTTGAATTTAAATATCTATCTCCCTGCGCCATTGACCTTTGACCCATTCTCCTTCTCAATGCACATTGGGAATGTGCGTGGGAATTCTTTATGGCTAGAGAAGCCTTCTGTACGCCTCCTTCTCTTATTCTCCTTTTGACTTATGGTCCAAGTGTTGGATCAATTCAAAGCAAGTTGAATTTTGAATTCAACTTTAGACGGTTATTAGAAGTTTGAAACCACATCTCAACTCTCATTTCTTATCTAGTTCTCCACGCCTTCTCATTTGGGTTTGATCATGAAACCTATTTCTAATTTTTGGCATGTGCACACAAGAAGGAGAGTTCCTTCTGCACTTGATAAATAGTTGGGGCATAGGTGCTTTGGAATAAGATAAGGAATCCTCTTGAATTTTGGAATTCAAGAGAATTGGTTAAAACAAGTTCCTAACCTCCAACTTGTTCTTATCCTTCCATGCTAAGGTCATGCCATATTTAAAATGGAGATTTTTTTGGATGTGGCATGCATGTGATACATGAAGTATCTGAAGGAGAGATGCATGGGTGTGCATAAGGGATAAGTGAAGGATTCTATGAGATAGAAATCAGAGAGAGGCACGAATCTCTTTTGGCGTAAGGTTTTCCATAGAGAAAAAGGGATCAAGGTCCTTATGGATGTGTGCTGAAATCTTAGAGTTAGGACTCTAAGTTTTTGGATGGAGAGTTTGAGTGCCAGATCTCCACCGGCTTTCACCACCATCTCATCTTCCTCATTGCATCTTCTGGTTTCTGAAGCATCCGAAAGATCAGGAGCAAATCATTGATTGGATCGATGAAAATCTACTATTGAAGGCTCCGATGAGGAGTTAGCACTCTAGAAGGGCTGATCAGGCCAGGGGCTCCATGTGGATTCACCATAGAGGCCAGACACACATGCGGCTATAGCGTGAAGGGAGAGCATCTTTCGGTGGATCCAGATTATGGTGATCATTTACCTACACACAGGTACTATGTTCTGAACATAGATCGATCAACAAATATGATTTGCTGATTAAATGCATTTTATTTTTCTAATGCATATTAACATGTCAAAGATCTTGAGTAGGATTTTATGATTAGATCATAGCATGTATAGAATTAACTTCAGATTAATTCTACTTCTGCTATTGTTAATTTTTGAAAATGTTTCAAAAGGCATGCCCTAAACCCTGCTAGATTTTCTTCAATATGGTTGAGGTTACATCAGTTGTACATAGAAAAGAATATGTGCAATAAATTAATGTTGAAGAAGCAACTGTATATCCTTCGAATGCAAGAGGGCAAAGATGTTGCGAGACATATTCAGCTATTCGATCGGATGAGCATGGACTTGCTCAATATTAGGATGGAGCTCGAAGAGGAGGATAAGAGTTTATTGCTGCTATATTCGCTACTTGAAAGTTTTGATCCGTTGGTACCTACGCTGCTGTATGGTTGCGGACACTGGTGTATGAGGAGATCGTATCAGTGCTAAGGTCCAATGAGCAGCGAAAATGGATGATGAAGAGAAAAGTCTTTCAGGAGGGTCTCGTGGTGTCAGAGAGGTCTAGATAAGAAAAGAAGAAGGGTCAGCGAAGGGACAGTAAGGGATCGAAGATGTACTTCAAGTATGGTGAAGCATGGCACTTCAAGTGGGAGTGTCCGTTTTGGAAGAAGTGTAAGGAAGGAGAAAAGAGGGACAAGGATTCCATCATTTCAGTCATTGAAAGTAAAGAGTTGGATGAGCTCTTAGTGGTCTCGAAGGAGCCTATGGGGTGCAGTGTATCCAAGATGGTTTCGGAGGGATCCATGGAGTGCAGAAGATTTGAAGGAGCAGCGATGGTGATCAAGATATAGCGGCAGGCTCAGCAGTGCAGCGTTGGATGGTTGGCTTGGGGAGACTCAGTTACAGAGTCAGCTTCTACAGCATTAAGAGAACTTCGATTTTAGGTGGAGCACTAGGCAGAGATGGTTTCACAAGTGAAGAGAGATATGACACAAGTTCAAAGCGGAGGAGTGCAGAAGGACTAATATCCTAGCACCAACATCAGAAATGCACTATTTTAGTGGAGTAGCACATGCAAAAGGATAGGCAAGGTTCTAAGGAGATCGTGTCAAGATATGCAGCGGGTGCCAGCATAGGATTACTGTAGATTCTCCATGAAAGTTTAGGATAAATGATGCGGCTGCCAAGCAGAAGGATCCCTATAACTCCAAAGGTGATGCATAGGTGCAAGCCAAGGTCTTCAGCGGTGGAGGCGGTCATCCCAAAGACCTAAAAAAGAGCTCAGTAGCTGAAGAAAGATGGCAGTGGCAAGGTATGCACAAGTAGCTATCAGGACATGCATCGATAGTGAGATCGTATAGGAGAACATTGTCAGGTATGCCAAGACTTGGATGCATCAAGATGGAAATTATAAGAATTTATGATGCTTCTAAGCATTGGGGGGGCCATAGGAGGAGCCAGGATGTTGGCTCTGGGAGATTAGGATGAGTGTGATTCCTAGGGTTAGGATAGGAGTTGTCCTAGGATGAAGGCAGCATGTAGCCCTGTATGGATTAGAGGTTTAGATTGTTAGTGCATCACCATGGCATCACCTAGCTCTGATACCAAGTGTTGGAATAATTGGTATTGATTTAATACCAATTATTATTCTTACGGCTGCTCGGAACCATAGTCATAGATCCGATCTCTTGCGTGAACCTGAATGTTAATCCAAAAATATGAAGAAGAGTAAAAGTTGATGGCGGCACATAGGGCATGACATTGGAACCAGAGAGAAAAGAAAAAAAAAAGAAGAGAGTTAGGAAGAAAAGTTGTATATTGATTTTACTCTATTGTAAAGATTACAATACTTGGGTTTATATACTTTAGAATTTCTACTATACCACATGAGTCCTAATAAATTCAAACTCTAGCTGAAAAACTCTCCTAGACTAACCCAATGCATGAAAGCACTCACTGAGCCCATGTACATCCATGTCTCCTATGCTCTCATCTCCTGAATCTAAACCTGATCCATACATATGTTAGCCACCTTAAGACCTTATTGGATCAGGCCTTAAGACTCCAAATAGAAAATCCCCATCTAATTCTGCTAGCCACCATCGAGCCGACTCAGTAAGGAGCCAAGCTGGCTTGACTACGTATTGTCCAAATCCTATCTTCTATCAACCTAAGATAGCCAGTTTGACTAAACCCCAAGTCGGCTCGATCTCAGCTCGAGCCAACTCGATTGCGTATCCGAGTCAGCCTGCCTATATGTCAGCCCCTTATCTTGGCTGATTCTTCTTCTAACTTTGATCCTTTACTCCACCTTGTGTTCTAGGTCTCTAGAGCACCTACCAAGCCTCCCTCAAGATCCTCACACTTGAACCTCGAGGCCGTGCAGGACTACATGCCGCCTTCACCCTAGGACAACTTCCATCCTAGCACTAGAACTACACCCATCCTAGCCCTAGGACCACACCCATCCTAGTCTTTTGGAGCCAACATCCTAGCTCCTCTTGTGGCCTCCCAAGGCTTGCGAGCACCACATCAGATCCTACAATCTCCACTTTGGTGCACCCAAGCCTTGGCATACCTGGTAATGTTCCTTGCATAATCCCGCTGTCAATGCATGCCTTGATAGCTACTTATGCACACCTTGTCGCTGCCATTTTTCTTCAGTTGCTGAGCTCCCTTTGAGGTCTTTGGGATGACCGCCTCCAATGCTGAAGATCTTGGCTTACACCTATGCACCACCCTTAGAGTTGTAGGCATCCTTCTACTTGGCAGTCGCATCATTTATCCGAAACTTTTATGGAGAATCTGTAGCAACCCTATGCTAGTGCCCACTGCATACCCTGACATAGTCTCCTTAGAACTTTATCTATCCTTCTACATGTACTGCTCCACCTAGAATTATGCATCTCCAATGTTGGTACTAGGATATTGGTTCTTCTGCATCCATCCGCTTTGAACTCATACCAAAACTCTCTCCACTTGTGAAGCCACCTCTGCATGGTGCTCCATCTAAAATCGAAGTCCTCCTGATGCCACAGAAGTTGACTCTATAATTGAATCCCTCGAGGCCAACCACTCAACATTCTACTACTGAGTTTGCCGCTGCATCTCGAACACAGTCGTTGCTCCTTCAGATCCTCCGCACTCTGCGGACCTCTCCAAAACTGTCTCAGTTACACTACACCCTACAAGCTCCTCCAAAACCATCAAGAGCTCATCCAATTCTTCACTTTCAGCAATTGAAATGATAGAATCTGACTTTTCTTCTTCTTTGCATTTCTTTCAAAGCAGACATTCTTGCTTAAAGTATCCTACTTTACCACACTTGAAGCATTGTTGCCCCTTTGCTGACCCTTTTTCTTCTCTTGCCTGGGCCTCTCTGACACCATGAGACCCTCCTGGAAGATCTTCCTCTTCGTCATTTATTTTTGCTGCTCATTAGACTTTAGCACTGATACGATCTCCTCGTATACTAGTATCTCCTTACCATATAGTAGTGTGTTATCAATGGATCGAAGTTTCCAGGTAGTGAACATAGTAGCAATAAACTCTTATCCTCCTCTTTGAGCTCTACCCCAATGTTGAGCAAGTCCATGCTCATCCGATAGAAACACTGAATATGTCCTGCAATATCCTCGCCCTCTTGCATCCGAAGGCTATACAGTTGCTTCTTCAGTACCAACTTATTGCACATGTTCTTTTCCATATACAACTGATGTAACCTCGACTATAAATCCTTGGGTGTCTTCTCCTCCAACATGCCATACAGCACCTCATCTGTCAGACAAGTTCTAATCATGGCACATGCCCTTTTCTCTAAGAACTTCCACTCCTTATCTGTCATCTCCTCTGACTTATCCTTCAAGATCAAATCTAGCCTCATCTGAATCAGTAGATCCTCCATCCTAATCTTTCACATTGTGAAACTATCCTTTCCATCAAACTTTTCAAATTCTATCTTTAACTCATTGTTCTCCATGATCAAACAAAATCAAAAATAGCTAACAGGTCGCTCTAAAAATTATGTTGACTAGGGATGATGGACAGCAGCCCTTAGATCACTTCCTTTCCGATGAAGCCTGAAGAAAATCTTAGATCTAAACCTCACTGCCGATCTCTGCTGAAACTTGATCTTCTTCCTCCTTCACACTCAACCGGGCTTTGATACCAAGTGTTAGCACATCACCATAGCATCACCTAGCTCTGATACCAAGTGTTGGAATAATCAATACTGATTTGATACCAATTGTTATGCCTATGACTGCTTGAAACAATAGTCATAAATTCGATCTCTTGTGCAAACTAGGATATTAATCCAAAAATATGAAGAGCAAAAGTTGATGGTGGCACCTAGGGCTTGGCTTTGGAACTAGAAAGAAAAGAGAGAAGAGAGTTAGGAAGAAAAGCTGTATATTGATTCTACTCTCTTATAAAGATTACAATACCTGGGTTTATATATCTTAGGATTTCTGCTATACCATATGAACCCTAATAAATCCAAACTTTAGTTGAAAAACTCTTCTAGACTAATTCAATATATGAAAGCACTCACTGAGCCCATGCACACATATGTCTCCCATGCTCTCACCCCTTGGATCTAAACTGATCCATACATGTGTTAGCCATCTTAAGACCTTATTAAATCAGGTCTTAAGACCCCAAATAAAAACTTCCTTCCAATTCTGTTCGCCACCATTGAGCCGACTCTGTTAGGAGTCGAGCTGACTTGACTGCGTATTGCTCGAACCCTATCTTATGTCTGTCTAAGATAGCCAGCTAGACTGCATCTCGAGTTGGTTCGATCTCAGCCTAAGCCGGCTCGATTGTATATTCAAACCAGCTCACCTATGTGTCAGCCTCTTATCTTGACTGATTCTTCTCCTAGCTTTGGTCCTTTACTTCATCTTGTGTCCTAGGACTCCGGAGCACCTACCAAGCCTCCCTCAAGATCCTCACATCTAAACTGCGAGTTCGTGTAGGACTACACGCCGCCTTCATCCTAGGATAACTCCTATCTTAGCCCTTGGACCACATCCATCTTAGTCTTCTGGAGCCAACACCCTGGCTTCTTCCATGGTTTTCTAAGGCTTGGGAGCTCTACACTAGATTCTACACAGACGTGAGGATCTTGAGAAGCTTGGTAGGTACTTTGAAGATCTGGGATATAAGATGGAGCAAAGGCCCAAAGCCAGGAGAAGAATTAATTAAGATAAGGGGCTGACATACAGACGGGCAGGCTCGGATATGTAGTCGAGCCGGCTCGGGCTGAGATCGAGTCGGCTCGAGACGCAGTCGAGCTGGCTGTCTCAGACAGATAGAAGACAAGATTCAGATGAGATGTAGTCAAGTTAGCTTGGCTGCTGATAGAGCCGTCTTGACGGTGGCGTACAGAGCAGGATGGATTTTCTATTTGGTCTTGGATTGGGATTAATTCAAGAAGTCTTAAGGCCTAGTCCAATAAGATCTTAAGGTGGCTAACTCATGTATGGATTGAATTTAAATCCAGAGGATGAGAGCGTGGGAGACATGAGTATACACAGGCTTGGTGAGTGCTTTCATATTTTGGGTTAGCCTAAAAAAATTTTTTAGCTGGAGTTTAGATTTGTTAGGGTTCATGTGGTATAGTAGAAATCCTAGGATATATAAACCTAGGTATTATAACCTTTACAATGAGAGAGATGAATCAATACAGAGCTTTTCATCCTAACTCTCTTCTCTATTTTTTTTCTGTTTCCAATGCCAAGTCCTAGGTGCTGCCATCAATTTTTGCTCTTCTTCATATTTCTAGATTAACAACCAGATTCATACAAGAGATCGGATCTATGATTGTAGTTCTGAGCAGCCATAGGACAACAATTGGTATTAGATCAGTACTGATTGTTTCAATAGATATCCTACCAATAGGAAGGTTAAATACCGATACTTTGATATCCTACCAGTGGGATTGTACATTAAAATTTTGACCTACTATAAGTGGAATGGTTAAACACCGGTAATTTAATAGCCTACTAGTAGGAGTTTTATGCTGATACTTTGATTTATTTCAAAGTTATCGAGATTAGAATGATATTTTGAAAGAAATCTATTTATGAACAAAAATGAATTTGTATGATCTTGTTTTGATAAGTATTGTATATTTTGAATTGATGCACCTTGTATGTTTATTTTTAGTATATTATTATTATTTAATTTATCTAGTTAAAGTGTAAATTACTTATAGACTGTCTAGCTCATTATTTTATATTTTATTAGTTTTACAGATTTAGAGGACTAGCTTGACTTGTTGGATTTAATGTAAGAGAGCGAATTAGAAACAGAATTTGATATCTTTATTTTAGATTAGGATTATCAAAGTTAATAAAAATTATAAAATATTATTTTATAAAATATTTAATTAATTATTTAAATTAAAATTAAATTTAATTATTTAAATTTTGTTCTACTATTGTTTTATGATATTATGATAAGATGTTTTGAATGCTTATTGGAAGAGTTTTTCACACATGTGATGATTTTCATGATTCATGGCTTATGATCTCAGATCGGAGGCGTGACATGAAATGTACAATATTTATCATTTGTTTCATACGAAAAATGAATTAGAAAAAGGATAGATAGAGAAGAAAGGACTGTCGAAGGAGAGGATGGATGCACAAGTACCTGAATCTAAGAGCTTCACGTCGGAATAGGTGGGGAGAATACCCTCTAAATGGGGGAATATCCTGCCAAACATTTCAAAACCAACTAGAATAACTCATCGAATTAAGAGGGAAGAAGTGGTGATATTCGACCTTCTTAGTCGAATAGTTTTATTATGTGGACTTGATGAGCAATTATCTCGTCGAATTACCTTTTTACATTAGCCTCTTTAATGCATAATGAAGGGCAATTTGTCAATTACCTATAAAATAATAATTTATCCTCCCAACCAAATCGTACCATCTTTATTTTATATGGGATATACTGTGCGCAATGGAACACACAAAATCCTATCCCACAGAATATTTCTCCAATCATCTGAATAATTCAAATTTATTTGGATCAAAGGCACATCTTGTCCCAGTCTATTCTTTGATGGAACACAATCTAAACAAGTGTTTGGCTGGACAAAAACAAGGAACAAGGGGTTAAAAGGCTTTAATTCTTTCTATTCTCCAACCAAATAGAGTGCCTAGCGAGAAAACGAACCACTAGTAAAGAAAGTGATTCTCTTTTCTAAGTGTCTTGCCAAGCATATGCATGTGCGATAACTTCGTTGTCAGAAACTATGCTGATAATGAAAGTTGCATCAGTTGACCAAGTGGATCTCTTTTCTAAGTCATTTCACGTGTATTAGACTCCCATAAATACCCCGTACCTCGCACCTGAAGACATGCTAGGAAAGTCGTGTCGTAGGATCCAGCAAGAGCGGCTGAAGAGAGGGAAGGGAGGGGATGGAAGGGAAGGCAACGATGATAAGGCCTGATCCCCGTGAAATGATAAAAATATTTTGAGAGTATTTTTTTTACATTTTTATTTCTTGAATCTTGTTGGAACGAGGCCATGACCCCGTGTGCTCGGTCTCGCTCTCTCACTCCCTCCCAGCCATCAGCCATGCTATCCTTCTCTATCTTTCCCGCTTGATCACGTAGATGTTGTCAAGCAGGATCTAAATAGTTTATAAATTTGTAACAAACCAGGATAGTTTCTTAAAAAAATAGCTGAAAAGTATTATTTAAGCTTATAGGCCCTATATAATCTAAAATCTTTCGAGGATACCATTGGTATGAGATAAAATATATGCTACATGGGCTCTCCTGTACTTCATTTGTTTAAATATTAAGATATCTATATTTATATTTATATTTTTTATTAAATATAGATATTAAAATTAATATTTATATTTATTTTAAATATATATTTAAAATAGATATTAAGTATATTTATATTTATTTTAAATCGATATGAATATAAATTGAATATTAAGCATGTTGATATTCTTCTATCTGAATATGGATCTAAATCAAAGTGTCATACTCCTAACCGAGATCGCGAGCTAGGGGTTGTAGCATCCACCACATAGTCATGAGGAATTATCTTCATGCATAAAGTAAAAAATAGAATAAGTCAATTAATAAATTTATATTTAAATAACTAAAATTCAAGCTTTAATGTCTCACAAAATCCAATGATATTGAAAAGATTTTACATTAAACTTTATTAAAATTTTTAATCTAAAATAAAAATATTAAAATTCTACTTCTAATCACTTCGATGAACATATGTTTATGTGATTTTTATTCTCAAGATCTCTGAAATAGTTAAATATAAAATAATGAAATAGATAGCCTAGTAGGCAACAAAATTTTAGCTAGATAAATTCAACATTAATAGTACACTAAAAATAAGTATATAAAATACGTCAATTCAAAACCTAATTCAAAATATAGAGTACTATCCAAACAATAAGCATATAAATCTAATCTTTTCAAAATTTCATTCAGAAATTAGTTTCTTTCAAAATATCCAATTCATGTTGACAGTCATAAATTATAACCACATTTATACCTTATGGCTAGGCTAGAATATGAACTCAGTTAAAATTGAAGAAAAATTCTGATTTCCCAAATCAGGCTCGTTCAGATCTGATCGGATCAAGAGATATATTTCAAAAACTTTTCTCTTTGATCCAAATCAGATCTGAAATATTTCAGATCTAATTTTTATTATTTTAATAATTAAAATAAAATATAGATAAATTAAATTAGATTTAATTTACCTTAATGTAGGATAATCCTATTACCCATTGATGATCCTGTAAGCAACGGAAGGTTCTGGATCTAGCCACGTAAGTGCCTGGCCTCTACCAGTATCCATTCGTACTGGATCTGGAGATCCTCTTCTTCTCTATTATGTCTCCAAAAATCAGATCTGAATATAATTTGGAGGATCTTTAAAATAGCTTTTGGAGATCAGCAGTTGTCCTTTGCAGCAGTGCAGCCTTCTAGATTTCTGTCGCCTTTCTCTCGCCTAGATTGCACCAACTGAGATTTCAAACTTCTTTGGACGTGGAGAGGAGAGGAAGAAGATGAACTCAGCATACAGAAGGAAGAGAGAGGCAGCCTTGGGGTGTAGAGAATTGTGTCTATGCTTTGAGTTAGGCGCAGGGTCTTATTTATAGATTATTCGTGATCCAACTCCTCTTCATCCTAACCAATCACAATCCTTTGTGAAATCAGATCTAAATCTGATTGATGGGAATAGAGTCCCTTGGATTCATCCTTAGATTGCACCTAAGACCAGTCAAAGTTGGTTCTCAGGAGGAGTCTAATCAAAATCCAATAAGAAGATGGAGTTCCTGTCCAACAGAAACTCCTGGGCGCCTCAAGCTTGGGCGCACGCCACCCTTGGCGTGCGCCCTCCTCCTTGCCAGTTTCTGGCAGGGGGACAAGCCCCCACCAGCTCTCTAATAGGTGTGTGACACATGGACAGAAGTCAAAGTATCAATGGTCAACATTTGACCAGTCAAAGATCAACTTTTGACCAAAGTCAAAGGATGAAAAATGACAGATGATCAAAAATGGTAGGTATTATCTTTCAAAATAAGACAACTCTTTTCTGACCTGGACAAGCTTCAGTCAGATCAAGTGAAGGCCTCTGATCGAGCATAAACTCCTTTGGCTCAGTCAGGACAACTATTTATGATAGTAAAAGAAGAACATTAGGTTCAATCGAGTGCTAGCATGATTTTCTTGAACCTAATTGAATCTCATTTAGATCAATTGAATTGGATCAGTTCAATTGATGATCACCAGATTCAAATCCTTATTTGTGTGATCCAGTTAGGTTCAGTTCTGTATGGCCATGGTAGAGTGAAATAATAGAAAGAGTTTCTAATAAGATTTTCACATCGAACTTGAATCCAATGATTAAATCATGTGACAGAAATTAGGGTTTGACGAGTTCACCTTAAGGCTAATCTGATCGGGGCTCAAGATAGAAGAACTTAATCACACATGTAACTACACCAAAAAATTTATTTTTAATTTTGATGGATTGCCACCATATACTGCTAGGTGTCACTGATGGATTTTGGAAGCAATTAAAATGATTTGGATGATCGATCATTCTGGTTGTCTAAATCAAGAAAAGTTCTGATCCATCGGAAGGTATTTCGATGATGTCAATGATAGAGATCATGACATATCCCATTACCATACAGAACTAAATCTAATTGGATCACACAAATAAGAGTTTGGATCTGGATATCATTAATTGAACTAACCCAATTCAATTGATTTGAATTAGATTCAATTAGGTTTAAGAAAATCATGCTAGCTCATGATTGAGCCTAATATTCTCCTTCTATAATCATCAAAAGTTATCTCGACTGAGCTAAATGTATTTGGGCTCACTCAAGTACCTTTACTTGATCTGACTGGAGCTTGTCTAGGTCAGAAAAGAGTTATCTTATTTTATGAGATAAATTTGAGACAACACCTGCCATTTTTTATCACCTACTAATTCTTGTTTTTTGATTTTGATCAAACATTGACCTTTGATACTTAGACATCTGTCCATGTGTCTTGCACCCATAAAAGAGCAGATAGAGGCTTGTCCTCTTGCTAGAAAGAGGAAAGGAGGGGGTGCATGCCTAAGGAGGCGTGCGCCCAAGGATAGGGATGCCTGGAGTTCCATATAGATGGGACTCCAGGTTGCTTCTTGGAATCAAACTAGGTGGCACCAAAGGACTCTGCTTTGACTAGTCTTGGCACCACCTAAGTGTTAGATATATGTGCCCTAGAAGCCAGAATTGGCTGACACTTGTAATACACTTCTAGGGGCAAAATTATAATTTTGACTAAAATTAATAAATGGGTTATTTTCTATCACATATGTGTATTTAGTGTCTGTGATACATCCTTTGAGTTAATGATAATGATAATTCATATTTTCAAGAGTTGAAAATTTAAGACATGAATAATCATTATTAACTCATAAATTGCTCCTGACCATAGGATCATCACGAGGATGGTGATTGATCCGGAAGGTTGGTGTACAATCGCTTCTCTTTAGTAGATGAGTCTTGAGTCTATGGTGTGGAGACACCGGAGCGAGAGTATAGGTACTCGTTAGAGAACGAGGGCACTGAGCGTGACCACCTCGAGTAGTCATTAGGGAGTCTACCTTCTCGTCAATGACTGACTCGATGCTGCAGTAGTGTGTCTGGTTCTTTGACCTGAGATGCATCGGCAGTTCACCTTGAGGGTGTTATAGTTTGACTACACCATTACTCGGTCTCCTAGCCATATGGAACCCTGAGGTGTATGTTGGCTATGACATGTTCATTGTAGGAACTGGATTGCATCAAGATGGAATCTATCTACCTCGGTGGTAGAGGAGTAGCCCTATGATGATCATGAGAATCAAGTCCAGAAATCCATGGCCATGGTAGAGTGAAATAATAGAAAGAGTTTCTATTTAGATTTTTACATTGGACTCGAATCGAATGATTACATCATATGACAGAGACTAGGGTTTGACGAGTTCACCTTAACCCTAATCTGATCGGGGCTCAAGATAGAAGAACTGAATCACACAGGTAGCTGCACCAAGAGGTTCGCATTCAGCTCTGATGGGTTGCCACCATATACTGCTAGGTGTCACTGGTGGATTTTGGGAGCAATTAGAATGATTTAGATGATCGATCATTCTAGCTGTTCGAATCAGAAGAGTTCTGATCCATCGAAAGGAGTTTCGATGATGTCGATGATAGAGATCATGACATATCCCATTACCATACAGAACTGAACCTAACTGGGTCACACAAACAAGGGTTTGAATCTGGTGATCATCAATTGAACTGATCTAGTTCAATTGATCTGAATGAGATTCAATTAGGTTCAAGAAAATCGTGCTAGCACTCGATTGAACCTAACGTTCTTCTTTTGCTATCATAAATAAGTTGTCCTGTCTGAGCCAAAGGAGTTTGTGCTCAAATCAGAGGCCTTCATATGGTCTGACAGGAGGTTGTCCAAGTCAGAAAAGGTTGTCTTATTTGTAAGACATTACCTGCCATTTTTGGTCACCTGCCATTTCTTGTTCTTTGACTTTGGTCAAAAGTCTACCTTTGACTGGTCAAACGTTGACCATTGACACTTTGACTTTTGACCACATGTCATGCACCTATTGGAGAGCTGGTGGGGGCCTGTCCCCCTGCCAGAACCTGGCAAGGAGAAGGGCGCACGCCACCCTAGGCGTGTGCCCAAGTTGGAGGCGCCTAGGAGTCCTTGTTGGACAAGGACTCCATCTCCTTTTTGGATTCCAATTAGAGTTCTTCTAAGAACCAACTTTGACTGGTCTTAGGCACCCTCTAAGGAGGAATCCAGGGGTCTCTATTCCCACCAATCAGATTTAGATCTGATTTCACAAACGGTTGTGATTGGTTGGGAAGAAGAGGAGTTGGATCACAGCTAGTCTATAAATAAGACCCTGTATCCAACTCAGATTGTATGAGATAGAGAGATATGATGAGATCATAGTTTTTCCACACCCCAAGGCTGCCTCTCCCCTCCTTCTCCATGCCATAGTCTCTTCTCCCCTTGCTCTCCACGTCCAAAAGGAGTTTTGGACCTTGGTTGGTGCGATTCAGATCAAAGAAAGGCGATTAAAAATAAGAAGGCTGCGCTGCTGCAAAGGACGACTGCTCATCTTCAAAAGAGTTTTGAAGATTCTTCAGATCAGATTCAGATCTAATTTTTGGAGGTGTGATAGAGAAGAAGAGGATCTCCAGATCCAACCCGAGTGGATATCGGTAGAGGCCAGGCGCTTGTGTGGCTAAGATCCAGAACCTTCCGCTGCAAACAGGATCATCAACAGGGTAATAGGATTACCCAAATCAGGTAAATTAAATTTGATTTAATTTATTTTTTAATTTTATTTTATTAAAATAATAAGAATCAAATCTGAAACATATCAAGATCTGATTGGGATCAAGAGAAAAATTTTTGAAATATATCTCTTGATCTGATCAGATCTGAACGAACCTGGATCGGAAAATCAGGATTTCCTTTCACTAAGAGTATTGGAGAGGGGCTCTCATTTAATTGGATTAGGTGATGTCATCCCATTAATTAGATTTAAATCTAATTGCATGAAGAGACGTGATTGGTCGGAATGATGTGGCATTACATGGCACAGTAGGGTCTATATAAACCCTATCTGCACCTAGCTTAGAAGAGGTTCTTCCCTTGCCCATGGCACATAGCCATCTCCCTCTCTCTTCCATGCCTACCTCTAATCCTCTCTCTCCTCTCCACGTTCAAGAGGCTTTGGGCTTCAATTTGGTGAGATCCAGACAAGAAAAAGGCGACAAGAAAGGAAGAAGGCAGCACTGCCGCAAGAGATGACATTGGATCTTCAAAAATTATTTTGAAGACCTTCAAATTAGATCCAGATCTAATCTTTGGAGGAAAGATTAAGAAGGAGGAGATATCTAAATCCTGCCTGAGTGGATACCGATAAAGACCAGGCGATTGCATGGCTACATCCAGAACCTCAGGCAATCAGCAGGATCATCATAGGATAATTAGATTATCCAAGAATAAGATATAAATTTAATTTAATTTAATTTAATTTATTTTTATTTATTAGATTCATCAAATTAGATCTAAAAAGTATCAGATCTAATTTATATCTAAGAAAAAATTTTTTAAAATATTTCTCTTGATCAAATCAGATCTGAACGAACCTGGCTCGGAAAATAGATTTTTTTTCCTTCAACTGGTATCAGAGCCAGATTCTCATAAATTATTTAGATATAATTTTAATTTAATTTTAATATAATAATTAGATGATTTTAGATGTCACATAAGATATGATTGGATCTAAAATTAGAAAAATTAAAATTAAATAATTTAGATCTAAGTTCTACAAGATGCATGACTAGTTGTAGAATAGAATAGTTCTATCTATAGTCTTGTATGATCATAATTTAATTTGATTAAGTTATAATTTTAGATTAATTTATTTATTATTTTTTGATGTTATAAATATTATAATAAGATCTAAGAAATAAAAAATAAAATTATTTAATTTTTGATTCATATGAGATATGATGAATGCATGTTTAGACTAGTTGTAGAATAGTTCTACATAATTATCTAGAATAGAATTTATTTTGATGTGATCAATTTAAATTTAATTTTTTAGATAATTATGAGATAATTTAGATATAAAAATATGCATGATATGATACATGAGATATATGCAAAATATGTATATAGTTAGATCAATTTTTATATAAGAGATATATGATGTAGATTTAACTAATTTTGTAGTTTTTATATTTCTGATTAAGGCGCTCCCCTTGGCCGTCCGGTCATAAGAATAAAGTAGGATTTAAATGCCCTCTCCTTTCATTCAATGGGGTGTTCTTTTGATGTGTAGGGGTGCTGCACGTTCATCCTTAATCAGAAATCTAAAAACTTATTTTTTACAAAATCCTAGATCCTAAAACCTTAGGATTTTATTTACATATTTTATTTGTGAACCCTAAACTTAATTAAGAATTAAGATTATGAAATATATATTAGGTCTAAAATTGAGAATTTTAAATCTAAGACATATTCATAAAATTGAGTTCGGACTTGGGTAGCTCAATTAGGTCTAAGCGGTTGATCAAATCGAATCAAGAGTTGGTTAGATGGGATCAAGAGTGCTTAAATTGACCAATCTAATAGGATTAAGTTTGGGTCAAGATCGAAGTACATGAGTGATCAATCAAGCTAAGATCTAATTAGGCTCAGTGGTTAGAGTCTAGATTATAGGCTAATTTGATTGGTTCTGGCTCAATAATTTGATGTCTAAGATAATTTTGGCAGATACGATTGACTGATTTTTAATTGGAAGCTACTCATCTCGAATGCATTCTTGTCGAGTTAATGGCATATCCCTTCCATCGGTCTCACTTACCTGACCATATTTGTTGGCTCAGTCCTGATCTAAGGTGGCCAATAATCTGAGCTAACCCATGCCATTAGGTTAGTCATAATGATTATGACTGTGTCAAGTCTAGTTTAATGAGACCTAAATCAAATCTTTCTAAGAAAAAATTAAGTCTAAGGTCTTCTACCATTATAGATGTGTAGGACCTTCCTGGGGTTGATTATTTTTGGCTGGTTATAGTAGTTTAGTTGCACTGAAAAGATGCAACCATGTCTATTAGGCATTGGATGCTATGGGCTGGAGGATGGATTGGGCTCAATATTTTAGAGACGGTAAGAGAGTCAATTAGAAATCCAATCTATTCAAATGGTAGATCTGACTTAACTAAGAAGTGGATCAATATTTCGAGCACGGTGAGATTCATGAATTAGAGACCAAGTTTGGGTGCACCATGATTAGAGAATCATTGAATAAGAGTTGTTCCCTCATTGGCTAACCCATCATCAATAACTGTTAGGTGAGGTGATGAGTCAGTTGATGGGATCGCATCATCCACTAGAAATCATTAATCGTGGAGGTTTTCACACTCTACAAAGAAAGTGTAGGGATCCGAGAAAATAGTGGAAGCTAATTTATTTAAAAATAAAACTTCTAAATAAATTGGTCAAGTCTTAATTACAATATCTTACTAGAAACTTTGACTCTCTACAGGAAAATATTTGCGTCCAACCCACTAGCACGTATCCTGAACACCCATAGACTAATCGGATTCAATTACAAGGATTGGCTCCAAAACTTCAAAGTCATTTTGGATTCTGAGAAGTTAACTCATGTATTGGACCAGATCCTCCCACCTTACCAGCTCGTCCATCCGCTGAACAAAGAGCATCTTGATAAGTGGACAGACGAAGATAACAAGATCAGATATTACATGTTGGGCTCGATGTCAGATGAGCTTTAGCACTAACATAAAGATATCAAGACTGCCTATCAAATGTTGGCTCACCTAGAAGAGATGTTTGGTGAACAGAGTCGCACAGTCAAGTATCAAGTCACAAAATGACTATTCAAGGCTAAAATGCATGATGGGCAGTCAGTCCAAGATCATTGTCTGATGATGATCAAGGACTTGAAAGAGCTTGAGAAGCTCGGAGTGAAGTTGGACCTAAATTTGTAGAATGATATAATTCTGCAATCTTTGACTGATGCATATGGGTAGTTCATCATGAACTACCATATGCATAAACTTCAAAATTTTATAATCGAGCTCATGAATATGCTGGTTACTGCTGAGCTTTCTATGAAAGGTTCTAAAGGCTCAGTGCTTATTATGGAATGGACTTCTTGCAAGAAAAAATCTTTTGGAAAGAAGAAGAAGTCTGTGAAAAGGTAAAAGATAGAAGGAGAAAAGAAGAAAAAGGCAGAGCTGAAGAAGAAGGCCACTGACAAAGAAAAGTATTTTTATTACAATACTGATGGCCACTAGAAGTGGAACTATCCTACTTACCTGGCCACCCTAAAGAATAAGAAGGAGACAGGTTCTTTTGAAGGTATGCTCGTTATTGAGTCTAACCTTACAGTTTCTTCTGCATCTAGTTGGATGCTTGACTCTGGTTCTAGTGCTCATTTATGCACTTTTATGCAGGATCTTGAGGATAGTAGGAGACTGAGGGATGATGAGATGATCCTATGCATCGAAAATGGAGCAAGAGTTGCTGCTGCTGGTTTAGACTTAGTATTAAAAGATTATTATTATGTGCCTACAACAAGCAGCAATTTGATTTCTATTTCATGCCTAGTACTAGAAGGCTATGTAATTAGTTTTCTTAAGGATCATTGTAATATTCTTTATGAAAGAAATAAAATTGCAAGTGATTTTCTAATTAACGATCTTTATCAGTTACATATTAATGTATCTATTTTTAATATCAAGCAAAATATTAAGACCATGAAATGACCAAGGGATAGTCCAAATGATAGATATCTATGGCACCTAAGACTAGGTCATATAGCAGAAGATAGGATTAACAAATTAGAAAAAATCAGGTTATTGAGTCCATTGACTTTCGAGTTATATCCAATTTATGAATCTTATTTTCATGGCAAAATGACTAAGCTCCCTTTTGTAGGACATGGGGAAAGGGCCATGGATCTTCTTGCCCTAGTATATTTTGATGTGTGCGGCCCATTTGATGTGTCGGCTAGAGGCAACTTTGTCTACTTCATAATCTTTATCGATGATTTATCTAGGTATGGGTATGTGTATCTTATGAGACATAAGTCTGAAGCTTTTGAAAAGTTCAAAAAATTTAGACATGAAGTAGAGAAGCAAACTAGAAAATCTATTAAGGTTCTTCAATTAGATCGAGTAGGTGAATACCTTAGTTGAAAACTCCTAGACTATCTCAAGGATAATGGCATAATCTTTCAATCGACTCTATCTGAAATACCTCAACTCAATGGGATTTCAGAATGGAGGAATCGGATCCTATTAGATATGATTCGATCCATGATGAGCTTCACAGACCTTCTTGATTTTCTTTGGGGACATAGTTTGTTAACTATAATATACTTACTGAATAGGGTTTCTTCTAAAACCATTCCTACCACACCGTATGAGAGATATGGCATGGTAAGAAACCAAGTCTGAGTCATCTTAGAATTTGGGGTTGTCCGGCTCATGTCAAAAGATAACAAACGAACAAGTTAGGCTATAGATCTTTTAGAGCTTGATTTATAAGATATCTTAAAGAGTCATTAGGATATTTTTTCTACATTCTAGAAGATCATAATATGATTGTGAGTTGACATGCCATCTTTCTTGAAAAATAATTTATTCAAGATAGCGGCATTGGAAAGCAGATCAAGCTAGAGGAGAAAGTCTTCCAAAAGCAAAGAGCTAAGGACCCTTTGGAACCAAATCAGGTTGAGCCAATACAATCACTACCTTCTCCACCTCGAAGATTGGAAAGAGTTTTCCATCCTCCTGAGAGGTACTTAGGTACCATTTCAAAGAAAGTAGAGAAAATGTTTCTCGTAGGTAATGGAGTTCATGTTGATGATCCCAAAACCTATAACGAGATGATATCAGATATCGACTCCGAGAAATGGTCAGATGCAATGAAGTCAGAAATTGACTCGATGTACTCAAACCAAGTCTGGACCTTGGTAAATCCACCAGAAGGTATAGTACCTATTAGGTGTAAATGGATCTACAAGAGAAAGATTGGTGCAGATGGGAATATGGAGACATTCAAAGCTAAATTAGTGGCAAAAGGATATAGTCAATGCGAAGGCAATGACTATTAGGATACCTTTTTACTAATAGCTATGCTGAAATTCATCCATACATTGCTTGCTATTGCAGCCTATTTCGATTATGAAATATGGCAAATGGACGTGAATACGACGTTCTTAAATGGATATCTTGAGGAAGATATCTATATGGAATAGCCGCTAGGTTTCACATCCAGTGATGCTGATCACAAGGTATGCAAGCTGCAAAGATCCATATATGGACTTAAGCAAGCATCTCAGAGCTGGAATACTCATTTTAATGATGTGATCAAATTATTTGATTTCATCAAAAATGAGGAGGAACCATGTATCTTCAAAAAGATCAGTGGAAGCGCTGTTGTCTTTCTCGTATTGTACGTGGATGATATCTTCCTTATTGGGAATGATATTCTCATGTTGACCACAGTTAAAATATGGTTATCCAAAGAATTCTCCATGAAAGACCTAGGAGAAGCATCCTTTATTCTAGGAATTAAGATCTATAGAGATAGACCAAATAGGATGCTAGGACTTTTACAAAAGATGTACATAGAGGAAGTGATAAAGAGGTTTAGCATGGAAAACTCTAAGAGGGGTTTGGTATCCTTCAGACATGGCATTCAGCTCTCCAAGAAGATGTGCCCTAGCACACCTGAGGAGATAGAACGCATGGTAAGATCCCTTATGCTTCAGCAATAGGGAGCCTCATGTATGCCATGTTATGTATGCGACCTGATATAGTCCATACTATGAATGTCACAAGTAGATATCAATCGAATCTAGATGAAGAATACTGGTCTTCTATGAAATGTATCCTTAAGTACTTGAGAAGAACTAAGGATATGTTATTGATTTTTGGTAATGGGGAACTCCAAGTCCAGGGGTATACAGACTTCAATTTTATGTCCAATGTAGATGATCGAAAGTTGACATCTAGAAGTTTATTTGTGTGTAATGATGGTGCTGTCAGTTGGAAGAGTTTCAAGCAGACAGTGATAGTAGATTCCACCATGGAAGCAGAATATATTGCTGCATTAGAAGCTACGAAGGAGGTATTCTGGTACAAAAAAGTTTGCATAGAGATCAGAGTGATGCCATCAGATGCCATTTTTCTTTACTACGACAACAATGGCATCATAGCCCTTGCTAAGGAGCCAAGGTCTCATTAGAAATCTAAGCACATCGAGTAGCGATACCACCTCATCCATGATTACCTCGAGAAGGGTTATGTCGAGGTCAATAGAGTCGACTCCATAGACAATGCGATGGATCCACTCAAAGCCGTTGGGCTAGCAGAAGATTGAAGCCCACCTTGAGAAGATGGGACTTAGATTTGTAGCCAATTGGCTTTAGATCAAATAGAAGTTTGTTAGATATGTGTGCCTTAGAAGTCAAAATTGGCTGACACTTGTTGTACACTTCTAAGGGCAAAATTATAATTTTGACTACAAATAATAAAATTGATTATTTTCTATCATAATGTGTATTTAGTGTCTGTGATACATCCGTTGAGTTAATGGTAATGATAATTCTTATTTTCAAGAGTTGAAAATTTAAGATATGAATTTTCATTATTAACTCATAAAATGCTTCCGACCGTAGGATCATCATAAGGATGATGATTGATCCAGAAGGTTGGTGTACAATCACTTCTTTATAGTAGATGAGTCTTGAGTCTATGGTGTAGAGACATCGAAGCGAGAGTACAGATACTTATTAGAGAACGAGAGCACTGAGCGTGACCACCTCAAGCAATCATAAGGAAGTCTACCTTCTTGTCAATGACTGGCTCGAAGCTGCAGTGGTGTGTCTGGTTCTTTGACCTGAGGTGCATCAACAGTTCACCTTGAGGGTATTATAGTTTGACTACACCATGACTCGATCTTCTAGCCATTTGAAATCCTGAGGTTTCTGTTGGCTATAGCATGTTCATTGTAGGAATTGGATTGCACCAAGAGGAAATCTATCTACCTCGGTAGATGAGGAGTAGCCCTATGATGATCATGAGAATCAAGTCCATAAGCCCATGGCCATGGCAGAGGAAAATAATAGAAAGAATTTCTATTAAGGTTTTCACATCAAACTTTAATCAAATGATTAAATCATATGACAGAAATTAGGGTTTGACAAGTTCATCTTAACCCTAATCTGATCAGGGCTCAAGATAGAAGAACTTAATCACACACGTAATTGCACCAAGAGGTTCATTTTCAATTTTGATGGATTGCCACCATATACTGCTAGGTGTCACTGGTGGATTTTGGGAGCAATTAGAATGATTTGGATGATCGATCATTCTAGTTGTTTGAATTAAGAAAAGTTCTGATCCATCGGAAGGTATTTCGATGATGTCGATGATAAAGATCATGATATATCCCATTACCATATACAACTGAACCTAATTGGATCATACAAATAAGGGTTTAGATCTGGATATCATCAATTGGACTAACCCAGTTCAATTGATTTGAATTAGATTCAATTAGGTTCAAGAAAATCATGCTAGCACATGATTAAGCCTAATGTTCTCCTTCTACAATCAACAAAAGTTATCTCGATTGAGCCAAATGTATTTGGGCACACTCAAATACCTTTACTCGGTCTGACTGGAGCTTGTCCAGGTCAGAAAATGGTTATCTTAATTTATGAGATAAATTTGAGACAACACCTACCATTTTTCGTCACCTGCTAATTCTTGTCTTTTGACTTTAGTCAAACATTGACCTTTGATGCTTAGACATCTGTCCATATGTCTTACACCCATAGGAGAGTAGATAGGGACTTGTCCTCTTGCTAGAAAGAGGAAAGGAGGGGGTGCATGCAGATGGGACTCTAGGTTGCTTCTTGCAATCAAACTAGGTGGCGCCAAAGGACTTTGCTTTGACCAATCTTGGTGCCACCTAAGGGTGTTGGAGAGGGGCTCTCATCTGATTGGATCAGATGATGTCATCCCATCAATCAGATTTAGATCTGATTGCACAAAAAGACATGATTGGCCAGGATGATGTGGCATTGCATGGCGCAGCAGGGTCTATATAAATCCTATCTACGTCTAGCTTAGAAGAGGTTCTCTCCTTGCCCGTGCCATATAGCCATCTCCCTCTCTCCTCCGTGCCTACCTCTAATCCTCTCTCTCTCTCCACACCTAAGGGCTTTGGGTTTCAGTTTGGTGCGATCCAGGCAAGAAAAAGATGATAAGAAAGGAAAAAGGCAGCACTGCTACAAGAGATGACATCGGATCTTCAAAAGTTATTTTGAAGATCTTCAAGATCAGATCTAGATATGATCTTTGGAGGAAAGATTGAGAAGGAGGAGATATCCAAATCTTGCCCGAGTGGATACTGGTAGATGTCAGACGATTGCATGGCTACATCCAGAATCTCAGGCAAGCAACAGGATCATCATAGGATAATTAGATTATCCAAGAATAAGATATAAATTAAATTTAATTTATTTTATTTTATTTTTATTTATTAGATCCATCAAATTAGATCTGAAAAGTATCAGATCTGATTTAGATCTAAGAAAAAAAAATTTGAAATATTTTTCTTGATCAAATCAAATCTGAACGAACCTGATCCTAAAAATATATTTTTTTTCTTCAACAGCATCTCTTGACAAGTGGACGAACGAAGATAACAAGGCCAAATACTAAATGTTGGGCTCAATGTCTGATGAGCTTTAGCGCCAACATGAAGATATCAAGACTGCCCACCAAATGTTGGCTCACCTGCAAGAGATGTTTGGTGAACAGAGTCGCATAGCCAAATATCAGGTCACTGAACTACTATTCAAGGCTAAAATGCATGATGGGCAGTCAGTCCAAGATAATTATTTGATAATGATCAATGACTTGGAAGAGCTTGAGAAGCTCGGAGTGAAGTTGGACCTAGATCTGTAGAATGATATAATTCTGCAATCCTTGATTGATGCATATGGGCAGTTCATCATGAACTACCATATGCATAAACTTCAAAATAGTCTGATCGAGCTTTTGAATATGCTGGTTACTGCTAAGCTTTCAATGAAAGATTCTAAAGGCTTAGTATTTGCTATGGAATGGACTTCTTCCAAGAGAAAGTCTTTTGGAAAGAAGAAGTCTATGAAAAAACAGAAGGTGGAAGGAGGAAAAAAAAGGTAGAGCTGAAGAAGAAGGCTACTGACAAAGAAAAATATTTTCATTATAACACTGATGGTCACTAGAAGTGGATCTACCCTACATACCTGACCACCCTAAAGAATAAGAAGAAGGCAGGTCCTTTTGGAGGTATGCTCATTATTGAATCTAACCTTACGATTTCTTCTGCATCCAATTGGATGCTTGACTCTGATTTTAGTGCTCATTTGTGCACTTCCATGCAGGGTCTTAAGGATAGCAGGAGGCTGAGGGATGGTGAGATGATCCTACGCATTGAAAATAGAGTAAGGATTGCTACTGTGGCCATGAAAATCTACCCTCTTTGACTATCATTTAGTTTAGATTTAGTACTTAGGGATTGTTATTATGTGCCTGCAGCAAGCAGGAATTTGCTTTCTATTTCATGTTTAGCACAAGAAGGCTATGTAATTAGTTTTCTTAAGAACCATTGTAACATTCTTTATGAAAGAAATAAAATTATAAATGATTTTCTTATTAACGATCTTTATGAGTTACATATTGATGTATCTATTTTTAATATCGAGCAAAATATGAATGCCATAAAATCAAAATGACCCAGGGATAGTTCATTGACTTTCAAGTCATATCCAATTTGTAAATCATATCTTCATGGCAAAATGACTAAACTCCCTTTTATGGGACATGGGGAAAGGGCCACGGATTTACTTATCTTAGTACATACTGATGTGTGCAGCCCATTTGATGTGCCGACTAGAGGCAATTTTATCTACTTCATAACCTTCACCGATGATTTATCTTGATATGGATATGTGTATCTTATGAGACGTAAGTCTGAAGCCTTTAAAAAGTTTAAAGAATTTAGACATTAAGTAAAAAAGCAAACTGAAAAATTCATTAAGGTTCTTCGATCAGATGAGGAGGTGAATACCTTAGTCAGAAATTCCTGGACTATCTCAAGCAGAATGGAATAGTATCTCAATGGACTCCACCTAGAACACCTCAACTCAATAAAATTTTAGAATGAAGGAACCAGATCCTATTAGATATGATCCGATCCATATTGAGCATTACAAACCTCTCTATTTTTTTAGGGGACATAGTTTGTTAACTACTATATATTTACTGAATAGGATTGCTTCTAAAATTATTCCTACCATACCGTATGAGATATGGCATGGTAAGAAATCAAGTCTGAGTCATCTCAGAATTTGGGGTTATCCGACTCATGTCAAAAGATAATAAGTGGATAAGTTAGACTATAGGTCCTTTAGAGCTCGATTCATAGGATATCCTAAAGAATCATTAGGATATTATTTCTACATTCTAGAAGATCATAATGTGATTGTGAGTCGACATGCCATCTTTCTTGAAAAATAGTTTATTCAAGATGGCGACATTGGAAAGTAGATCAAGCTAGAGGAGAAAGTCTCCCAAAAGCAAAGAGCTAAGGATCCTTTGGAACCAAATTAGGTTGAGCCAATACAATCACTACCTCCTCCACCTCGAAGATCGGAAAGGGTTTTCCATCCTCTTGAGAGGTACTTAGGTACCATTTCAGAGGAAGTAGAGAAAATATTCCTCGTAGGTAAGGGAGTTCATGTTGATGATCCCAAAACCTATAACGAGGCGATATCAGATATCGACTCTGAGAAATGATTAGAGGCAATGAAGTCAGAAATTGACTTGATGCACTCAAACCAAGTCTGGACCTTGGTAGATCCATCAGAAGGTATAGTATGTATTGGGTGTAAATGGATCTACAAGAGAAAGATTAGTGCAAATGAAAATGTAGAGACATTCAAAGCTAGATTAATGGCAAAAGGTTATAGTCAGCGCGAAGGCATTGACTATCAGGATACCTTTTCGTCAGTAGCCATGCTTAAATCTATTCGCACATTGCTTGCTGTTGCAGCCTATTTTGATTATGAAATATGACAAATGGACGTGAAAATGACATTATTGAATGGATATCTTGAGGAAGATATCTATATGGAACAGTTGCTGGGTTTCACATCCAGTGATACTGATCATAAAGTATGCAAGCTGCCAGATCCATATATGGACTTAAGCAAGCATCTCGGAGCTGGAATACTCGTTTTAATGATGTGATGAAATTATTTGGTTTCATCAATAATGAGGAGGAACCATGTATTTTCAGAAAGGTCAGTGGGAGCGCTATTGTCTTCCTCGTACTGTATGTAGATGATATCCTCCTTATTGGAAATGATATTTCCATGTTGACCATAGTTAAAATATGGTTATCTAAAGAATTCTCCATGAAAGATCTAGGAGAAGCATCATTCATTCTTGAAATCAAAGTCTATAGAGATAGATTGAATAGGATGCTAGGTCTTTCGCAAAAAATGTACATAGAGAAAGTGCTAAAGAGGTTTAGCATGGAAAACTTCAAAAGAAGATTGGTACCCTTCAAACATGGCATTCATCTCTCTAAGAAAATGTATCCCAATACATCAGAGGAGATTGAACGCATGAGCAAGATCCCTTATGCTTATGCAATAGGGAGCCTCATGTATGCCATGTTATGTACACGACCTGATATAGTCCATGCTATGAGTGTTACAAGTAGATATCAGTCAATTTTAGGAGAAGAACACTGAACTTCTGTGAAATGTATCCTTAAGTACTTGAGAAGAACTAAGGATTCTTAGTTTTTGGTAATGGAGAACTCAAAGTCCAAAGGTATATAGACTCGAATTTTATGTCCGATATAGATGATCGAAAGTCGACATCTTGAAATCTATTTGTGTGTAATGGTGGTACTATCAGTTGGAAGAGTTTCAAACAGACAGTAATAGTAGATTCCACCATAGAAGCAGAATACATCGCTGCGTCAGAAGTTGTGAAGGAGGCATTCTGGTATAAGATGTTCGCCATAGAGATTGAAGTGATGCCATCAGATGCCATTCCTCTGTACTGCGATAATAATGGCACCATAGTCCTTACTAAGGGACCAAGATCTCATCAGAAATCTAAACACATCGAGTGGTGATACCACCTCATCTGTGATTACCTCGAGAAAGGATACGTTGAGGTTAAGAGAGTCGACTCCACAAATAATACGGTAGACCCACTTACAAAGCCATTGGGCTAGTAGAAGATCGAAATCCATCTTAAGAAGATGGGAGTTAGATTTATAGCCAATTGGCTTTAGATCAAGTGGGAGTTTGTTAGATATGTGTGCCCTAGAAGTCAGAATTGGCTGACACTTGTTATATAATTCTAAGGATAAAATTATAATTTTGACTATAAATAATAAAATAGATTATTTTCTATCATAATGTGTATTTAGTATCTGTGATACATCTCTTGAGTTAATGGCAATGATAGTTCTTATTTTCAAGAGTTCAATATTTAAGACATGAATTTTCATTATTAACTCATAAAATGCTCCTGATCGTAGGATCATCATGAGGATATGATTGATCTAGAAGGTTTGTGTGCAATCGCTTCTTTATAGTAGATAAGTCTTGAGTCTACGGTGTAGAGATACTAGAGTGAGAGTATAGGTACTCGCTAGAGAACGAGGGCACTAAGCGTGACCACCTCGAATAGTCATTAGAAAGTCTACCTTCTCGTCAATGACTGGCTCAAAGCTACAGTTGTGTGTCTAGTTCTTTGACCTGAGGTGCATCGGCAATTTACTTTAAGGATGTTATAGTTCAACTGCACCATGACTCGGTCTCCTAACCATTCGAAATTCTGAGGTGTATGTTGGCTATAGCATATTCATTATAGGAATTGAATTACAGCAATAGGGAATCTATCTACCTCGGTAGATGAGGAGTAGCCCTATGATGATCATGAGAATCAAGTCTATAAGCCCATGGCTATGGTAGAGTGAAATAATAGAAAGAGTTTCTATTAAGATTTTCATATTGGACTTGAATCGAATGATTAATCATGTGACGGATATTAGAGTTTGACGAGATTACCTTAACCCTAATCTAGTTGGGGCTCAAGATAGAAGAACTTAATTACACAGATAACTGCATCGAGAGGTTCATTTTCAGTTTTGATGGTTGCCACTATATGCTGCTAGGTGTCACCGATGGATTTTGAGAGCAATTAGAATGATTTAGATGATCAATCATACTAGTTGTCTAAATCAGAAAAGTTCTAATCCATTAAAAGATGTTTCGATGATATCAATGATAGAGATTGCGACATATCTCATTACTATATAGAACTGAATCTAACTAGATCACACAAACAAGGATTTCGATCTGGATATCATCAATTGGATTAACCCAGTTCAATTGATTTGAATTAGATTCAATTAGATTCAAGGAAATCATGCTAGCACATGATTGAGCCTAATGTTCTCCTTTAATTATCATTAAAGTTTATTTCAACTGAGCCAAATATGACTGGGCTCACTCAGGTATCTTTACTTGGTCTGACTAGAGCTTATTCAGGTCAAAAAAGGGTTGTCTTAATTTATGAGATAAATTTGAGACAACACCTACCATTTTTCGTCACCTGCTAAATCTTGTCTTTTGACTTTGGTCAAACATTGACCTTTGATACTTAGACATCTGCCCATATGTCATGCACTCATAGAAGAGAAGATGAGGCTTTGTCCGCCTTCTAAAAAGAGGAAAGGGAGGAGGCACACGCCTCCCTAGGCATGCGCCCAAAGATGATGATGCCTGGAGTCCCATACATATGGGACTCCAGGTTGCTTCATGCACTCTACTTAGGTGGCACCAAAGATTTGTCTTTGATCCATCTTGACACCATCTAAGGATGATTCAGAGGGGCTCTCATCTGATTGAATCAGATGATATCATTCCATCAATCAGATTTAGATCTGATTGTATAAAAGGCCGTGATTGGTCGGAATGATGTGGCACTGCGTGGCACAATAGGGTTTATAAAAATTCTATCTATGCCAAGACCTAAAAAAAAGCTTGACCCATTGCCCATGCCACAAGGCTGCCCCTCTTTCTCCTCCATGCCACCTTTAAGTGTTCTCTCTCCTATCCACGCCCAAGAATTTTCGGGCACAAGTTTGGTGCGATCCAAGCAAGAGAAAGGTGATAGGAAAAGGAAGAAAGCAGCACTACTGTAAGAGACAACTCACATCTTCGAAAGAAGTTTCGAAGATCTTCAAAATCAGATCCAGATTTGATTTTTAGAAAAACGATAAAGAAGGAGAAGATTCTAGATCCTATCCAAGTGGATACTGATAGAGGCCAGGCACTTGCGTGGCTAGATCCAAAACCTTAAGCAGACATCAGGATCATCACAGGATAATCAGATTACCCGTAATAAGATAAAATTAAATTAGATTTAATTTATTCTTGGTTTTATTTTATTTTCTTAGATCAATAATATCAGATCTGGAAAGTTTCAGATCTAATCTGGATCCAAGAGAAAAATTTTTGAAATATCTCTCTTGATCTAATCAGATCTGAACGAAGCTAACCCAAAAAATTAGGTTTTCCCTTCAAGTCTATCCGAGCTTATATCAGCCGCTTTAATGCTGCTGTCCTGGAGATCCGAATCTTGGACTAGTCTATTACTATGGCCGCACTGAAGGGCGGCCTCCAAAAAAATAATTTTCTCTTCTTCTTGGAGAAGAAATACCCCTAGAATTTTGTCCACATGCTAGCCCGGGCTGAAGGCTACGCACGAGCAATGGAGGCCTTTAAATTGAAGGATAAAGAGGCCGTGGGAGAGCGGTAGGCAGGTGAATTTAGCAAGCTCGTGATTGTTGAGAAGTCGAGCGAAGCTCGACCATGCTCCAAAATCCTACCTGAGTGCAAAAGAGCTCGAACTCCTCCACGAGCTCATTGACAGAGAAGCCCTGATCATAGGGAGTGGTGGAACTCCCCTTCCTGATGGTTCCACAACTATGCTCCTCTAGATGCTTCCAAGACTTAAGTTTTGATGAAAATAAAGAAGCAGCTACCGAGGCCAGAGAGAATAAAGACTCACCATCCAAGTGCAATCCTACAAGTACTGCCTCTACCATCATAGCCATGGTCATAATACTGAAGAATGCATCTAGCTCTAAGACAAGATCAGGGAGCTTATCAGACGAGGTCGATTGGACTATTTTTTGAGATGTCAATCAGAAAGAAGGGAGGATCGGCCAAGAGCTCTACCACAGCCTAAACTATCCTATAGGGATGAGTTGCAGGGAGATCGACCTCTACTTGGAATTATCAACACCATTGCAAGGGGACATCGGTAGGAAGAAGCTAGTGATCTACAGAGCCAACAAAGAGATAGAGGACTGAGGAGCCCATTACTTTCACCAAACAAGATGTATAAGAGATCTAATTTTCACACAATGATGTAGTTGTAGTTACTTTAAATATTGCTAACTATGATGTACGCCATATTTTGATTGATAATGAAGCTCTGTGGATGTTTTATTTTACGATGCATTCTCTAAAATGTCTATACCTGACAATCGTATGGGACCAATAAGCTCTCCATTAGTAGGATTTATCGATGATGTAGTGTTGGTTGAAGAAATAATTACTTTATTTATTCTGGCAGGTCGGTACCCAAAGCAATCAAAGGCTCAGGTTGATTTTCTAGTAGTAAAGGCTCTTTCTGCTTATAATGTAATTCTCGACTGACCTAGTTTAAATGCACTTTGGACAGTGGTTTTGATCTATTACTAGAAGATGAAGTTCTTAACAAATCATGGGATTGGAGAAGTCAAAAGAGATCAAGCATTGGTACGACACTGTTACATCATTGCCTTGCAAGAGGGAAAGCAAGCAAATCCTTGTCTAGTAGATGGATTTGATGCCCGTGATGACCTGACTAAGGAGCGAGGAAAATCAATCGATGATCTTGTTGCAGTATCTTTGAATGATGGAAATGAAGATTATACTATTCAAATCGGCTCTAACCTAGAAGGAGTTAGGAAGGAGCTCGTCACCTTCTTATGAAAGAATGCCGATGTCTTTGCCTAGGTACCTACGGATATGCCAGGGATTGATGCAGAAGTAATGGAACATCGTTTAGCCATAGATCTTAAAAGTTGATCAGTGAAGCAAAAGAAGCATAGTTTGTACCAGAACAGTAGAAGGCCATCATAGATGAAGTTGATAAGCTTCTTAAAGCCAATTTCATCCAAAAATTATCCTATTTAGATCGGATTGTAAATATCGTCCTCATCAAAAAAGCATATGGCTAGTGTAGGTGTGCATAGATTTCATAAATTTGAATAAAGCTTATCCAAAAGATAGCTACCCCCTATCTAGAGTTGATCAACTAGTGGACGCCACTTTAGGCCATGAGCTCCTCACTTTCATGGATGCCTTCTTTGATTATAATCAAATTTGGATGGCACCAGAGGATAAAGAAAAAACTGCTTTTATTATTAACTATGGTCTTTATTGTTACAGGATTATGCCCTTTGGACTAAAGAACACAGGTGCCACTTATCAATGCCTGATGAACAAAATCTTCAAAGAGCAGATCGACCACAATATGGAGGTCTATATAGATGATATGCTAATCAAAAGATAAATCATATCACTAACCTTGAGAAAACCTTCAACACACTTTGAAAGTACAAGATAAATTTAAATCTAATCAAGTGTGCCTTCGGAGTAACCTCGGAAAAGTTCTTTGGATTTATGGTGTCAAGACATGGTATTGAAGCAAATTATGAGATCAAAGCTATTGAAGAAATGACTACACCAAAAATAATAAAAGAGATCCAACACTTAACAGGAAAGGTCGCAACTCTAAGTCGATTCGTTTTAAGGTCGGCCGAGCATTGCGTGCCCTTCTTTCAAGTGCTCAAGCACCCAAAGAATATTTACTGGACTCCCGAGTGTCAGCAAGCTTTTGAAGAATTGAAGAACTACCTTGGCTCACCTCCTCTCCTTGCCAAACCCGAATCTGGTGAAGAACTTTGCCTATATTTGGCAGTGTCACCTTCAGCAATTGGGGCTATCTTGATTAGAGAGGAGGCAAAAATCTAGAAGCCTATCTACTACATAAGCCAAGTTCTTAGGGATGCTGAAATAAGGTATACAAAATTAAAAAAACTAACTTATGCCCTGTTGATTGCAACCCAAAAGCTTCGACCTTATTTCCAGGGGCATACGATCATGCTTCTCATTGATCAACCTATTAAAGCAGTTCTTTATCGACCTGATATGTCTGAAAGAATAGCTAAATGAACGATTGAACTTACTAAGTTTGATATTAATTTTCAGTCATGGAAATTCATTAAAGCTCAGATATTGGCAGACTTCATGGTAGAATGCACCATTCTGGATCCCATCGAATTTGAACAGCAAGAAGTTTGTATTTTCAATTCTTGGATGAACCTTATTAAAGAAAGAGTAGACCTCCCTGAGAACTTCTGGACTCTATATGTAGATGGTTCATCTAATGCTTCAGGAGTGGATGCACGCTTGATTCTAATCAGTCCAAAAGGAGTTATAGCTGAGTATGCGCTATGCTTCGAGTTTTCCACAATAAATAATGGAGCTGAATGTGAAGCTCTAATCACTAGATTGAGAATAGCTAAAGAATTTGAAGCAAATCATATAAAAGTTTATAACAATTCTCAGCTGGTGGTAGGATAAGTTAATAGTAATTATGAAGCTCGGAAGGAAAGTATGAAGAGGTACTTGGAAAAAATAAGGAGCCTAACTTCGACCTTCAATAGTTTTGACATTCAACAGATCTCCAGAGCAAAGAATCTAGGGTCAACCTCCTCTCTAAATTAACTACTCTGGCTCCAAGTGAATTGCCAAAAGAGGTCTTCTCTGAAGTTCTGCAACATCCAAGCTCAAAAGAATCTCAAACCATGATGCAGGTCAACCTAGAGTTCAACTGGATCGACCCACTCATTTTATACCTCAAAGATGGCACACTCCCTAGGAATCCGAAAGAAGCTCAAAAGTTGAAACCAAGCATCTTGTTATGTTCTATATGAGAATAAGCTGTATAAGAGGTCATACTCCATGCCACTTCTTAGATGTCTCCAACCCTTTGAAGCTGATTATGCACTGAAGGAAGTCCATGAAGGTATATATGAAAATCACCTTGGGGCCAGATCATTATCTTACAAATTGCTTCGTCAAGGATACTATTGGCCGACTATGCAATAGGATGCCACAGATTATGTGAAAAGATGTGATCGATGTTAGAAAAATGCTAATATTTAGAGACAACCGACTTCTCAACTCGCACCTCTAAGTGCTCCTTGGCCATTTATGCAGTGGGGGATGGACATACTTTAGCTCTTGTTCATGGCATCTGGACAACAAAAATTTCTTCTAGTGGATGTGGATTACTTCACCAAGTGGGTTAAGGTTAAACCCCTAGTGAAAATCACTAAAACTAAAGTATAGAACTTCGTTTTAAAGTAAATAATCTATAGATTTGATCTATTTTAGACTCTTATCATAGATAATGGACGTTAGTTTGCAAGAGTGAAATTTACTGAGTTTTGTGAAAATCTGAATATCTTTCATTATTTTACGTCAATAGGCCACCCACAAGCAACCGACAAAGCCAAGATAACAAACAAGACCCTACTGCAAGGGATCAAAGCAAGACTCGAAACGATAAAAGGGACGTGGGTGGATGAATTCTGTCATGTTCTCTAGGTTTACAGAATTACACAAAGATTGCCAACTAGAGAAACTCCTTTTGCCCTAGCTTTTGGAGCTAAAGTAGTAATACTTGTCAAGCTTAAATTTTTTTCGACACGAGTTGAAGGCTTCAGTGAACAAAACAACTCATAGGACCTCAGAACGAACCTTGACTTGAAAGAAGAAAAGTGAGAAAAAGCCTAAATTTGGATGGCGGCTTATAAACAGAAGGTTGCTCGCTAACTACAATTCCAGAGTCAAAAGTAAAATTTTTAAAGTTAAAGACCTTGTGCTATGAAGGGCAGATATTTATCAACCACAAAGCCAAGGAAAGCTTGCTCTGAATTGGAAAGGCCCTTATGAGGTCATAAAAATCATCCGACCAAGAACATATTATCTAAAGGAGCTTGAAGAGGCTACGCTTCCGCGACCATGGAATTCAGAAAACTTATGAATGTAGTATCATTAATCTTATTTCAATTAAATTCTCTTACTTTAACATTTTTATTTTTGGTGCAAAACTATATGATGATAGAAAATTATCCAACTGAACTTCATTTTCAAATAAAGTAGAAGGGCTCTAGTTATTTAAGATAGGAGGTTAACCTCGTTGTAGCGAGGATGAAGGCCTCTGGTTATTTAAAATAGGAGGTTAATCTCATTACAGTGAGGATGAAGGCCTCAGGTTATTTAAGATAGGAGGTTAATTTCATCCTAGCGAGATCGAAGACCTCCGATTCTCAAACAAGAGAAAAACTATGGCTATAAAAACTTACAACTTATGGACACTCCAAGTTCAAAAACCCTTAATCATAGACAAGGGGGATAAATATACAAGACACAGGATTAGAGTTATTATTAGACAACGTCAACATCGGGTGTGGCAAGAAAAAGAAAAGAGAATTAGCATGCATCAATCCAAAGTAGAACATAAAGGTAAATGAAGGAAATATCATTGCAATAAAGTTCATTACATATGTCTTCAAGACCAATTATTAAAAAAAAAAAGAAAAGAAAGGGGCCAAAGTCCTACTCGAAATCAATCTTCGGACTACTGGCTCTGGCTAATACAAGAGCATGCTTCAAATCATTAATTTTTTCTTCTAAATCTCTTCTCGCCGCTAAACTCTCACCAAGTAATTTATTAGCTCTCCAGAGATCATCTTCTGTTTCTTTTAGTCTTTTCCTCAGAATCGAAGATTCAGCTTCGACGTCCTTCACTGCATTCTCATTGTAAGTTATCTGGATCTTGAGCTGCAAGAGTTCGAACTTGGTCTTTTTGTGAATCGCCAAATAATCCCCCATGATCCTTCTCAAAAAGGTGATTTTCTCTGGATCCCCTTTTAGACCGGTTTGGGCTTTATCTACCAACAGTTTCCAAAGCTGAGACACCTTAGTGTTAGCAGCATCAAGCTTTTTTTTAAGATCTTCAATCTGCCCACACTAGTTGATTTGATAAGTGTCATATGCAATCTCAACATCGTGCAGTTGTTTATTAAGGTCGAAGAATTTTTTTGATCAATCCTATTAGTGCAGAATCTGCTTGATGTTGGATCGAGCTGGAGTTGAGGAAGAAGAGGTCACCGTCGGTGACCTACAAAATAAAGTCCCATCCAGAGTCGGTGGTGGTGGCTCCGACAGGATCCTCCGATGATCAAATCAGCTCTTCTTATCAATAGAAATGAAGTGCTCAAGAAAGAACTCAGTAGAGTTTTGGAAAGGAGAAAAAAGCTTAGAGAAAATATATCTGGAGGATCCTTTTTTATAGACGGAGCCTATAATAGACTGATAGTGACAACCATAACCATCCGATAGTGGGCCACTCAGAATCGCATGGGGTTTGTTACGAAGAGGAAGAGGCGTCGCTTGTAGCAGACTGATAGTGACAGCCATAACTGTTCGATAGTGGACCGCTGGAGGTCGTGTGGGATTTGCTATAGAGAGAGAGGTATCGCCTATCGTGATGTGCCCGTTCGTCGAGATTTAATAGTCGAGGTTCAGAGAAAACAGATGTTGATTGATGAAAAACTTTGACATATATCAATTTCAGAGTTTGGACTCCTAAAGGAAATACGACTAGAGGGGATCATCTGGGAGGAATGCTAGCTAAAATATGAAAGTAATCTGCCGAAAAAATCCGATTGAAGAAGAAGTCTAGAAGGAGTTCGACTCTTGAAGGAATCTGATTGAAAGAGAAGTTCGAAAGGAGTTTGGCTCCTGAAAAAAGCCGATTGAAGAAAAAATTCGAAAGGAGTTCAGCTCCTGAAGGAAAAGTTTGAAAGAAATTCGACTTCTGAAGGAATCCGACTAAAGAAGAAGTTCGAAAGAAATTCAGCTCCTGAAGGAATCCGATTGAAAAAGAAGTTCGAAAGAAATTCAACTCCTGGAGGAATCCGATTGAAGGAGAAGTTCGGAAGGAGTTCGGCTCCTGGAGGAATCTGATCGAAGGAGAAGTCTGGAAGGAGTTTGGCTCCTGGAGGAATTCGATTGAAGAAGAAGTTTGACTCTTAAAGGAATCCGATCGAAGAAGAAGTTCAAAAGGAGTTTGGCCCCTGAAGGAATTCAATCGAAGAAGTAGTTTGAAAGGAGAATTTGATTGAAAGAGAAGTCCGAAAAAAGTTCGACTGATGGAGAAGTCCGAATGGAGTTCGACCGTTGTAGGAGTTCAAAAGGGGCTCAGCCGTTGGAGGAGTCTGGAAGGGATTCGACCGCTAGAGGAGTTTGGCTGCTTGAAGGAGTTCGACTGGGGTTCGACCGCTGGAGGAGTTCGGCTGCTTGAAAGAGTTCGATTGGGGTTCGATAGCTGGAGGAAGAATTTTCGATCGGAGCTCTTCCATGATTATCAATTGCATTAGGCTAAGCATCAGACTGAACTTCGATGGGAGCGAGGTTTATCTCCTGTTGAGGTTGACATTGAAGCTCGGGAGAGATCTTATCTTCAGCCGAGGTTGAAGAAGATCTCATCTTCTGTTGAGGTTGACGTTGAAGCTCGGAGAAGATCTTATCTCCAGTTGAGGTTGAAGGAGATCTTATCTCCTATTGAGATTGACGTTGAAGCTCGAGAAAAATCTTATCTCCAGCCGAGGTTGAAGGAGATCTTATCTTCTGTTGATGTTGAAGTTGAAGCTTGGGGAAGATCTTATCTCCAGCTGAGGTTGAAGGAGATCTTATCTCCTGTTGATGTTGAAGCTTGAGGTATCTTATCTCTAGCCGAGATTGAAGAAGATCTTATCTCTTGTTGAGGTTGACGTTAAAGCTTAGGAAAGATCTTATCTCTAGCCGAGGTTGTAGGAGATCTTATCTCCTATTGAGATTGACGTTGAAGTTCGAAGAAGATCTTATCTCTAGCCAAGGTTGTAGAAGATCTCATCTCTTGTTGAGGTTGACATTGAAGCTAGGAGGAGATCTGATCTCCAACTGAGGTTGAAGGAGATTTTATCTCCTGTTGACGTTGAAGTTGAAGCTCGGAGGAGATCTTATCTCCAGCCGAGGTCGAAGGAGATCTTATCTTCTGTTGACGTTGAAGCTTGGAGAAGATCTTATCTCCAATCGAGGTTGAAAGAGATCTTATCTCCTATTGACATTGACATTGAAGCTCGGGGGAGATTTTATCTCCAACCGAGGTTGAAGGAGATCTTATCTTCTGTTGAAGTTGAAGCTTGGGGAAGATCTTATTTCCAATCAAGTCGGGGCCTCTCTTCTCACCTTGTTTAAAATAAATGAGGCCTTCGACTTTGCTCACATTAGGACAAGGTTCTCCTCTTGTCCCTAATGGACTATCGAGGCACATAAGGACCGTTGTCGGAGCGTCTTTTCTCACATTGTCTAAAATGAACGAGGCCTTCGATTTTACTCATGTTAGAATGAAGTTCTCCTTCTGATCCTAATGGGCTGTAGGGGCACATTAGGGCCGTTGTATGGGCCTCTTCCCTCCTCCTGTTTTAAATAATCGGAGGTCTTCGACTTGCTCATGTTAGGATGAGGTTCTTCTTCTGTTCCTAATATGGCACTAGGGACATAGATGGGCTGTTGAATGAGCCTCTCCCCTCCTATCTTAAATAACCAAAGGTCTTCGACTTTGCTCATGCTAGGATGAGGTTATTTCATGTTCCTAACATGGCACTAGGAGCACAGATGGACTGTTGAATGGGCCTCTCCCCTCCTCCTATCTTAAATAATTGAAGGTCTTCGACTTGCTCATATTAGGATGGTTCTCCTTCTGTTCCTAGCATAGCAATAAGGACACAGATGGCTATTGAATGGGCCTCTCCCCTCTTTCTATCTTAAATAATTGGAGGTCTTTGATTTGCTCATGTTAGGATGAGGTTCTCCTCCTGTTTTCTAACATGACAATAGGGGCACACAGATGGATCATTGAACGGGCCTCTTTCCTCCTGTCTTAAATAACCGGACGTCTTTGACTTGCTTATGTTAGGACGAGGTTCTCCTCTTATTCCTAATATGACAATAGGAGCACAGATGAGCCATTGAATGGGCCTCTCCCCTTCTCTTATCCTAAATAATCGGAGGTCTTCAACTTGCTTATGTTAGGACGAGGTTCTCCTCCTATTCCTAACATGGCAATAGGGGCATAGATGGACCATTGAATGGGCCTCTTCCCTCCTCCTATCTTAAATAACTGGAGGTCTTTGACTTGCTCATGTTAGGATGAGGTTCTCCTCCTGTTCCTAATATGGCAATAGGGGCATAGATGGGCCGACGAACGGGCCTCTCCCCTCCTTCTGTCTTAAATAATCGGAGGTCTTAGACTTGCTCAAGTTAGGAAGAGGTTCTCCTCCTATTCCTAACATGGAAATAGGGGCACAGATGGGCCGTTGAATGGGCCTCTCCCCTCCTCCTATCTTAAATAATCGAAGGTCTTCAACTTGCTCATGTTAGGATGAGGTTCTCCTCCTGTTCCTAATATGGCCACTCTTGATCGCTTCTTTCCATCATCACATAGTTTTTGCACCAAGAAAGAAAATGTTAAAATGGAAGAGTTTTATTGGAGGAAAATTACTGGTAGTACATTCTCAAATTTTTTGAATTCTAAGGTCATGAGAGTGTTTTTCCTCCGAGCTTCTTTAGGCGATAAGTTTCGAACCGAACGACCTCCTCTACTTCATACGGACCTTCCCAATTTAGGGCAAGCTTCTCCTGGCTCTGAGGCTAAGAGATGGTGGCTCGCTGAAGCACTAAGTCCTCCTCTCTGAACATTTTACCTCTAACTCTAGAGTTATAGTATCGGGCCACCCTTTATCTGTAGGCCACCATCCGAACCCGGGCTTCCTCTCTTTTTTCTTCCAGCAGATCGAGGTTGACTTTGAGGTCCAATGAGCTATGCTGCTCATCGAAGGCTATGACTCGTGCTGATGGAAGCTTAAGCTTGATTTGAATGACTGCCTCCATTCCAAAGGCCAAGGCAAATGGTGTTTCTCTGGTCGATAGTCTTTGAGTATCTTGGTACACCCAGAGGACGTGGTAGAGTTCATCTGCCCAGGCCTCCTTTGCTCTGTCGAGTCTTGTCTTGATGCCTTACAGTAGGATCTAGTTGGTCACTTCAGCTTTCCCATTTAACTATGGATGAGCTACTGATGCGAAGTGATGACAGATGTTTAGATTTTCACAGAACTCAGAAAATCTCATCCCAGCAAACTGTCGCCCGTTATTTATTATGAGGGTTCAGGATAGACCGAACCGATAGATGATTGACTTTCAGACAAAATTCTGTACTTTGATCTCGATAATTTTTGCTAGTGGTTCGACTTTGATCCATTTGGTGAAGTAGTCAATCGTGATCAGGAGGAACTTCTGTTGTCCGGATACCATTGGAAAAGGGCCAAGTATATCCATTCTCCACTGCGCAATGGTCAAGGTATGCTTAGTGGAGTAAGCTCGGAGGTCGGCTGTCTTTGTATGATTGCATTTTTTTGACAGTGATTATATTTCTTGACATACTCCATAGAATCATAGTATAAGGTCAGCCAATAGTATCCTCGCCGAAGTAGTTTTTATGATAGGGACCTGGCTCCTACATGACTTTCACAAATTTTCTCATGCACTTCTCATAATGCAAAGTCGGCCTCTGAAGGTTGGAGACATCTCAATAGCGGCAGCGAATACGATCTCTTATACAACTTGTCCTCATACAAAACGTATTGGAAGGCTTGATTTTTGAGTTTTTGAGCTTCTTTCGAATTACGAGAAAGAACTTCCTCTTTGACATAGGCAACTAATGGGTCAATCCAGCTTAACTCGAGCTCTGTGTGCATAACGAACTATGATTCCTCTGAGCTTGGGCATTTTAGAGTTTTAAAAAACACTTCTTTGGTTTGTTTGACTGGAGCTGAAGTGGCCAATTTAGAGAGAAGGTCGACTCTTATATTTTCTACCCTTGAAATCTATCGAATGCCAAAACTGCTGAAGGTCGGAGTCAAATCCTTCACTTTCTCGAGGTATTTCATCATACTTTCTTCCTATGCTTCATACTTGCCACTAACGTGGCTGACCACCAATTGAGAATTACTGTAGACTTGAAGCCGATCTACTTTTAACTCTCTTGCTATTTTTAATCCGATGATCAGCACTTCATACTCGGCTCCATTATTAGTTGCAGAAAATTTGAAGCATAGTGCGTACTCGATGATGACACCCTCAGGGTTGACTAATACTAACCGCATTTTTTGTCTAGTGGAGTTGGATGAACTATCTACGTATAGGGCCCAAAAACCTTCAAGAAGGTCGGCACTTTCTTTGGGGTGGCTCGGTTGCAACCACGGGATGTCAATCTCGCTCTGTTCAAGCTCAGCTTCATCTGAACCATTCAACTATAAAGTCGGCCAGTGCCTAAGACTTGATTGTTGGTCGAGGTCGGTAGTTGATGTCGAACTCTATTAATTTAATGGCCCATTTTGCAATTCTTCCGGAAGCATCTATTTGATGAAGGATTACTTTGATCGGCTGGCCAGTGAGGAGCGTTATAACATATCCCTGGAAGTAAGGTCGAAGTCTTCTTACTACAATCAGAAGAGCATAAGTCAATTTTTCCAACTTTGTATACCTGGTTTCGGCATCCCTTAGGATCCGACTTATGTAGTAGACTGATCGCTGTACTTTTGCCTCTTCTTTGACCAGAACTACTGCTAGCGCCGCAAGAGAGACCGTGAGGTAGAGAAATAGCTCCTCTTTGGATTTGGGTTTGGCTAGTAGGAGGCGAGCTGAGGTAGTTCTTGAGCTCATCGAATATCTTTTAGCATTCCTGAGTCCAGTGAAAATCTTTTGGTTTCCTGAGGATTTGGAAGAAGGGCATGCAGCATTCGACCGACTTTGAGATAAAATGACTTAAAGATGCCACCTTCCTGATCAGGCACTGAACTTTCTTAATGGACTTTGGAGTGGTCATCTCTTGGATAGCTCGAATTTTCTTTGGATTGGCTTTGATCCCTCGTCTCGAGATCATGAATCCCAAAAATTTTTCTGAGGCTACCCTAAAGGCACACTTGATTGGGTTCAGCTTCATCTTGTATTTTCTGAGCGCATCAAAAGTCTCTTTAAGGTTGGCGACATGATTGATAATCTCTCGACTTTTGACCAGCATATCGTTGACGTAAATCTTTATATTATGGTCGATCTGCTCCTTAAAGATTTTATTGACCAAGCGCTGATAAATCGTGCCTATATTTTTAAGCCCAAAGGGCATGACCCTATAGCAGTAAAGACCATGGTTAGTAATAAAAGCAGTCTTCTCCTCGTCCTTCAATTGCCATCCGAATTTGGTTGTAGCTAGAGAAGGCTTCCATGAAGGTGAGGAGCTCGTAGCTTGAAGTTGCATCCACCAGTTGTTCGATTCTAGATAAAAGGTAGCTATCTTTTGGGCAGGCCTTGTTAAGCTTCTTAAAGTCGATGCACATCCTCCACTTGCCGTTGGCTTTCTTGATCAGGACCATGTTAGAGACCCAAGTCGGGTAGCTGACTTCTCGAATAAATTCGATGTTGAGATGCTTGTCGACTTCTTTTGCTATTACCTTCTGCCTTTCTGGCGCATGGCCTTGAACTCTTTCTATCATTATCGATGCTTGGGGTCACCGGCCAGCCAATGTTCCATAATCTCGGCATCAATCCCAGGCATATCCGTTGGAACCTAGGCGAAGACGTTGGCATTCCTCCATAAGAAGGCGATGAGCTATTTCCGAACTTCATCTTCCAGATTGAAGCCAATTTGCACCGTATGCTTCGCATTTCCATCATTCAGGGGATGGTCACAAGATCTTCTATGGGCTCGCCCCATTCTTTGGCAAGGTCATCACAGATATCTAGCCCATCAATGGGACAAGGATCAGACCGTTCTTCCTTTTGCAGGATAATTGAGTAGCAGTGCCTTGCCAGGCTTGATCTCTCCTGACCTCTCCGATCTCATAACTTGTTAAAAATTTTATCTTCAAATAATAAGTTGACACCATCGTACAAAGTGCATTTAAAGTAGGTCGGCTGAGAATTGCATTGTAAGCAGAGGAAGCCTTTACTACTAGGAAATCCACCTGCGCTCTGAATTATCTTAGATATTGCCCTGCAGCCATGGCTAGAGTTATTACACCTTCAACTAGTACTACAGTACCAGCGAAGCCTGCTAAGGGGAGTTTATTGGTCCAAGCTGACTATTAGATATCGATATTTTGGAGAAAGCATCATAAGACAAGACGTCAATCAAACTTTCATTATCAACTAGGATGCGACGTATATCATAGTCTGCTATATTTGAAGAGATTACAACCGCATCATTATGCAGAAATTGTACCCCCCATGCATCTACCTCAATGAAGGTTATGGGTTCTTCAGTCCTCCATCTCTTCATAGATCCCTCAGATCTGCTGGCCTCTTCTTGCCAAAATCCCTCAGAGATAGTGTTGATGATGTCGAGAGACGGTCGATCTCCTTGTTGTTCCTCCCTTCTTAGTAATTTTGGCTGCGGTGGTGCCCTTGGTTGATCTTCTTTTACTTTAGGCGCGGACGTCGGTTACTGACGAAGTGAGCCACAAACTGATGGCTCATCTGGTCGAAGGAGAAGATCGTAGCTGGCCTCAATATCGAGTACCAGTTTCTTGCTACTCCCTTCAAGATAGATGAAAAAGCTCGACATAAGATGGCATCTGGTGTACCATGGAGAAGCATAATGGTCCAAAAGGTCTCCAGGTGATCGATCGGATCAGACGTTCCATCATAGTTTTCAAATTGAAGGAGCTTGAAGTTCGATGGAATGAACTCTTGCATAATTTAGGAAGAAAAAGGAGGATTGATGTAGACATGTCATGATGAGCTAGGGCAACGTGGTGGAGTTCCTCGATCCGTCAGTCCATCTCTCGTAGTTTTTGATCGAGGACGTCATCTCTATCGCAGATCTTGGAAGGCTTCCGACTGTAGATGGGAAAGATCTCTTTTGGAGAAGAATTATGATCCGAACAAGAATCCTCTACTCTCTATTTTTTCTTCCTAGGGATGACAGGTATGCTAGCCTAAGTGTTCCTTCTTGGATTAGTTTCTGATATCCTGATGGCGGATTTTCTGGTGGAACCACCATCGGAAGCTGCCGCATGGGCTGCACCATTTTAATGAGACCCTGAACCCACTGCATCAGTAGGTTAAACTACTCTAGATCTACCATGACCGCTGGTGGAGGAGAAGGTTAAAGCACTGACGTTGGAGCAGGAACGGATGGATCTGGCTCGGATCTGATGGTAGAAGCGGTAGATCTTTGGATAGTCACTTTCTTTGGAGGCATTTCTTGGGATTGAGGGAGAGGATGGAGATGGACCTTGAAGAAGAAGATCCATAGGATTGACTAAGCACTCCTTTAAGAATAAGGATACCTCAGAAATAGGATCCTTCCTATAGCGCCAATCCTATTGGTGCAGAATCTGATTGATATCGGATCGAACTGAAGTTGAGGAAGAAGAGGTCGTCGTCAGTGACCTACAAAATAAAATCTCATTCGGAGTCGATGGTGATGGCTCCGACAGGATCCTTCGATGATCAAGTCAACTCTTTTGGCCAACAAAAATGGAGTGCTTAGGAAAGAACTCGGTAGAATTTTGGGAAGGAGAAGAGAGCTTAGAGAAAATATATCTGGAGAATTTTTTTTATAGATGGAGCCTGTAGCAGACTGATAGTGATAGCCATAATTGTTCGATAGTGGGCCGCTCGGGATTGCGTGGGGTTTGTTACAGAGAGAAAGAGATGTCGCTTGTAGCAGACTGATAGTGATAGCCATAATCATTCGATAGTGGACCGCTCGAAGCCATGTGAAATTTGCTATAGAGAGAGGTGTCGCCTGTCGTGATGTGTCCATTCATCGAGATTTAATAATCAAAGTTTGGAGGAAGCAGGCGTTGGTTGATAAAAAACTTTGACATATATCAATTCCAAAGAAGTTCGGACTCCTAAAGAAAATACGACTAGAGGGGATCATTCGAGAGGAATGCTAGTTGAAATCTAGAAGTAACCCACTGAAGAAATCTGATTGAAGAAAAAATCTGAAAGAAGTTCGGCTCCTGAAGAAATTCGACTGAAGGAGAAGTTCGGAAGGAGTTCTGACTAAAGAAGAAGTTCGAAAGAAGTTCGGCTCTTAGAGGAATCCAACTGAAGGAGAAGTTCGGAAGGAGTTTGACTTCTGAAGGAATTTGATCGAAGGAGAAGTCCAGAAGAAATTTGACTCCTGAAGAAATTCGATCGAAGAAGAAGTTCGGAATGAGTTTAACTCTTAGAGAAATCCGACTGAAGAAGAAGTCCGAAAGGAGTTTGACTCTTGGAGGAATCCAATCAAAGAAGAAGTCTAGAAGGAGTTCGGCTCCTGAAGAAATCCGACTGAAGGAGAAGTTCGAAAGGAGAATCCGGTTGAAGGAGAAGTCCAAAAGGAGTCCGACTGATGGAGAAGTTTGGATGGAGTTCGGCCGCTGTAGGAGTTCGAAAGGGGTTCGACCGCTGGAGGAATTCAGAAGGGGGTTCGATTGCTGGAGGAGTTTGGCTGCTTGAACAAGTTCGGCTGGGGTTTGATCGCTGGAGGAGTTCGACTGTTTGAAGGAGTTCGACTGGAGTTCGATAGCAGGAGAAAAAATTTTCGATCGGAGCTCTTTCATAATTACCAATTGCATTAGGCTAAGCATCAGACTGGACTTCGATGGGAGTGGGGTTTATCCCTAACAAGTCCCATTCATCCTCCGCCTTACTTTGGGTCCTGGCTGAACCCCTCTCCAGCTGGCCAATCTTCTTCTTTGCTTCATGAAGCTCGGCCTCAAGAGAGCAAATCTTAGCCGTTAGGGTCTAGGATTTCTCATAGGTGCGATTCTTGGTTTCTGAAAGTTCTACACTCAGATGATTTTTCTTAGCGGTATATTCTATGAAGAACTGCTTGGAGGATTGGCAAAGGTGATTAATTTCAATAGCAGCCTCAGCATTATTCTTTTTTGATTTTCGAAGCTTGTCATCAACTTTCTTAGGTTTTTTGCTAAGATGATGAACTTTCTTTTTTAATTCTTTATTAATAGCTTTCAAGGAGATGCCCTAAGGTAGAGGTTTGGCATCAATGGGAGACTACGTTAATGCATAAAAACATCATGACACAATGGTATGGCAAAAAAAAAGTTCATTTTCATTACTACAAATATTTTGAATACAAGAACAAGTAAAAAAAGGAGATACAATTATAAAAAGTCTCCAACCTCTGGAGGAGGAATAGTGGATGAGTTCGGCGCAGCTTCAGTAGCCTCAGGCTCTCGGGTAGGCTTAGAAGTCATGGCGGGAAGCTCGGCAGAAGTTAAATCGATGGTGGCAATAGAAGGTTTGGCTTCATTATTAGAAGACTTCCCTATCAAGAAACTGAGGTCAAGCTTGGAAAATCTTTAAGCCATCCTCCCCTGGCAGACCTCAAACCGTTTGAGGAAGGCCTCCTAGGCGAAGGCTATTTTGATGTCCTCCATTGTCTTGGAGGATTTGAAGGCCTTGACGGTCCGTTCTCTCTCCACACCAACCTCCTCCTCAACCTTTTTTCGCTTGTTCTCTTTCAAAGTTAAGGCAGCCTTTAGTTCTACCGATGTCTGCTCCTCCTTCCTAAGTTCTTTCTGAAGGTGCCTAACTTTGGCTAAGTGAGCTTTCCTCAAATGCCCGACCTCCACCTGGGCCTCTTGGATAGCTTTCAAAGTCTCAGCTTTGCAAAGGTTCGTCACTTCTACATGGGTAATAAATAATGCCCCAGCTGCAAATAACAAGATACAAGTTACGGCTTCAAGATTTGTTGGTGTTCAACTTGGCATAGGAGAGAAGTTAATTATCTCGAGAAAGGCTGCAAAAGATTCTCTAATCTTTTCCTTATCATCCGTGCAAACCATCTTTTCAAAAATGTGTGGAAGGATGCACACCTCCATCAAAGGCTGGATTACCTCCTAGTCATCCAGAGAACCCTACTCCCGATTAGAGTTCTCATCACCAGACCCTCCGACTCTCCTAACTCTTTTGGTGGTGGTTTTCTTTTTCTTCACCGCTTTTCCTTGCTAAAAAAATGTGGAGGTAGCTGTATCATTGGGCGAGGTCGAGCTCGGGACTGCTGCGGTTACAGGAATGGGTTTGGCTTGAGTCGACACAGCTGAACTTGGATCTTCAATCCTTGCCTACTTCGATAGCTCTCCCGAAGAACCGCCCTTTCTCTTGAGAGTTTTGATTCTTTAGGATAGCTGATTTAGCTCTTCTGGAGTTATTTCTGCAATAGTAAAAAAAACTAAGATTAGAGGAAAGGGTAAAACATAGCTAGCAAAATATGAAAATATACCTATTGGGTTGAGGCCGGGGACTTAAGCTAAGATTGAATAATGTTTGGGCTTCTAGCAAATTAGATAGTGGAGGAGCTCGATAGTTTCTTAATTTACTGATCGAGTCAAGGTCCTCTCTTTCCAATCTGGGAGCTTGGCAAATAGAGTCTCTCAACTGCCTCCAAGGGGGAAGCCCTAGTTCTAAAGAAGGACAAGAGATATAGAAAAATTTTTCTTTCAGTTATGAATGAAAGAAGGAGTGCCCTTGAGTAACCCTTTCTTGCTGAACTGGGGTATAGATACCACCAATCATTGGCGGTGGGATGATGCTTGAAAGTGAAGTAATTACAAAATAAGAAAATTGACGTATGGACTTCGGCAGATATATAAAGAGAAAGAAAATCTACAATAAACCCAAATGAGTTTGGAGCCATTGAGGTGAAGAAGATATTTAGAAACCAAAAAAGGGCTATAATAAAAGGATGGATCGAAAGTCGGAAGCCAGCATGAAGAGCCTCAGTATACAAACAGAAGCGATCTGGAGGAGGGGCACAAGTTTGACCGCTCAGTCCAAAAAGCTCCAGTTCGTATTCAGGAGGAATTCTATACTGGATCCTTATGAAAGAAAGATCTTCAGGATGAAAGTAATAGGAAATGGTCTCAGGGTTGAAGATCGGCCGAGGTGTTCTAATGGGTTCGGTAGTTTCCCTAAGACTAAGATCTGTCAAGTTTGGATGAGCTGGACTCCTAGAATTAGAGGACCAAGATACTTCGGAAGATATTTGGATCAAACTTAACTAGAAAAATTCCTAGAAAATCGAAAGAGAAACGCAATAAAATTTTGGAAAGAATCCGGAAAGAATAGTGAACCTCTATAAAGAAACCGAAAAAGCAAAAGTGGAAGAAAAGCAAGAAAATGCGAAGAAAGGGATCGAAAGACTAACCTAAATCAGTCGGAGGACTCAAGAAGGCGGTCAGAAGAGAGAAAAACTAACGGAAAACATGTTGGCAGCCGGAGGGGTTGCGATGAAAGGAGAGCAAGATGCCTGGAGAAGACGAAGAAAATAGAAAAGAGAAGGAAGAACTAGGTAGAAAAAGAAAATCGAGGGAGGAGGGGTTTAAATAGCCAGAGGAAATCGAGGAGGTTATGATTGCTGATCCTTTTCAGCCACTCCTCACTTGCCACTTGTCTCACTCACAATCGATGTTTGGCAAGAAAATAATGATGTCGTACTTAGAGCACCATGCTAGGAAGAATTTCGAGTGCCGCAATCATTTCAAATCATTCAATTATTGAGAAAGCTTTGGCGCCGGTCGAAAAGCCAAAACTTTTTACCTTCTAAGGTGAAAAACCAGTAGAGAACTTTGGCAACCGTAATTTGATATATTTATTTTAGATTAGGATTTATTGAAGTTGATGAAAAATTATAGAATATTATTTTATAAAATATTTAATTTAATTATTTAAATTAAAATTAAATATTAATTATTTTAATTTTATTTCATTATTTCTTTATCATATCATGATGAGATGCATTGCATGCTTGTAAGAAAAGTTCTCCATGAGTATACGGTGTTTGCCATGACTCCTGGCTCGTGATCTTAGATTAGAGGTGTGATAATTAATATGATATCAGAGGATAAGTGGATAAATTATGATGTATAGAATCAGAAATATGAGTATAGTTGGATAGATATTAGAGACATTGGAAGGATAATTTATATTGATTATGACATGACATAGAAATTTAGATTTTGACATAAATGTGCTAGTGAATTTGAGTTAGTGTAGCAAAAGCATAGTTGTCCAAAATATTTTTAAACTAATCAAAATGATAATTTAATTTGAAAGATGTTATGATGAAAGACTTATTTTTAGGATTAGAGAATGACTTGAAGAAGAAGTAATTCTAAATTTTTTAGGACTTGAGCAAGAAAAGTTTCGAGGATGAAATTTCTTTCTAGGGGAAGAATGTGATACCCCAATTCCAATTCAAGCCCAACCACCACAAAAAAAAAAAAAGCCTGAAAAGGGTCTGTGCATGATTTTTAAAGCACTATAAAAAATTTAAGGATAGCACATGCATGCTAGGGAACCTGACCACGATCAGACTCTCGAAGGAGTCTTTCTTTCTTCTTCAATCGGGACTTTGACTCCATGTGGGAATTAAAGTTTTGCTAAAGGATCGACCTCTCCCTTGAAGCAGCCACTAGAAAGCACGCTGATTGACCTTCCTTTCTTCTTTCTCCTTTCAGAAAAGCCATTGTTCCCATTCCTTTTGCTATCGAAAATCAGGGTCACCAGCTATCGGAATTTAGGTAAAAACCACTAGATATTTAATTCATCCTTTTCCTATCATTCTAAGTCCTTGAATCATGAGGTAAGGCTGGATAATCATTGGATTTGATTGAAAATTTGGATGTCCTACTTAATTCCCCAATTTTTTTTTATTTTTCTATTATTTTTCTTGATTTTTCTTGCCATCTTCACTGTCGATCGCTGGTGGTAGACTCTCGGTAGCATTACCATCACCCCAACCATCGTTGGCCATAGCCATAGCCAATGGGAGGTCCTTTGTCTGTAGAAGGAATGGGGGAACATAAGTCCCCTAATATTACATGACGAAGAAACTAAGAAGAAGAAGAGAGAAAAAGAAAGAAAAAAGAAAAGAAAAGAAAAGAAAACGAGAAGAAAAGAAAAGGAAAGAGAAAAAAAGAGAGACTCTCTCTTCCCTCTTTCGCTTCTCTTTCTTCAATTGCTTATACTATATTCTATTCTTAGTTTCTCTCTCTATTTTCTCTCTAAAAAATTTTACTTTCTCTTTCTATAACTTTTTTCTCTAGAATTATTTTTGTTTCTTTGAAATTTATCTCTTTAAGATTGATTGAGTTAAGAATTTTTTTCGATGATTTTGATCGAGCTTAATAAACAGTTCAAGCTTTATTCCTTTGAATCTGAATAGGCCCGATGGACCGACTTTGAATCATTTTATTGACAAGTAGCTCTGTATCATTTAAGCTTTTGTTAAGTATCACTAAGATCTAGTTTTTATTAGTCTTTATCAAATTCTTGCATCTCTAGTGATCTTGATTAAATAAAATTATTTAATTGACTGATCTCTAATCATCGAGTATCATACTAATCTTCTCCTAGACTCTTGATGGATACTATTGATTTGATTTAGCTCGATCTCTATTGAGCTATATTTATCATAGTCTAATCTTGATCAGATGAAGTTAGATGATTGAATCAATTAGGATGATTGAATATGATCACCATCAATTTTATCTTTCTATAATTGACCATATCCTTTATGATTATTGAACTCAATTCTATGTAGGGGTATAGTCATCTCGACAAAAGGATGTTCAACAGTGAAATACTATGATATGATCTATCAATTAAAGATTTTGAAAAAAAATTCTAAAATTATTTGGATTTATTCGAGCATGTATGAGGCACATAATACTTTACTTTTTTTAGATTTATTGATAAATTTAAAAAATATTATATATTAAATTATTCATGATTTATGAATCTGATGCACATATTTTGAATTAATGAGTATATTCTTTTGTTAAAATATTAAGTGATTTATGATCAAATGTATTAAATTTGATATACATGGCTTTATGAATTATTCGATTTAGAATATAAACTATATTTTTTAGGAAAGTATATTAATTTGAGATAAATTTTGACTCACAACTTGACTATGTATCGAACCCCGATAGTGGAGGTTAAATATTGGTACTTAGATACTCTGCTAATGAAAGTTGTGCACTAGTACTTTGATATCCTACCAATAAGATGGTTAATACTGGTACTTTGATATTCAGTCAGTGGGATTGTACATTAGTATTTTGACCTACTATCAGTGGAATGGTTAAACACTGATAATTTAATAGCCTACCAGTAGGAGTTTTATGCTGGTACTTTGATTTAGTTCATAGTTATCGAGATTAGAATGATATTTTGAAGGAAATACATTTATGAACAAAAATGAATTTGTATGATCTTATTTTGATTTTTATTGTATATTTTGAATTGATGCATCTTGTATGTTTATTTTTAGTATATTATTATTGCTTAATTTATCTAATTAAAGTATAAATTATTTATAGACTATCTAGTTCATTATTTTATATTTTATTGGTTCTACAAACTTAGAGGATTAGCTTGACTAGGTGGATTTAATGTAAAAAAGCGAATTAGAAATAAAATTTGATATCTTTATTTTAGATTAGAATTATCAAAGTTAATAAAAAATAATAAAATATTATTTTATAAAATATTTAATTAATTATTTAAATTTAAATTAAATTTAATTATTTAAATTTTGTTTTGCTATTATTTTATGATATTGTGATGAGATGTTTTGTAAGCTTATTGAGAGAGTTCTCCGTATATATGTAATGATTTTCATGATTCCTCTCAGATCAGAGACATGACATGAAATATATAATATTTATCATCTATTTCATATGAAGGATGAATTGAAAGAAAGATAGATAGAGAAGGAATAACTATCGAGGGAGAGGATGGATGGACAAGTACCTAAATCTAAGGGCTTAATGCTGGAATAGGTGGGGAGAATACCCCCTAGATGGGGGGATATCCTGCCAAACATTTCAAAACCAACTCGAATAACTCATCCAATTAAGAGGGAAGAAGTGGTGATATTCAACCTTCTCGATCGAATAGTTTTATTACGTGGACTTGATGAGAAATTATCTCATCAAATTACCTTTTTACATTAGCCTCTTTAATGCATAATGAAGGGCAATTTGTCAATTACCTATAAAATAATAATTTATCCTCCCAAGCGAGTCGTACCATCTTTATTTTATATGGGATATACTGTGCGCAATGGAACACAAAATCCTATCTCACAGAATATTTCTCCAATTGTCTAAATAATTCAAATTTATTTGGATCAAAGGCACATCTTGTCCCAGTCTATTCTTCGATGGAACACAATCTAAACAAGTGTTTGGCTGAACAAAAACATGGAACAAGGGGTTAAAAGGCTTTAATTCTTTCTATTCTCCAACCGAATAGAGTGCCTACCGAGAAAACGAACCACTAGTAAAGAAAGTGAAATTCCAGTTGTTATGCATGTGCGATAGCTTCGTTGTCAGAAACTATACTAATAATGAAAGTTGCATCAGTTGACCAAGTAGATCCCTTATTCTAAGTTATTTCACGTGTATTAGACTCCCATAAATACCCCGTACCTAGCACCTAAAGACATGCTAGGAAAGTCGTGTCAGGTCTGTAGGATCCAGCAAGAGAGGCTGAAGAGAGGGAAGGGAGGGGATGGAACGGAAGGCAACCATGATAAGGCCTGATCCCCGTAAAATGATAAAAATATTTTGAGAGTATTTTTTTTACATTTTTATTTCTTGAATCTTGTCGGAATGAGGCCATGGCCCCGTGTGCTCGGTCTCGCTCTCTCACTCCCTCCCAGCCATCAGCCATGCTATCCTTCTCTATCTTTCCCGCTTGATCAAGTAGATGTTGCCAAGCAGGATCTAAATAGTTTATAAATTTGTAACAAACCAGGACCGTATCTTAAAAAAATAGCTGGAAGATATAATTTAAGCTTATAGGCCCTATATAATCTAAAATCTTTCGAGGATACCATTGGTATGAGATTAAACCCCATGGGCTCTCCTGTACTTCATTTGTTTAAATATTGAAATATATATATGTATCCATATGTTCTATTAAACATCGATATCAAATTAATATTCATATTTATTTTAAATATATATTTGAAATAGATATTAAGTATATTTATATTTATTTTAAATCGACATGAATATAAATCGAATATTAAGCATGTTGATATTCTTCTATTCGAATACGGATATAAACCAAAGTGTCATACTCGTGACTGAGATTGCGAGCTAGGGATTGTAGCAACCACCACATAATCATGAAGAATTATCTTCATAAGCATGCAAGACATCTCATCATAATATCATAAAATAAAAAATAAAATAAATTAATTAATAAATTTATATTTAAATAACTAAAATTCAAACTTTAATGTCTTATAAAATCTAATGATATTTAAAAGATTTTATATTAAACTTTATTAAAAATTTTAATCTAAAATAAAAATATTAAAATTCTACTTCTAATCACTCTCATGAACATATATTCCCATGCTATTTTTATTCTCAAGATCTATGAAATAGTTAAATATGAAATAATGAAATAGACTAAGCAACAAAATTTTAGCTAGATAAATTAAATAATAATAGTACTGAAAATAAGTATATAAAATGCGTCAATTCAAAATCTAATTCAAAATATAGGGTACTACCCAAACAATAAGCATATGAATATAATCTTTTTAAAATTTCATTCAGAAATTAGTTTCTTTCAAAATATCTAATTCATATTGATAGTCATAAATTCTAACCACATTTATACATTGTGGCTAGGCTAAAATATGAACTCAGTTAAAATACCATTGTATAACCCCCAATAATAAGGTATTAAAGTGTTAAAGCACAAGCCACACTAGCAGCCGTAACCCCTAATGATAGAGTATCAAAGTGTCAATATATAACTTTGACTAGCAGGATATCAAAATATTAGTGTACAACCCCCACTGATAGGATATTAAAGTACCAATATATAGCCCTACTAGCAGGATATCTAATACTAATGCATAACCTCTATTTGAAGGATATCAAAACACGAGCACGTAAATCCTATTGGTAGGGTATTGAAATGCTAATGTATAATCCTCACTGACAGGATATCAAATATAGTTTATCTATGAGTCAAAATCTAACTCAAATAAAAGTACTTCTCTTAAAAATATATTTTATATTCCAAATCAAATAATTCATAAAGTAATGCGACATCGAAATCAATCGGATATATTCCATATCAAATTAATACATTCAATGATAAATCAATTAATATTTCAAAAAAAGGACATATACCATGCATGAAATTCATAAACTATGAATAATTCAATACATAAAATATTTTAAAATTTTAATTTTTAATTTTAAAATTTTTAATTAATAGATAATATCATAGTATCCCATTGTTGGCCTATACAAAATCAAGTTTAATAAGTAAAAAAGATACAGATAATTATGAAAGACTAGATTGATGGATAGTTACATCCAATGGTTCGAATCGATTTGATCATCATAACTTTAGCAAATCAAGATTAGACTATGGTGTCGCTTGCTCCATAGCGATCAAGGATAACAAAATCTGGTGGTGTCTAATAAGAGCCAAAGTAGAGTTAGTATGTTGTTCGATAGTTTGAAAATTCGATCAAGTAACTTCATATAATCAAGATCACTTAGGATATAAAGACTTCATAAAGATTAATAAAATCTGTATCTTAAGATGCTTGATAAAGGCTCGAGTTGTACAATCATACTGTCTGAACTATATGACGGTTTGAAGTTTCTCTATTAGATCAACTTGAATTCAAAGCAACAGGGCTCAAGATCCTTCATTGGATTTGTTGGGGATAAATCCACTCCCATCGAAGTCCAATCTGATGCTTAACCTAATGTAACTGATAATCACGAAAAAGCTTTGATAAAAAATTCTTCCTTCAATAGTCGAACTCCTCCAGCGGTCGAATCCTTTCCGGACTCCTTCGGCAGCCAAACTCCTCCAGCGGCTGAACCCCTCCCGAACTCCTCCAGCGGTCAAACTCCTCCGACGGTCGAACCCCTCCTGGACTTCTCCAACGACCAAACTCCTTTCGGATTTCTTCTTCAATTGAACTTCTCCCAGACTTTTCCTTCAGCCGAACTTTTTCATCAGTCGAACTCCTTCCAAACTTCTTCTTCAGTCAAATTCCTCGGAGCCGAACTCCTTTCAAACTTCTCTTTCAGTCAGATTCCTCCAACAGCCAAACTCCTTCTAAACTTCTCCATCAGTCAACTCTTTTTGGACTCTTTTTGGACTTCTCCATTAGTCAAACTCCATCTAGATTTCTTCCAACGGATTACTTACTAAATTTTAACTAGCATTCCTCTTGGATGATCCCAACTAGCCGTGTTTTCTTTAGAAGTCCAAACTCCTCTGAAATTGATGTATGTCAAAGCTCTTCACCAACCGACGCTTACTTCCTCCGAATTTCGACTATTAAATTTCGACAAACGGGCACATCACGACAACGGAACACCTCTCTCCAGAACAAACTTTAAGTGGTCTCGAGCGGCTTAGTATCGGATGGCTATGGCCGTCACTATCAGTCTGCTATAGGCGGCGCCCCTCTCCGTAACAAATCTCACGCGGCTCTGAGCGGCCTGCTACCAGACGACTATGGCTATCACTATCAGTCTGCTACCGATGGCGCCCCTCTCCATAATAAATCCCATGCAGCCCCAAGCGGTCAGCTACTGGATGGCTACGATTGTCACTATCAGTCTGCTCTGGGCTCCATCTATAAAAGAGACTCTCTAGATACGTTTTCTCTAAGCTCTCTTCTTCTTTCGAAAATTTTGCTGAATTCTTTTCTGAGCACTCCATTTTTGTTGGCCAGAAGAGCTGACTTGATCATCGGAGGATCCTACCGAAGCTACCACCACCGACTCTGGACGAAACTTTATTTTGTAGGTCACCGACGATAACCTCTTCTTCCTCAACTCCAGCACGATCAGGTGTTAACCAGAATTCTGCATCCAATAGGATTGGCACTAGAGGAAGGACACTCTATTTTTGAGATACCCTTGTTCTTAAAGGAGTGCTCGATCGATCTTGTGGATCTTCTTCTTCAAGGTTTATTTTTATCCTCTCCCTCAATCCTAAGAAATACCTCCAAAGAAGGTGACTACCTAAAGATCTACCACTTCTACCATCAGATTTGAGTAAGATCCATCCGTTCCTGCTCCACCGTCGGTGTTTCAACCTCCTCCACCAGCGGCTACGATAGATCCAGAGCGGTTTAACCTGTTGATGCAGCAGATTCAGGGTCCTCATCCAAAATAGTGTAGGCCAATGCGGCAGCCTCCGAGTGATTGTTCCGTCCAGAAAACCCATCCATCGAAATGTTAGAAATTGATCTCCAAGGAGGAAGCACTTAGGCTAGCATACCTATCGCCGTTGCCCCTGGGAAGAAAAAATAGAGAGCAGAGGATCCTTGTTCGGATCATGATTCTTTCTTCGGAAGAGATCCTTCCCCATCTACAGGTTAGAAGTCTTCCAAGATCTACGATCGAGATGACGTTTCTTGATCAAAAACTACAAAAGAATAGGATCGACTGGATTGAGAAACTCAGCCACATCGCTCCTAGCTCATCCATGACGACGTCTGCATCCAATCCTTCCTTTCTCTCTCCTGAAATTATACAAGAGTCCATTCTGCCGAACTTCAAGCTCCCTGAATTTGAAAGCTATGATAAAACCTCTGAATCCGAGTCGATCACTCTGGAGGCCTTTTCAGACCATGATGATGTTGCTCCATGGTGCACCAGACACCATCTTATGCCGAACCTTTTTCCATCTATCCTTGAAAGGAAGCAGTAAAAAACTTGGTACTCGACACTTGAAGCTAGGTACCATCTTCTTTCTTTAATCAGATGAGCCATCAGTTTGCAGCTTACTTCATCAGCAACCGACATCCTCACCGAGATTTGAATTCTCTAATGAATATCAAGCAGAAGGATGGAGAATCTATCCGGAAACTTATGTCACTCCGATTTAGTGCTGCTGTATTAGAGGTCCGAAATCTAGACCAGTCTGTTGCAATGACCGCACTCAAGGATGGCCTTCAAAAGAATGATTTGCTATTCTTTTTGGAGAAGAAGTATCCCAGAAACTTTGCCGATCTTGCTAGCTTGGGCTGAAGGATATGTCTGAGCGGAAGAAGACTTCAAGTTGAAGGATGAGGAATCTGCAGGAGAGCAGCAAGCAGGGCGAGTCTAATAAACCCACAGCTGATGGAGGGCCAAATGAAAGTTCGATCCATGCTCACGAACTTCCCCCCGAGCACAACGAGCTCGAACTCCTTCCTCGAGCTCATCATCAAAGAAGCTCCGACAAAAGGACACGAAGAAGTTCTCTCCTCAGAAGGTTTCACAACTATGCTCCCCTCAATGCTCTAAAAATATAAATATTAATGAAGATCAAGAAGCAACTGCCGAGGTCTAAAAGGATGCGCACTCATCCTGGCAAGCGTAATCCTAGCAAATACTGCCTCTACCATCATGACCATGGTCACGATATTGAAGAATGCATTCAGCTCCAAGACGAGATTGAGGAGCTCATTAGGAGAGGTTGGCTAGGTCAATTCCTTAGAATGCCGATCTGAAGCAAGAGAAGATTGACAAGGGCACCACCGCAGTCAGAACCACCAAGAAGGAAGGAACAACAAGAAGATCGGCCATCTCTCGGTATTATCAACACCATCTCTAAAAGACTTCGACGAAAAGAGGCCAGTAGATTTGAGCGATCTATGAAGAGATGGAGGACTGAAGAACCCATAACCTTCACTGAGGTAGATGTATGGGGGGTACAATTTCTGCATAATGATGCGGTTGTAATCTTTTTAAATATAGTAGAGTATGATGTACGTCGTGTCCTAGTTGATAATGAAAGTTTGATTGACGTCTTGTCTTATGATGCTTTCTCCAAAATGTCAATATCTGATAGTCAGCTTAGACTAATAAACTCTCCCCAGTAGGCTTTGCTGGTGCTGCAGTACCAGTTGAAGGTATAATAACTCTAGCCATGGCTGTAGGACAATATCCAAGATAATCTAGAGCGTAGGTGGATTTTCTGATAGTAAAGGCTCTTTTTGCTTACAATGCAATTCTCGACCGACCTAGTCTAAATGTGCTTCGGATGGTGGTATCAACTTATTATTTGAAGATGAAAATTTCGACAAGTTATGGGATCGAAGAGGTCAGGAGAGATCAAGCTCTAGCAAGGCACTATTACTCAATTGCCCTACAAAAGGAAGAACAGTCCGACCCTTATCCTATTGACAGGCTAGATGTCCGCGATAACCTTGTCGAAGAACGAGGCGAGCCCATAGAAGATCTTGTGACCATCTCCTTCAATGATGAAAATGCAGAGCATACGATGCAAATTGGCTCCAATCTGAAAGATGAAGTTCGGGAGCAGCTCATCACCTTCTTACAAAGAAATGCCGATGTCTTTGCCTAGGTTCCGATGGATATGCCTGGGATTGATGCCGAGGTTATAGAACATCGGCTGGCCGTTGACCCTAAGCATCGACTAGTGAAAGAAAGAGTTCAAGACTATGCACCAGAAAGGCTTGAAGATAATAACACAAGAAGTCGACAAGCTTCTCAACTCCAGATTTATCCGAAAAGTTAGCTATCTGACTTGGATCTTTAACGTGATCCTAGTCAAGAAAGCCAACGGCAAGTGGAGGATGTGCATCGATTTTAAAAAAATTAATAAGGCCTGCCCAAAAGATAGCTATCCTTTGCCTAGAATCGACTAACTGGTGGACGTGACTTTAGGCTACGAGCTCCTCACCTTCATGGACATCTTCTCTGGCTACAACCAAATTTGGATGGCACCGAAGGACGAGAAGAAGACTGCTTTTATTACTAACCATGGTCTTTACTGTTACAGAGTCATACCATTCGGACTTAAAAATGCAGGCGTGACTTACCAGTGCTTGGTCAATAAAATCTTCAAGAAATAGATCGACCACCAATTATGGAGGCTTTACGCGACAACATGCTGGATCAAAAAGTCAGAGAGCATTGTCAATCATGCCACCACCTTGAAGGCTTTCGATGCACTCAGAAAAATACAAGATTGAAAGCTAACCCAAGCTAAGTGCGCTTTTGTAGCCTCAAAAAAAATTTTGAGATTCATGGTCTCGAGACAAGAAATCGAGGCCAATTCAGAGAAAAATTGAGCTATCAAGGAGATGACCGCTCCAAAATCCATCAAGAAAATTCAGTGTCTGACCAAAAAGGTGGCATCTTTGAGTCATTTTATCTCGAGTGTCGTGAATGCTGCATGCCCCTTCTTCCAAAATCCTCAAAAATCGAAATGAATTTTCACTAAGACTTAGGAATGCTAAAAAACATTCGATGAGCTCAAGAACTACCTTGGCTCGCCCCCTACTAGCCAAATCCGAATTTAGAGAGGAACTATTTCTCTACCTCGCGGTCTCCCCTACGGTGCTAGCTACAGTCCTGGTCAAACAAAAGGCAAAAGTATAGCGACGGTCTACTACATAAATCAGATCTAAGGGATGCCGGAGACCAAGTAGTACAAAGTTGGAAAAAATTGACTTATGCTTCTTGATTGCAGCAAAGAGACTTCGACCTTTACTTCTAGGGACATTGCTAATAATGCTCCTCACTGACCAGCCAAATCAGGCCAATCCTTCATCAAACGGATGCTTCGTGAAAGAATTGCCAAAAGACATGAGCCATAGAATATAATGAGTTCGACATCAAACTACTTGGACTTCGACCACAATCAAGGGCTCAGGCACTGGCTACTTCATAGTTGAATGCACCATTCCAGAGTGAGCCAAGCATTGAAAGAATGAGGACCGGCATTCTCATGTTGCAACGGAGCCTCCGCCGAAGAAAGTACTGATCTTTCTGAAGATTTTTAAGGCCCTGTACGTGGATGCGGTCGTCCAACTTTACTGGAGCAGTGGTGTGGGAGTTTGTCTTTAGTCAACCCTGAGGGAGGTCAATCCGTCGGTACGCGCTTACTGCCTTCAAATTTTCTATGTAACTAATAATGGTGTCAAATATGAGCACTTTTTTGATTTCGGTCGAATTAAAAAATAGCAAGAGAATTAAAAGTAGATCGATTTCAAGTCTACAATTAATTCTCAAACTTAGTGGTGGCCAAGTTAGTTGGCAACTATGAAGTTATGGAAGAAACAGTATGATTGAAATATTTGAGAACAGTAAAAGATTTGACTCCAGCCTTTCGACAGTCTTTGGCACACTTCACAGATTTTTGAGGGCAGAAAATACAAGAGCCAATCATTCTCCCTAAATATGGCCACTTTCAACTCTAAGCAGACTGGTTTTCAAAAAAGTATTTTTTGAAACTCTAAAATACCCAAGCTCAGAGGAATCACAGCTCGTTATACAGACGGAGCTTGAGCCGAGCTGGATTGACCCATTAGTTGTCTATTTCAAAGAAGTTCTTCCTCGTGATTCGAAAGAAGCTCGAAAACTCAGGAATCAAGCCTCTCGGTATGTTTTATATAAGGGCAAGTTGTATAAAAGATCGTATTCGCTATCACTGCTGAGATGTCTCCGACCTTCAGAGGCTGACTTCGCATTATGGAAAGTGCACAAGAAAATTTATGGAAGTTATATAAGAGCCAGATCCTTATCACAAAAATTACTTCGGTAAGGATACTATTGGCCAACTTTATACCACGATTCTATGGAGTGTGTTTAAGAAAATGTAACTTGCCTATCAGAGAAATGCAAACATACAAAGACAATCCGAACCTCCGAGCTACTCTATTAAGCACACCTTGGCCATTTGCGCAGTGGAGAATGGATATATTTGGCCCTTTTCCAACGGCATCCGGACAATGAAAGTTCCTCATAGTCGCAATCAACTACTTCATCAAATGGGTCGAAGCCGAAATACTAGCAAAAATTACTGAAACCAAGGTATAGAACTTCATCTGAAAGTCAATCGTCTATTGGTTCGGTCTGGCCCGAACTCTCATAACAGATATCGGGCGATAGTTCGCTGGAATGAGATTCGCTGAGTTCTGCGAAGATCAAAACATCTTCCATCACTTCACGTCGGTAGCTCATCCATAAGTAAATGGAGAAGCTGCAGTGACCAACCGGATCCTACTGCAAGGCATCAAGACAAGACTCGATAAAGCAAGGAGGGCCTGAGCGGACGAATTCTACCATGTCCTCTAGGCGTACCAAACTACTCAAAGGCTATTGATCGGGAAAACACCATTCTCCTTGACCTTTGAAATGGAGGCAGTCATTCCAATCGAGCTTAAGCTTCTATCAGCATGGGTCGTGGCCTTCGATGAGTAGTATAACTCATAGGACCTCAGAGTCAATCTTGACCTGCTGGAAGAGAAAAGAGAGAAAGCTCGAGTTCGGATGGTGGCCTACGGACGGAGGATGGCCCGATACTATAATTTTAGAGTTAGAGGTAAAATATTTAGAGTGAGAGACTTAGTGCTTCAGCGAGCCGCCATCTCTCAGTCTCAGAGCCAGGAGAAGCTTGCTCCAAATTGGGAAGGTCCGTATAAAATAGAGGAGGTCATCCGATCCAAAACTTATCACTTGAAGGAGCTCAGAGAAACAACACTCCCATGATCTTGAAATTCAAAAAATTTGAGAATGTACTGCCAGTAATTTTTCTCCAATAAAACTCCTCTCTTTCAACATTATTATTTCTTGGTACAAAAACTATGTGATGATAGAAAAGAAGCAATCAAAAGTGGCCATGTTAGGAATAGGAGGAGAACCTTGTCTTAACATGAGCAAGTCGAAGACCTCAAGTTATTTAAGATAGGAAGAGGGAAGAGGCCCATTCAACGGCGCCCATTGTGCCCCTAGTGCCATGTTAGGAAAGAAGGAGAACCTCGTTCTAACATAAGCAAGTCGAAGACCTCCAATTATTTAAGACAGGAGGGGAGAGGCTCATTCAATGGTCCATCTGTGCCCCTAGTATCTGTTAGATATATGTGCCCTAGAAGCCAGAATTGGCTGACACTTGTAATACACTTCTAGGAGCAAAATTGTAATTTTGACTATAATTAATAAATGGGTTATTTTCTATCACACATGGTTATTAGTGTCTGTGATACATCCTTTGAGTTAATGAGTAATGATAATTCATATTTTCAAGAGTTTGAAAATTTAAGACATGAATAATCATTATTAACTCATAAATAGCTCCCGACCATAGATCATCACGAGGATGGTGATTTGAGCCGGAAGTTGGTGTAACGATCGCTTCTCTTTTAGTAATGAGTCTTTGAGTCTACGGTGTGGAGACACCGGAGCGAGAATACAGGTACTCGTTAGAGAACGAGGGCACTAGAGCGTGACCACCTTGAGTAGTCATTAGGGAGTCTACCTTTCGTCAATGACTGACTCGATGCTGCAGTAGTGTGTCTGGTTCTTTGACCTGAGATGCATCGGCAGTTCACCTTTGAGGGGTTTATAGTTTGGAGACTACACCATTACTCGGTCTCCTAGCCATATGGAACCCTGAGGTGTATGTTGCTGTGACATGTTCATTGTAGGAACTGGACTGCATCAAGATGGGATCTATCTACCTCGTTGTGGTAGAGGAGTAGCCTATGATGATCATGAGAATCAAGTCCTGAAGCCCATGGCCATGGCAGAGTGAAATAATAGAAAGAGTTCTATTTAGATTTTCACATTGGACTCGAATCGAATGATTACATCATAATTGACAGAGATTAGGGTTTGACGAGTTCACCTTAACCCTAATCTGATCCGGGCTCAAGATAAAGAACTGAATCACACAGGTAGCTGCACCAAGAGGTTCGCATTCAGCTCTGATGGTTGCCACCATATTACTGCTAGGTGTCACTGGTGGATTTTGGGAGCAATTAGAATGATTTAGATGATCGATCATTCTAGCTGTTCGAATCAGAAGAGTTCTGATCCATCGAAAGGAGTTTCGATGATGTCGATGATAGAGATCATGACATATCCCATTACCATACAGAAATGAACCTAACTGGGTCACACAAACAAGGGTTTGAATCTGGTGATCATCAATTGAACTAATATAGTTCAATTGATCTGAATGAGATTCAATTAGGTTCAAGGGAAATCGTGCTAGCACTCGATTGAACCTAACGTTCTTCTTTGCTATCATAAATAAGTCGTCCTGTCTGAGCCAAAGGAGTTTGTGCTCAAACAGAAGTCTTCTTGATGTCTGACTGGAGGTTGTCCAAGTCAGAATAGGTTGTCTTATTTGTAAGACATTACCTGCCATTTTTGGTCACCTGCCATTTCTTGTTCTTTGACTTTGGTCAAAAGTCTACCTTTGACTGGTCAAACGTTGACCATTCATCCTTTGACTTTTGACCACATGTCATGCACCTATTGGAGAGCTGGTGGGGCTTGTCCCCTGCCAGAACCTGGCAAGGAGAAGGGCGCACGCCAAGGAGGCGTGAGCCAGTAAGAGGCGACATGGTCCTTGTGGGACAAGACTCCATCTCCTTTAGGATTCAATGAGAGTTCTTCTAAGAATCCAGTTTGACTGGTCCAAGGCACTCTCCAAGTAGGAATCCAGGGGACTCTAATCCCACCAATCAGATTTAGATCTGATTTCACAAAGGGTTGTGATTTGGTTGGGAGGAAGATGACTTGGATCACGCTTAGTCTATATTAAGAGACCCAGCGCCCAAGTGAAAAAACAATGAAGAAATAATCAAGAAGCAATCTTCCACGCCCCAAGGCTGCCTCTCTCCCCTTTCTCCAGCCATACTCTCATCTCCCCTTGCTCTCCACGTCCAAAATGTTTTGGATTTGGATTGGTGCGATTTAGATCAAGAAAAAGGAGATCAAAACAAGAAGGCTGCGCTGCTGCGAAGAACGACTGCAGATCTTCAAAAGGAGTTTTGAAGATCCTCCAGATCAGATCCAGATCTGATTTTGGAGGCGTGATAGAGAAGAAGAGGATCTCCAGATCCAGCCCGAGTGGATACCGGATGAGGCCAGGCGCTTGCGTGCTTGATCCAGAACCTTCCGCTGCAAACAGGATCATCAACAGGGTAATAGGATTACCTATTCAGGGTAAATTGAATGTGAATTTAATTTATCCTTTTCATTTTAATTTTTATTAAATAAATTAAGAATCAGATCTGAAGCATCCCTGATCTGATACAGATCTAAGAGAAAAATTTTGAAATATATCTCTGATCTGATCAGATCTGAACGAACCTGGTCAGGGAAATCAGGATTTCCCTTCAAGTGGTAATCAGAGCCATGGTTCTAAAAATAGTTTAGATCTGATTTTTAATTTTATTTAATTAAAAATACGTGATTTCAGATGTCACATGAGATGTGATCAGATCTGAAATCAGGAAAATTAAAATTAAATGATTTGGATCTAGACATGAAAGATATGCATGACTAGTTCTAGTTATAGAATAGTTCTATAGAATAGTTTTGCATGTCTTTTGATTTAATATGATTAAATCATATTTTAGATCTTCTTATTTACTATTTTTTGATATTATAAGTGTTATAATAACATCTGATAAACAGCAAATAAAAATTATTTAATTTTAAATATCATATGAGATATGATAGATGCATGACTAGACTAGTTGTAGAATAGTTCTACATAATTGTCTAGATTAGAATTTATTTTGATTAGATCAATTTAAATCTAATTTTCAGATTATTATGTGATAATTTAGATCTGAAAACATGCATGATTATGATACATGAGATGTATGCAAAATATGCCATGGTTAGATCTAAATTTGTATATGAGATATATGATATAGATCTATAACTGTTTTGTAGTATTGAATGTTTATTGAATGTTCCTGATTAAGCGTTCCCCTTGGCCGTCCGGTCATAAGAACGAAGAAGGGTTTAAAGGCCCTCTCTTCCCATTCGATGGGGTGTTCTTATGATGTGTAGGGGTGCTGCGCGTTCGTCCTTAATCAAAAATCCAAAACTTACTTTCTGCAAAACCCTAGATCCTGAAACCCTAGGATTTATTGTGCATATTTTGTTTATGAACCCTACTTAATTAAGAATTAAGATTATGGAATATTAATTAGGTCTAAAATTGAGAATTTCAGATCTAAGACATATTCATAATACTGGGTTCGGGCTTGGGTAGCTCAATTAGGTCTAAGCGGTTGATCAAACCGAATCAAGAGTTTGTTAGATGGGATCAACAATGCTTAAATTGACCAGCCTAATAGGATTAAGTCTGGGTCAAGATCGAGTCACGATCAAGCAAGACCTAATTAGGCTCGAGGTTAGAGTCTGGATTGTAGGCTAACCCAATTGGTTCTGACTCAACAATTTGGTGTCTAAGGTAAGTTTGGCACATACGACCGACTGGTTTTTAATTGGAAGCTACTCGACCTGAATGCGTTCTTGTACGAGTTAATGGCATATTTCCTTTCCACCGGTCTCACTACCTGGCCATATCTGTTGACACAGTTCTGATCTGAGGTGGTCAATAATCCGAGCTGACCCATGCCACTAGGTTAGTCATAATTGTTATGACTAAGCCAAGTCTAGTTTAATGAGACCTGAATCAATTCTCCCTAAGAAAAGATTAAGTCCGAGGTCTTCCACCATTGTAGACTGCGGGCCCTTCCGGGGTTGATTGTCTCGGCTGGATTACAGTGGCTTAGTTGCACGGGAAGACGCAACCATGTCTATTAGGCATTGGATCTATGGGCTGGAGGATGAGTTGGGCTCAATATTTCCGGATACGTGAGAGACTCAATTAGGAACCCAGTCTATGCAAATGGTGGGTCTGACTTAACTAAGGAGTGGATCAATATTCGGATACGGTGAGATTCATGAATTAGAGACCAAGTTGGGTGCAACCATGATTAGAGAATCATTGAACAAGAGTTGTTCACTCATTGGCTAACCCATCACCAATAACTGTTAGGTGAGGTGATGAGTCAGTTTGGTGAGACCGCACCACCCACTAGAAATCATCAATCGCGGAGATTTTCGCATCTCTACAGAGGGAGTGTAGGATCCGAGAAAATAGTGGGAGCTAATTTGTTTAAAAATAAAATCCCTAAACAAATTGGTCAAGTCAAAATTACAGTATCTAACTAGAATCTTTGACTCTCTACAGGAAAATGTCTGCGTCCAACCCACTGGCACGTATCCTAGACACACATAGACTGACTGGACCCAATTATAAAGATTGGCTCAGGAATTACAAAATTGTTTTGGGTTCCGAGAAGTTAACACATGTTTTGGACCAGGACCCTCCCACCTTACCAGCTCGTCCATCCACTGAACAGGAGACGTCTCTGGAAAAATGGATTGACGAAGATAATAAGGCCAGATACTACATGTTGGGCTCGATGTCTGATGAGCTCCAGCGCCAACATGAAGATATCGGGACTGCTCGCCAAATGTTGGCTCACCTGCAGGAGATGTTTGGTGAACAGAGTCGCGCAGCCAAATATCAAGTCACGAAACGACTTTTTAAGGCTAAGATGCGTGATGGGCAGTCAGTCCAAGATCACTGTCTGACAATGATTAAGGACATGGAAGAGCTTGAGAAGCTCGGTGTGAAGTTGGACTTGGACTTGCAGAATGATATTATTCTGCAATCCTTGACTGATGCATATGGGCAATTCATCATGAATTACCACATGCATAAACTTCAAATCCTTGGCCGAGTGATGAATATGCGGTTTACCGCTGAGCTTTCTATGAAAGGTTCTAAAGGCTCAGTTCTTGCTATGGAACGGACTTCTTCCAAAAGAAAGTCTTATGGAAAGAAAAAGAAGTCTGTGAAAAAGCAAAAGGTAGAAGGATCAAAGAAGAAGAAGGCAGAACCGAAGAAAGAAGGTCGTTGGCAAAGGAAAGTGTTTCCATTGCAACAGCGACGGCCATTGGAAGCGGAACTGCCCTACTTACCTGGCCACCCTAAAGAACAAGAAGAAGGTCCTTCTGGAGGTATGCTCGTTATTGAGTCTAACCTTACGGTTTCTTCTGCATCCAGTTGGGTGCTTGACTCTGGTTCTAGTGCTCATCTGTGCACTTCTATGCGGGGTCTTGAGGATAGCAGGAGGTTGAGGGATGGAGACATGATCCTACGCGTCGGTAATGGAGCAAGAGTTGCTGCAGAGCCGTGGGAAACATACCCTCTTCGATTACCATCTGGTTTAGACTTAGTTTTTGAAAGACTGTTATTTTGTGCCTGCAGCTAGCAGGAATTTTGATTTCTGTTTCATGCTTAGCACAAGAAGGTTATGTGATCACCTTCTTTAAGGACCATTGTAACATTCTTTTTGAAAAGAAATAAAATTGCAAATGGTTTCCTTATTAATGGTCTTTATCCAGCTACATATTGATGTACCTGTTCTAACTATCGAGCAAAACGTGAATGCCAAAGAACCTAGGGATAGGTCCAACGATAGATATCTATGGCACCTGAGATTAGTCATATTGCAGAAGATAGATCAACAAATTGGAGAAAAATGGGCTATTGAGTCCATTGACTTCCGAGTCATATCCAACTTGTGAATCTTGTCTTCAAGGCAAAATGACTAAACTCCCTTTTGTTGGACATGGGGAGAGGGCCACAGATCTCCTTGCCCTAGTACATACTGATGTGTGCGGCCCATTCGAATGTGCCGGCTAGAGGCAATTTGTCTACTTCATTACCTTTACCGATGAATCTGTCTAGGTATGGATATGTGTATCTTATGAGACACAAGTTGAAGCTTTTGAAAAGTTCAAAGAATTCAGACATGAAGTAGAAAAACAAACTGGAAAACCCATTAAGGTTCTTCGATCAGATCGAGGAGGTGAATATCTTAGCCGGGAATTCCTAGACTATCTTAAGGAAAATGGCATAGTCTCTCAATGGACTCCACCAGGAACACCTCAACTCAACGGGGTTTCAGAACGGAGAAATCGGACCCTATTGGATATGGTTCGATCCATGATGAGCTTCACAGACCTCCCAGATTTTCTTTGGGGACATTCATTATTAACTTCAATTTATCTACTGAATAGGGTTCCCTCTAAAACCGTTCCTACCACACCGTATGAGATATGGCACGTAAGAAACCAAGTCTGAGTCATCTCAGAATTTGGGGATTGTCCGGCTCATGTCAAAAGACAACAAGCGGACAAGTTAGAGTTTAGGTCCTTTAGAGCTCGATTCATAGGATATCTTAAAGAGTCATTAGGATACTATTTCTACATTCCTGAAGACCACAATGTGATTGTGAGTCGACATGCCATATTTCTTGAAAAACAGTTTATTCAAGATAGTGGCATTGGAAAGCAGATTAAACTTGATGAGAAAGTCTCACAAGAGGAAAGAGCTAAGGACCAAGTGGAACCAAATCAGGTTGAGCCAATAAGAACACTACCTCCTCCACCTCGTAGATCGGAAAGAGTTTCCCGTCCCCCTGAAAGATACTTAGGTATTATTTCAGAGGATGTAGAGGAAATGTTCCTTATAGGTAATGGTGCTCATGGTGATGATCCCAAAACCTACAACGAGGCGATATCAGATATCGACTCCGAGAAATGGCTTGAGGCAATGAAGTCAGAGATCGACTCGATGCACTCAAACCAAGTCTGGACCTTGGTAGATCCACCAGAAGGTATAGTACCTATTGGATGTAAGTGGATCTTCAAGAGAAAGATTGGTGCAGATGGGAATGTGGAGACATTCAAGGCTAGACTGGTGGCAAAAGGTTATAGTCAACGTGAAGGCATTGACTATCAGGATACCTTTCCCCAGTGGCTATGCTAAAATCCATCCGCACATTGCTTGCTGTTGCAGCCTATTTCGATTATGAAATATGGCAAATGGACGTGAAAACGGCATTCCTAAATGGATATCTTGAGGAAGATATCTATATGGAACAGCCACTAGGTTTCACATCCAGTGATACTGATCACAATGTTTGCAAGCTGCAAAGGTCCATATATGGACTTAAGCAAGCGTCTCGGAGCTGGAACATTCATTTTAATGATGTGATCAAAACGTTTGGTTTCATCATAAACGAAGAGGAACCGTGTGTTTTCAAAAGGGTCAGTGGGAGCGCTGTTGTCTTCCTCGTATTGTACGTGGATGACATCCTCCTTATTGGGAATGATATTCCCATGTTGACATCAGTCAAGATGTGGTTGTCTAAGGAATTCTCCATGAAAGACCTAGGTGAAGCATCCTTTATTCTAGGAATTAAGGTCTATAGGGATAGACCGAATAGGATGCTAGGACTTTCACAGAAGATGTACATAGAGGAAGTACTAAAGAGGTTTGTATGGAAAACTCTAAGAGGGGATTAATACCCTCAGACATTGGTATTCATCTTTCCAAGAAGATGTGCCCCAGCACACCTGAGGAAATAGAACGCATGAGCAAGATCCCTTATGCTTCTGCAATAGGGAGCCTCATGTATGCCATGCTATGTACACGACCTGATATAGCCCATGCTGTGAGTGTCACAAGCAGATATCAGTCAAATCCAGGTGAAGAACACTGGACTTCTGTGAAGTGTATCCTTAAGTACTTGAGAAGAACTAAGGATATGATGTTGGTCTTTGGTAATGGAGAACTCTAAGTTCAGGGATACACAGACTCGGACTTCATGTCCGATATAGATGATCGAAAGTCGACATCTGGCAGACTGTTTGTGCTGGAAGAGTTCCAAGCAAACGGTGATACCATCTCATCCGCGATTACCTTGAGAAAGGTTACGTTGAGGTCAAGAGAGTCAACTCCACAGATAATGTGGCAGACCCACTTACAAAGCCGTTGAGCCAGCTGAAGATCGAAGCCCACCTTGAGAAGATGGGACTTAGACTTGTAACCAATTGGCTTTAGGACAAGTGGGAGATTGTTAGATATATGTGCCCTAGAAGCCAGAATTGGCTGACACTTGTAATACACTTCTAGGAGCAAAATTGTAATTTTGACTATAATTAATAAATGGGTTATTTTCTATCACACATGTGTATTTAGTGTCTGTGATACATCCTTTGAGTTAATGGTAATGATAATTCATATTTTCAAGAGTTGAAAATTTAAGACATGAATAATCATTATTAACTCATAAATAGCTCCCGACCATAGGATCATCACGAGGATGGTGATTGATCCGGAAGGTTGGTGTACGATCGCTTCTCTTTAGTAGATGAGTCTTGAGTCTACGGTGTGGAGACACCGGAGCGAGAATATAGGTACTCGTTAGAGAACGAGGGCACTGAGCGTGACCACCTTGAGTAGTCATTAGGAGTCTACCTTCTCGTCAATGACTGACTCGATGCTGCAGTAGTGTGTCTGGTTCTTTGACCTGAGATGCATCGGCAGTTCACCTTGAGGGTGTTATAGTTTGACTACACCATTACTCGGTCTCCTAGCCATATGGAACCCTGAGGTGTATGTTTGGCTGTGACATGTTCATTGTAGGAACTGGACTGCATCAAGATGGGATCTATCTACCTCGGTGGTAGAGGAGTAGCCCTATGATGATCATGAGAATCAAGTCCTGAAGCCCATGGCCATGGCAGAGTGAAATAATAGAAAGAGTTTCTATTTAGATTTTCACATGGACTCGAATCGAATGATTACATCATATGACAGAGATTAGGGTTTGACGAGTTCACCTTAACCCTAATCTGATCGGGCTCAAGATAGAAGAACTGAATCACACAGGTAGCTGCACCAAGAGGTCGCATTCAGCTCTGATGGGTTGCCACCATATACTGCTAGGTGTCACTGGTGGATTTTGTGGAGCAATTAGAATGATTTAGATGATCGATCATTCTAGCTGTTCGAATCAGAAGAGTTCTGATCCATCGAAAGGAGTTTCGATGATGTCGATGATAGAGATCATGACATATCCATTACCATACAGAACTGAACCTAACTGGGTCACACAAACAAGGGTTTGAATCTGGTGATCATCAATTGAACTAATATAGTTCAATTGATCTGAATGAGATTCAATTAGGTTCAAGGAAATCGTGCTAGCACTCGATTGAACCTAACGTTCTTCTTTTGCTATCATAAATAAGTCGTCCTGTCTGAGCCAAAGGAGTTTGTGCTCAACAAGAAGGCTTCTTATGGTCTGATTGGAGGTTGTCCAAGTCAGAATAGGTTGTCTTATTTGTAAGACATTACCTGCCATTTTTGGTCACCTGCCATTTCTTGTTTCTTGACTTTGGTCAAAAGTCTACCTTTGACTGGTCAAACGTTGACCATTCATCCTTTGACTTTTGACCACATGTCATGCACCTATTGGAGAGCTGTGGGGGCTTGTCCCCCTGCCAGAACCTGGCAAGGAGATGGCGCACGCCAAGGGAGGCGTGAGCCCAGTAAGAGGCGACATGGAGTCCTTGTGGGACAAGGACTCCATCTCCCTTTAGGATTCCAATGAGAGTTCTTCTAAGAATCCAGTTTGACTGGTCCAAGGCACTCTCCAAGTAGGAATCCAGGGGACTCTAATCCCACCAATCAGATTTAGATCTGATTTCACAAAGGGTTGTGATGGTTGGGAGGAAGATGACTTGGATCACGCTTAGTCTATATAAGAGACCCAGCGCCCAAGTGAAAAAACAATGAAGAAATAATCAAGAAGCAATCTTCCCACGCCCCAAGGCTGCCTCTCTCCCCTTTCTCCACGCCATACTCTCATCTCCCCTTGCTCTCCACGTCCAAAAGTGTTTTGGATTTGGATTGGTGCGAATTTAGATCAAGAAAAAGGAGATCAAAAGCAAGAAGGCTGCGCTGCTGCGAAGAACGACTGCAGATCTTCAAAAGGAGTTTTGAAGATCCTCCAGATCAGATCCAGATCTGATTTTTGGAGGCGTGATAGAGAAGAAGAGGATCTCCAGATCCAGCCCGAGTGGATACCGGTAGAGGCCAGGCGCTTGCGTGGCTTGATCCAGAACCTTCCGCTGCAAACAGGATCATCAACAGGGTAATAGGATTACCCTATTCAGGTAAATTGAATGTGATTTAATTTATCCTTTTCATTTAATTTTTATTAAATAAATAAGAATCAGATCTGAAGCATCCCTGATCTGATACAGATCTAAGAGAAAAATTTTTGAAATATATCTCTTGATCTGATCAGATCTGAACGAACCTGGTCAGGGAAATCAGGATTTCCCTTCAGTATCATGTTAGGAATAGGAAGAGAATCTCATCCTAACATGAGCAAGTCGAAGACCTCTGGTTATTTAAGACAGAAGAAGGGGAGAGGCCCATTCAATGGCCCATCTGTGCCCTTAGTACCATGTTAGGAACAGGAGGAGAACCTCATCCTAACATGAGCAAGTCGAAGACCTCTGATTATTTAAGACAGGAGGAGAGGAGAGGCCCATACAACGATCCTAATGTGTCCCTATAGCCCATTAGAAAGAGGAGGAGAACCTTGACCTAACGTTAGTAAACTCGAAGGCCTCATTCATTTTAGATGAGATGAGGGAAGAGGCCCTAACAACGGCCCTAATGTACCCCTACAGTCCATTAGGAATAGGAGGAGCACCTTGTCCTAACGTGAGCAAAGTCGAAGGCCTCATTCATTTAGACGAAGTAAGAGGAGAGGCCCCGATAATAGTCCTAATGTGTCCCTACAGTCCATTAGAAATAGGAGGAGAACACATCCTAATGTGAGCAAAGTCAAAGGCCTCGTTCATTTTAGAGAGGTAAGGGGAGAGGCCCTGACAATGACCCTAATGTGCTCCTACAGTTCGTTAGAAACAGGAGAAGAACCACGTCATAACGTGAGCAAAATCGAAGGCCTCATTCATTTTAGACAAGATGAGAGGAGAGGCTCTGACAACGGCCCTAATGTGCCCCTACAGTCCGTTAGGAACAGAAGAAAAACCTCATCCTAACGTGAGCAAAGTCGAAGGCCTCATTCATTTTAGATGAGGTGAGAAGAGAGGCTTCGACAATGACCCTAATGTGCCCCTATAGCCTATTAGGAATGGAAGGAAAACCTTGTCCTAATAAGAGCAAAAATCAGAACCTCACAGACCAAAGATGTGGAGAAGGAAGAAGCTCGATGGAGAATTCCTACACGTGTTTTTCCACGATAACCTAACTACGTCAAATATGAAAAGAAAAGATTGACTATCATATTAGACGGTCCCACCTCCATGTCATCTTCGTCCTCCCAAAAGTCGAGGTCAATCTTGGGGAACCTTCGAGCTACCCTGCCTTCGTACGCTTCCTATCCGAACTCGACGTTCAGGTTCTGCATCTCGGAAGAGGTCTTGAACTCTTCCACGACTCGGATCATTAACTTTGAGATCGAGTTCGCCATTTGGGTCTCCAGTTCGGCAATTCTATTTTCGACTTCCTTCCTCCTCTCCTCCTCTAGGGCCAATGCAATCTTTAGCCCGATCGATGCGAACTTCTTTTCGTGGAGTGCGTCCTGAAGACTTTCGATATCCACCACTTTCTTTTCGATAAGATGCTCGACCTCGTCGATCCTATCTTGAAGATGATGGACCTCGACTCGAAGGTCCTTTTGAGCCTTCTATGCCTCCGCCTCTTAACAACATGCCCTCTTGATGTGAGCGAGCATCTGATGATCCGATTGCTACAAATGATTGGTGTAACATCAAAACGTCTCATCCTAACAAGCACGGGAATCCGGGACTGAACTTCGGCCATCATCTTTTTTACTCTCTTCTTTTTAGCTTCAACTTTAATGAGAGATAAGATCTCCTTCAACCTTAGCTGGAGATAAGATCTTCTCCGAACTTCAACTTCAAAAGAAGATAACATCTTCTTCAACCTCGATAGAAGATAGGATCTCTTTCAATCTCGGCTGGAGATAAGATCTTTTCCGAACTTCAACTTCAAAAGAGGATAAGATCTCTCTCAACCTCAACAAAAGATAAGATCTTTTCCGAGCTTCAACTTCAATAGAAGATAAGGTCTCCCCCGAGCTTCAAACTCAATGAGTGTAGAGTCCGAAAAAGAACTTCGACAATCATCTTTTTTGTACTTTCTTCCTTCGAATTTTAAACTCGAAAGTGGAAGGACTAGTGTTGGAGATAAATCCACTCCCATCGAAGTTCAGTCTGATGCTTAGCCTAATGTAACTGATAATCACGAAAGAACTTCGATCGAAAATTCTTTCTTTCATAGCCAAACTCCTCCAGCGGTCGACCCTCTCTCGGACTTCTTCAGTAGCCAAACTCCTCCAGTGATCGAACCCCTTCCGAACTCCTCCAACGGTTGAACTCCTTTCGGACTTCTTCTTCAACTGAACTTCTCTCAGACTTCTTCTATCGAACTTCTCCATCAGTCGAACTCCTTCCAAACTTCTCCATCTATCGAACTCCTTCCAAACTTCTCCATCAGTCAAACTTCTTTCATACTTCTCCATCAGTCGAACTTCTTTCGGACTTCTCCTTCAGTCAGACTCCTTTTGGACTTCTTCATCAGTCAGACTCCATCTAGATTTCTCCAGCAGATTACTTTCAAATTTTAACTAGTATTCCTTCTGGATGATCCCTACTAGTCGTGTTTTCTTTAGGAGTCCAAACTCCTCTGAAATTGATGTATGTCAAAGCTCTTCACCAACCGATGCCTGTTTCCTCTAAACTTCGACTATTAAATCTCGACGAACGGACACATCACGATAATGGACACTTCTCTTCGTAATAAACTCCACGTGGCTTCGAGCGGATCAGTACCAGATGGCTACGATTGTCACTATTAGTCTGCTACAGACGGCGTCCCTCTTTATAACAAATCCCATGCGACCTCGAGTGGCCCGCTATCGGACGGCTATGGCTGTCACTATCAATCTGCCACAGATGGTATCTCTCTCCATAACAAATCCTACGTGGCTCCGAATGACCAGCTATCGGATGGCTACGGCTGTCATTATTAGTCTGCTCCAGATTCCATCTATAAAAGGGACCTTCCAGATATATTTTCTCTAAGCTCTCTTCTTCTTCTCAAAACTCTGCTGAATTCTTTCTTGAGCACTCCATTTCTGTTAGCCAAAAGAACTAACTTGATCGTCGAAAGATCCTGCCAGAGCTACTACCAATGACTCCGAATGGGACTTTATTTTGCAGGCCACCGACGGTGACCTCTTCTTCCTCAACTCCAGCTCGATTTGACATCAACTAAATTATGCACCAATAGGATTCATAGATTAAGTAGAGAGAAAATAATAGAGAAGAAGAGAGAAATTGATATAGTGGAACAAAGCTGGCTAGGTGATAGCGCCCAACATTTTGATCATCTGATCAAGATGATTCTATCAAATCATGATTGAACTAGTATACAAATGTTCAATAAAAATTATGGATGATAAAATCTAGTCATATCCGATCTGCCTAGGATGAGTACCAGCATGCTATCCAGCGATTATGGATCAGAATCCTTCACTAAGGTAATCAAACTCATTGAGAGTAGTCTTTCTCTAAGATTCAAAAAATACTAGTAGAGAGAAACAATCTAGATAAAGAACTTTTAGAGAAAGAAAGTAAAGGAAGAAACTAGAGTAAGAAAGTTGAAAGAAAAAGTAGGCAAAGAGAGAGGAGGAGAAGAGAGAGAAAATCTCTCTCTCTCTCTCTCTCTCTCTCTCTTTTTTCTTCTTTTCCTTCTTTTTCTTGGTAGAACAAAGGACATATGTTCCCTGTTCTTCCCGAAATAGAGGAGACTCAAGGCCATGATGGCATAGCATTCAGGGTGGATGTTGCTGTAGATGCAGGCCACAATGGCATAACTTTGAATTTCTAGATCGGTGGTCCACGGTGATGATTGGTGCCGAAACTCAAGAAAAATAGTAGAAAGAAATAGGGAAACAAAATCGAAGAAGGGCATCTTTGCTCTACCTAAATCTAGTGATAGTCGCCTAAAATCATGGCTTCAAGATTTGAGGAAGAGGGATAGAAGGGTAAGTTAAAGGTTTCTGACCTCTTATCTGGCTTTTCAATGATGGTTGGGTTGCAATTCTAGCATGCATAGTGAGGGGAATGCGAAAGAAGAAAAGAGAGAAAGCCTCTGATTATCTCCAACGAGCCTTGGATTTTTTGATGTGGGATGGTATAAGGAAGTTGGGGACTTTAAATAGAGTGGAGGAGAGCCTGAATCCTTCCTAGCATCAGCTTCCCTCTGATGAAATCAAGAGAAAGAAAACTTCTGATGGGAGTCTTTTTCCTTTTATCTAATTTTTGGTGCTTTATAATTCATGCAGTCTTTTTGGCTAGGCTGGTCAAGTGACCAGACCTAATTCTCAAATGGCTAAGACATTACACAAATATTATTTCATATATTAATAAGATTTTTTAGCAGAATTTAATAATGAAAACTAGCAATAACGGCATGATGATAAAGGATAAATGCAATTAACAAGCATTAATGAAGCAAGAAGCATAATCTTAATAAAAAAAATCATTGAAAGCAAGAATTCGATAATAGAAGCTAACAATAATGACATAATTATAGAGGATAGATTCCATAAGAAATTGAATTTCAGTAAGCATTCATTGGAAGTAAGAAGTCAAACTTCATTGAAAGAAAAAATTCAAAAACAAAAACTATAATGACATATTTATAAGGGATGGATTTAATAAAAAACTACAATTTCATCAAGCATTTACTCTAAGCAAGCAATCATAATCATAATCCAAAATTTTACTGAAAGTAAGAAGTAAGTCATAAACTTCTAAATATAAAAATAAATTTAGGAAAGGAGATAGTAGATACACTATATTGAGAATCCAAATGATCACTAATACTCTTCCCAGTTAATATAAGCATCTGCCCATCCATATTAGGAACACTCACATGCATTAATTAACAAGTAGAACATATGATGAGCAAAAGAATGGAGAGTCACTAATGTTCAAAGAACTAAGAAATTTAGGTGATGTCTATTATCAATCACCTAATAATGAAATGCTCTATGAGATATCACTAACATTTTGTTTGACACATTGCTATTGAATCTAATAATGATCAGATGTGGCAATTCTCATGTTAGCCCAGGAGAGCATTCACTGATACACAATGAAAATATCAGAAAATATAAGCAAGTTACATATCACATAATGTAAGCTTAGCATGTCAGATCATGAATTGCTAATTCAAGATCAACGCTGCTATAAATGCATAAGATTAGAAGCTGTTAGTAATAGATATCCCCCTTCCAATTAAATGCATCCAGCTATATATGATATTATTTTGGGGAATGAAATATAGTCCAATGGAGGAAATTAAATGAGGTTGAAAAATATGCATAGTTGAAAGGGTACAATGTCACAACGTTATCATCTCCGGACATAATATTAATATCATATTATTAATATTATACAGTTGGAAAGATCTAAAGACAGATAACTGGTGCACAACATTTGAGAAATAGGTCTAACCATAATACAATGAAATGATCCATTTCTTTGTTGCTCTTTGAACATGCTTTATCTTATTAATAATGGTATAGTGTTGGGTATTTGTTTGTCCAAATCATATTTAAAGAACTATAAGATAGAGAAATAGGGAACTTATTAACATGGACAATTATCATTGGTTTCTTCGTGATCTTATTACCAAGTAATGTAGATGGCAACAGACCCTTGGATGAATCCCAAACTAGTCAAGGAATTGAGGGAAACACGGCCATTATTTCCATTGTAATGGTCAAGAATGTTAATTCTTTGGGTCAGATGAAATTGGATCACCATACAACTGAAATTATAATCAGAAACAAATTATAAGCACCAAGCCACCAGTTCAACAAATCATTCACCAAACAATTCAATGAGCAAGAAGAGAAAGTATGATGAAAAGCTTTGTTTGATTTGCCCTCTGGGAAAACATGAGCACTAAATACTTTAAATAACTCAACAAACAAGATGCATCCAAACAAACCTTGAGACAACAGAGGATACATCAAGTGCCTGGGATATCACATAGTCTCTGTAAACCTTGAGGTAACAATAGATAATATAGAGAATACATTAAGTGCCTAGGATATCAAGCAAACCTTGAGACAACAAAGAACATAGAGAATACCTCCAAACAAACAATTACTACAAACTGTAATCTCTTTGTTTTGATTGTTGGTTTGTTTAGCCATTGAGAGAGTTTTAGATTGGCTGAAGCAGACCAACGCAGAACAAGAAAACCTAAATCTTGCATCTTTTGTGGAGAGCAGGGAATACACCAAGTGGAAGAAAAAAATAAAGAAGAAGGAGACCAAGATGATGATGATGAACAAAGAATACGTCAAGTGGAAGGTTGTTTTGGAAATTTTAAGAGACTAGGATCTGCTTCCAGATCAAACTCCAAGATTAGGAAGGTGGTAGAGGCAAATCCTTGAAGAATAAACCAAGGATTCGTGATCTCTTACTTAGACCTAGAAGTAGATGGGACCCGTCGAAGCTGCCGACCGCCTCACACCGCTGATCATCGCTGCCTGTCACCGAAGTTGATGGGACCAATGATGCCTCTAATGAGTCTCACGCCCATTGCCAATTGCTAGTCGCTGAGAGAATGGCTGATTGGATAGGAAAGTCGACACCATCGGCAGCCTTGAATATTTTCGAAGAAGGATAACATGAGAGGAAGTGAGGGGGGAGTTCGGAGGATAGGGGGACTTCAAATAGAGTCTGTATCTGGAATCCAAGATGGTAGATTTAATGGGCACCTTGTTATACAAATATCTAGATCTGAACCTAGGAAAACCAAGTATATCCAAGTCCGTATCCATATCAAGGAGGTTTTTGTATTAAATATTCGGTGATGCAATCAGAAGAAAAAATTTTCTCAACATGCTTAGTATCTTTTAAAAAAAAATTTTAAAAAAAATGAAAAATTTAGCAAAACTAGAGTTTAGGTCTTATTTTATTTCATTGATCACTCAAAATATAATCTTATTTATAATAGTAAGATCCCTCCTAATATGATTCAAATTAGATTCCTCTCCTTCTATAGTTCAAATAGGTCTAGCTTTTGAAAAAAAAAGTTAAAAATATATAAAAGATAGTTCTCGAATCTTGTATCAACTTTGTCTTCTATTATTGTATTATAAAATTTAAAAAGTTATCCAATTTTTTTGAAAAGAAAATATCATCTCAATCTGATATCGTATGACTAAGTTATGATCTTTAAAAATTTGTCACATGATTTGGTTTCCTAATATGGTAGATTTTGCTTATAGATGATGTCCAACCCAATCTGTAGTAGTTAAAGTAGTCCATATCGAGTTAAATGATCGTACTAGATCAAAACTTATTCTATTTAGGAGATCTAGTTCTCGCTAAATTAGAAATAAAAGTAGAGAATGTCTACTTTGTGAGCTCAGAAGTGGTACTTTCAAGTCTTGAAAATATGAGAAGACAGGTCATGGAAAGACGGGAGCGAGCCGGAAGAAAAATCAGTTTCAATAGTAAAGTTCAAAAACTAGGCCGGCTCACTCTGAGACTGAGCCGGCTCAGTTGGGAACTGGGTCGGCTCAGTCCAAGATTGAGTCGACTAGATTTCAGAGAAAAATTCAGATAAAGAGCAGCATTTTCAGACTATTGGCACGATACACAACTAGGTTGGCTCAGTCTGGGACTAGCCAACCTAATCGCAGGTTAGCTGGCTCAGTCTGAAACTGGACCAGTTCAGCTTTCGTTGGTTATTATTTTATGTCTGTGGGTTGTTTGGGTTTGGAGAGTTTTTCTATGAGCTTGGACTTGACCTTTTATAAAGTATGTATACTGAAAATAGGTCAAGATTATAAGAGTGCTGAAATATACTGAATAAAAGTTCTTTTCTTTCGAAAATTTTTTCTTCTCTTCTTCTCTATTTCTTGATTTATTTGATCGTGCTTCCGTAGAGATCTCTAAGAAGTACTTCCTTGTTGCTCGACTAATCACCGACGACCACATCGATCCATGTGGAAAGAGCGCATTTTCCCAATATTTGGTATCAGAGCGGTGTTGCGTGGAAGGAAGGAAGACACCTTGGATTTACTACATCCAGGATCTATTGCATGAGCTTTTATCCTAAAAACTTCTAGTTTGCTTCGTGTTGTCTCTAGATTGAGGTGGAGATTGTTTACATGGAGGAATGGTGATACAGAAGTTTGGAAAGAGGATCTAGAGCTAGTTAGATTTTCTTTAAAGGATAGTTTTGCTAGTGTGTGAGATCGTGAAGGGTGTTAGGGATCTATTCTTGATTTATTTGAAGTCGTGGGATCAAGTAGATTCAAAGTGGATTTTGAGAAGTTCGATAATAAGAAAAACTTTACCCTATAACAGCAAAGAGTAAAGGACTTCTTAGTTCAGTAGAGGATCTAAAAGGTCTTGACAAAAGAAAGGCTGGAAAAGATCAATGCTGAGGATTGGGAAGAGTTGGAGGAAATTATTTTTAGCACAATCTGGATGTGCTTGGTCGATCAGATTTTGCCCGAGGTTTGTATAGAGACTATGACAAAGGGGCTCTGGGAGAGACTGGAGAACACATACATGGGAAAGAGTATGATGAACAAACTATGGTTGAAGAAACAGCTGTATAGTTTGAGGATGCCCGAAGGCGGAGATCTTGTTGCACATATCCAGAGGGTCAATAAGGTGTGTTCTAAGGTAATGAGTTTGGATGTGAAGATCGACGAGGAAGATCAGGTATTGCTACTATTATGTTCTTTATCAGGTTCGTATGATGGTCTCATAACAATTTTAGTTTATGAAAAGAAGACCCTAAACTACGAAGAGGTTGTTGGTGTGCTTAGATCAAATGAGCAAAGGAAGAAGATCTGCAAGGGAGACCCTAAGTCTGAGATCTTGGTTGTGAACGAAAGATAGAGAGATCAAAGGAGAAGACAAGAGAAAAATTCAAAGGCAGGCCAAAGTCTCGCGATCAGAGAAAGATGGCATTGAAATGTTATAAATGTCATCAGCTTGGATACCTAAGGAGAAATTGTCCTCTTTTGAGATCAGAAAAAGAAAAGGCCAGCAAGAAAGATGATACAGCTTTTGTGAGTAGTAGAGAAAATCTACTAGTTGTATCAGATGGATCCATAGAGTATGATACTATATGGATATTAGATTCAGCATGCTCGCACCACTATACTATTCATCAAAAGTGGTTTGCTACCTACCAGAAGGTCGATGGTGGAAGTGTCAGCCTTAAAGATGATCACCCATGCAAAATTACTGGAATTGGCCCTATCAGGGTGAGGATGTACGATGGAATTATTCGTACATTATCAAATATCAGGCATGTACCAGAGTTGAAAAAGAATTTAATTTCTTTGGACTACTTGGAGGAGCAGGATTATGTTTTTAGTAGCCAGGCTAGAAGTGGATGTCTGAAAATTTTTAAGAAAGCTTTGGTGGTGATGAGAGGTAGAAAACTGAGCAACAATCTTTATAGAATAGAAGGCTTAGTGATAAATGATAGTGCAAAGATGCTAGCAGCAGCACAGAAGGAGCAGATTTTATATCGACTGTGGCACTATCGGATGGGTCATATGAGTGACCGTGGGCTCACAGAACTAAGTAGAAGAGGTATGATCCCAGTCCTGAAGAAAGAGGGCATAGATCTTTGTGAGCCGTGTATCTTTAGCAAATAGCATAGGATGAAGTTTGCCAGAAGTATCAAGCATAGTGAGAAAGTGCTGGATTTAGTGCACTCGGATGTGTGGGGATCAGCTCCTGTATCAGCTAGAGGTGGGGCAAAATACTTTATTACTTTCATTTATGATTTCTTAAGAAAGGTGTGGATTTATCTGATCAGAGAAAAATCAGAGGTGTTTGCCCAGTTCAGAGCCTGGAGAGCTGAAGTAGAGGAGTCAGAAAGATAGGTAAAGTGTTTGAGGTCGGACAATGGAGGGAAGTATACTAACATAGAGTTCAAGAGGTACTATGAGAAAAATGGCATCAAACGCCATTACACGGTGAGGATGACTCCCCAACAGAATGGTGTCATAGAGAGGATGAATCGGATATTGATTGAGAAGGCATGGAGTTTGAGGCTGCAGACATCACTCTCAAAATCCTTTTAGGATGATGTTCTAACTTTTTTCTTATTTTCTTGTGAATAGGTTCCCTCATTATAAGCTGAATGGAGGCATTCCAGAAGAGGTCTGGAGTGGAAAGTAGGTGAAGCTTAACCATCTGAAAGTCTTCGATTGCATAGTCTATGCACATGTGGAGGCAATCGAGAGGAGCAAATTAGATTCAAAATCTCAAAAGATGACATTTATAGGGTATCCATAAGGAGTCAAAGGGTACCTACTGTGGGACTCTCAGGCACAGAAGTCAATGATCAGCAGGGACATTATCTTTGATGAGAAGAGCATCTTGAGGAGGTCTGGAATAGATGAAAGTGGAGAAACAATGGTGGACAGCGGTGGCCAGTCAGAGAATGATGGCATGCAGATTACATCCACTTATAGGAGTGTTCCTATTGAGGTGGAGCTGGGCAGAAAAGTATTATCTCAAATTGAAAATCAGCATGGAGTGTCGGTAGTTTAGACAAATATGCAAGAGCAGCCACAGGCAGAGATGTGCCAATGAGAGTGGCTTTGCACAAGCCCCAGCGTACTATTAAAAAATCGATCAGATATGGCATTGATGAGGTTATCTCCTATGCACTCATCACTGCTAATGGAGATCCAGAGAATTATGTAGAGGCCATGGAGAGTGAGGATCATGATTCATGGATGCAGACCATGATGGAGGAGATGGAATCACTTAAGAAGAATCAGACATGGCAGCTAGTGGATCTTCCAGAGGGCACTCGATCTATTGGCTCAAAGTGGGTGTTCACGAAGAAAGAAGCACCTTCAAAATAAGATGGAGTTAGATTCAAAGTAAGGCTAGTAGCTAAGGGATACTCACAAAGGAAAGGGATTGACTACATAGAAATTTTTTCTTCTATGGTGTGTCATACATCTATTCAAGTTTTGCTATTACTGGTGGCACAGCATAACATGAAATTAGAACAGATGGACGTAAAGATGGCCTTCGTTCATGAAATTTTAGAAGAAAGAATCTACATGAAGTAGCCAGATGGTTTCATGGAGATGGGGCAGGAAGAAAAGGTGTATTTACTCAGAAAGTCTTTATATGGCTTGAAACAATCCCCTCGCCAGTGGTATCGAAGGTTTAATAGCTTTGTCTTGAGCCTGGGTTTCAGTAGATGTGAATATGATTATTGTATCTATGTCAAGGATGTAGATGAGGAGGATGTCTTGTACCTATTATTATATGTAGATGATATGCTCATAGCCAGTAGAAGTATGGATGTTGTGAAAAGTTTGAAAAGAGCATTATCATCTGAATTTGAGATGAAAGATTTGGGTCTAGCTAATAAAATCCATGGAACGAAGATTTGCAGAGATAGATGCAAAGGAATGCTCCATTTATTATAAGAAAAGTATGTCTAGAAGGTTCTAGAGAGGTGTAGAATAGAGAAGGCCAAATCTACAGAGACGCCATTGCCGAGCCATATATCTCTCTCCAAGTTACAGTGCCTCTAATCAGAAGAGGAGAGAGAGTACATGGAATGAGTCTCTTATGCAAATGCTGTAGGCAGTGTGATGTGCACCATGGTGTGCTGTAGACCAGATATAGTACATGTTATGAGCATGGTTAGTAGATACATGGCTAACCCTGGGAAGGAACACTGGAAAGCATTAAAATGAATATTAAGATATCTGCATGGAACAAGGGATTATGGTTTAGTATTTGGTAGGCAGTCGGAAGAATTTGAAAAATAATCTGTGAAGATGTGTGAAGGTTCAGGTCCTCTGAAAGGATTTGTTGATGCAAATTATGCTGGTGATCTTGATATAAGGAAGTCTACTACTGGATACCTCTTCTGCATATATGGTGGATCGATGTCTTGGAGATCAATCCTTCAGCCAATCATGACTTATCTACCACAGAGGTCGAGTACATTGGGATAATGGAGGCTGCAAAGAAAGTTCTTTGGCTCAGGAGGCTGATTGATGAGTTCGGGGTGGAGCAGAATAAGGTTACACTATTCAGTGATAGTCAAAGTGCTCTGTTGTTGGTATAAAACCCAGTCTATCATGCACGCACAAAACATATAGACATGAGGTACCACAGAATCAGAGAGTTGATGGAGAAAGGTGAAGTGGAACTAATAAAGATCCATACCAAGGAGAGTCAGTCTGATGCACTTAGGAAGTACTCCCTAGAGACAGCTTTCAGAGATGTGTGGTACAGATGGGTCTGTTGAGAAGAGATGGGTTCATAAGGATTTGAAAGCACCAAGATGGAAAATGTGAGCTTAGAAGTGGCACTTCCAAGTCTTGAAAATATGAGAAGATAGGTCATGAAAAGATGAGAGCGAGCCGGAAGAAGAATCAATCTCAATAACAAAGTTCAGAAATTGGTCTAGCTCACTCTAAGACTGAGCCGGCTCAGTTGGAAACTAGGTCGGCTCAGTCTAGGACTGGATCGGTTAGGTTTCAGAGAAAAATTTAGACAGAGAGCAATATTTTTAGACTACTGGCATGGTATACAACTAGGTCGACTTAGTTTGGGACTGAGCCAACCCTATCGCAGGTTAGTCGGCTCATTCTGAAACCGGATCGACTCAATTTTTGCGGATTATTATTTTGTGTACGTTGGTTGTTTAGGTTTGGAGAGTTTTTCTATGAGCATGGGCTTGACCTTTTGTAAAATATATATACTAGAAATAGGTCAAGGTTGTAAGAGTGCTGAAATATATTGAATAAAAGCTCTTTTTTCTGAAAATCTCTTCTTCTCTTCTTCTCTGTTTCTTGATTTATTTGATCATGCTTCCATAGAGATCTCTAAGAAGTACTTTCTTGTTGCTTGGTTAATCATCGACGATCACATCGATCCATATGGGAAGAGCGCATATTCCCAACATGCTTCTCTATCTCATGATTGAACTACTTGAATTTGCTTGATTTTGACCGATATGAAAAGACTCAATCATTCCATGCCTAGTTTCTATAATCTTTCTCGTAGACATAATCCTCATCTAATGGTCTTTCTTGAACTTGATCATTTTTGCTTTTGGATCTAGTAACCAGTCACCCTTTTTCTGCATCTACACTTCATGGTAGGATGCTCTTTGCCATCTTTCCTCATTAATGATGATGGTAACTTCTGCTTACTCTTGATCTCGGTCCATTGGATGGTGGAACTAAGGGGTAAAAACTCAGCTTCTTAAAAGTAGTATTGGTTTCTTGTATCATCATCACAAATATATTGTAAGTGTTAATAAGTTGTGTTACGATGGTACCGTAGATACCTTAGATCAGTGTGCTACTATGGACACCTTAGATTGTCTGAGCTATTTGCGTGGTCGCTAACCCAAACACTGAGTTGAAGTATATGGTTTTGAGCTACTTGCATCCAATCTGATGAGCGGCCCATTTGGCATGTGAGCTTTCTCCATTACCTTAGCCAGCCGATTTTCTGGCACGTATAGTAACCATCCACCCTAAGTAGATAAACTCAGAAGTAACTAACTCTCCTAGTTTAGTGGGAGCAAATGAGGCTAGAATATCTTGCCCATAATAGCATGTCTAATAGCCCAACAATCTTAGAACTACACATTCCCACAGTTGTTCGACCATCTTCTTTATAAATAACCAAAGTGCCAATGATCCAGGTAAGTATCCCATCTCAGAGAATCATTAGTTGCTCCTGCTATTCTTTGATTCCTGACTTAAGCATCGGAGGATCCTCACTGGAGTGAAACCTCTAGCTTGAACTTTATTTTATAGGTCACTCCAGCACTCCTATTCAAAAGCTCGCTGCTCGCCTTCCGACCTCAGTCAGGACAAGCAGTAGTAGATAGAGGAAGGGTTTGTCCTTTTTGCATCATGCCACTAAAAAGAACCACAACCAAGTAATCGGGGCAATCTGTTGCTCTAGAACCCCTACCGGTGCTGGAGGAAACCATGCACCAGCATCTCAACAACTGGACCCTTCGCCATCAGTGCAGCTGGTCCAAGCTATTACTCAAGACCAGTTTGCTTTATTGGTCGACCAGGTCCAGGCATTGACGATGGTAGTCGATGCCTTTCAGCAGCTAGGATAGGTATAGCTACCCTCCTCTCAAATTCCTCCTCAATACCCTCAGCAGAGTTTGGATCGAGGAAGGCCAACTAGAGAGGGTCGGCCCCGGAGCCCTGATTACTGGAGATACTTGCATACTTAGTTTGGGAGAGATTCAACCTTGGGATGGTCACCAATTCCCCAAGAGGATGCACTAGTAGTCCGTGATGATAGAATGGTCTGCCAGATCTAGGACATTGTTGGCGTAGAAAATGGATGGCCGCCATGTTAGATATGTACCGTAGAAGCCAGATTGATCGATACTCGTAAATACTTTTTAGGAATATTTTTTATAATTTTAACTTATAAATAAAAAAATTATTTCTTCTATCCTATTTATGTATAAAATATCTGTGATACATCCATTGAGTTAACGAGCATGATAACATATATTCTTAAAAATTAAAAATTTAAGACATATGTTATCATAATTAACTCATAAATTGCTTCCGATCATAGAATCATTATGAGGATGGTAATAGATCTGAAAGATTGGTATATGATTATTTTCTTAAAATAGATATGTCTTGATTCTATGGGATGGAGATACTAGAATGAGAGTATAAGTACTTATTGAGAATAAAGATACTGAGCATGACCATCTTAAGCAGTCATAAAGGAGTTTACCTTCTCGTCAATGACTAGCTCAATACTGCAGTTATCTATCTGGTTCTTTGATCTGAGGTGCATCGATAGTTCACCTTGAGTGTGTTATAGTTTGACTATACCATAACTTGATCTCGTAGCTATTTAAAATCTGAAGGTGTATGTTGGCTATAGCATGTTCATTATAGAAATTAGATCACACCAAAATAGGATCTACCAATCTCGGTAGATGAGAAGTAGTCCAATGATGATCATGAGATCTAGTCCTAAAGCCCATGGCCAAGATAGTGTGAAATAATAGAAAGAAGTTTCTATTAGAATTTTACATCGAACTAGAATCAAATGATTCATTTATGTGATAGGTGTTGAAAAATATGTCCCAAAGCCAATCATCAACCTATTGATAATTTTATTATTTTATAATTATAATTAATTTATTATTGAATAAAATATATTTTTGATATTTTCATCATAAAGTCTACATCTTCTAATAAACTTCATTATTGTAATAAAGTCCTTAGGACTATTTAGTTTTGATAAAGAAAGGATTTATCAATTAGTTTTTAAATAGTTCATAATCAAATGATATGCTGTTAATTAGGATGACAGTGTTTATCGAGCATAAGTCGTTGTATGCCATATAAGTTGGTTGTCCTCTTAATCAAAGAGTATGGAGACACTGGTATGACATATAAGTTGAAAGGAATATGCCCTCAAGCCAATTTATTTTTGAGATATTTTTTATCTTCCAGACTCATGTAATGATATTTTTAATAAATAAAGATATTTATTTCATCATATGCAGTGTCTTATTATTTATTTAAGATTATGATGAACTCTATAAATTAGGGCTATGGTTTTAGGATTATGATGAGATCATACTAGTGAGATCTAAAATCTTAAAATCCTAATTTAAATATTCCTACTTGATGGGATATTGAGTTAGGGATCAATATTTTTTGGTAAGACTAGCACATTTTTTGTATGCTCGATTAAGAGGATGATTGATCTCACAATAACTTGTGTATGACACTAATACAAGAATATGGATGCTCATTAGAGAATGAGTTTACTGAATTGATCCAAATTGAGAATATCTAATGGAGTCTTATCTACATGTCAATAGATGATTCTCATAGTAAAATTTGTGCATGTAATCCTTTGAACTGAAACTATCATAGAATCTTATATATATAAATCCATATTTTGGTTCATACTCATTCATGACTTAGTTATGTATGGGATGATCTGGATATGGTAGATTATATATATGAAGATTGTGAGTAGGTTAACAAGGAATCGATCACTCCTGGTAAGAGGAAATAGCATCCTACCTGCTTCAAACAAATAATGATTCAGGAAGACTTTGATCAAAGCATGATGAAAATTAGAAATGATTTCTAATGTTTCATTAAATGAATCATTATCATAAGATTGAAAGAGAAATGAATATGATATTGGGATTGACATATTTCCATACCCAGAGTCATATTCAGGATGCAGGAAGATCGAAGGATCTAGTTGCATGGTAATTTTCACTGAAGGATATTTTTGGTATTTTCATCAAAATTTCACATCTTCTGGATAGTCATGATACGTTGCTAGATGTCAATCATGTCTTGTGGGTTTGATCAAATTAAAATTTTAATTTGATCATTAAATTAGAAAGTATTCTAAATTAAGTCAAATTGGGTTGGCTAGTTTTGACCTAAATTATTTTGGTTGAGTTCTAACCAGATTAGGTCAAATCACATCCTGACTCACTGCTGGTTAGATGTGGAACCCAATGGATCACACACAAAGAGAATTGATTAAAAGTCTAGTTAGATTAGACCATGTTTGCAAGATGAATATGCTAGCATATATAGCAAACCCTAGCACCTGGATTCGAATTGGATTCAAATCGGCTTTCGATTTGGGCTAATTAAGATTCGATTTGAGCCAAATAGGATTTGGTCTTAAGTTGAATTAACCTAGATTGATTGGGCTTTAGATTGGGTGCCACATACCTATATCCCACATGCCAGAGAGTCTCTATCTTATGCATGGGAAGTCTTTCATGCATAAAGAACTCTTTGGCGCATGGAATAAGATGGCACCTACCTTCTTTGACTTTTTCCATATGTTATATCGCATAAATATTTTTTAATTGGCATGGATATTTAATATGGGGCGCAGAAGAGTCCTTCTGCAGATGAAATACTTCTTTTTTCTTTTAAATTTTTCGCCCAGGATGTTTTGTCGCCCAAGACCCCTTGCCGCCCAAGACTCCATGCCGCCTACTCCTCCTTGACGTCTCTTGGACTAAATCAAAGTCTCTTGAAACTTTGACTATTCAAAGTTTGTCTCCATGCCTTCTTGCTGATTGGATGGCTTTGTTTCATGATTTAATGAATGAAAAGGGTGGTGCCAAAGATGAAGCATCGTGACTCTTCATAGAAAAGCTATGTAGAATTAATTCGAAGAGTCCTTCTATTTTAAGGACCTCTTGGACTAAGTTTATATCTCATTTTTTACTAATGAGGCATGAGATTGGCTGATGGGGCATGAGAATTTGATGAAGAAAGGGCGTGAGATTTTTTGTTGGCACCCCTACGTACTTTATAAATAGGGGTGTACACATAGAGTCCGTGGTTGTGAATATTATCTTTTCTTTCTTACAAGAGTTTCTTTTTTATCCAATTTTCTTTCTTTCATTCTCTTATCTAGATCTTATCATTATAAGGACAAGAAGTCATATTAAGACTAAGAGATTAGGAAGGAAAATTAAGAAGACAAAAGAAAAAGAAAGATAGATAAGGAAAGGCAAGGAAGGTGACATAAAGGCTTAAGAAGGTCTTGCCCATTTAATTAAAGTTCTTATTATAAGAATTTTAATTATATAAATCAGAGGTACTGGTGTCTTGGTCAAGTCTTTGTGTGGATCAACATTGAAGGATGAACATGTGGGCACCTAGTGGAACTCCTGACGAACTACTACCGACGATCAGGATCAATTTAGGGTTTAGCGATAAGAGGTATGTTCTAATACTTTCTTTTATATTACAAATACATGTTATATGATTTAATTGCTAATAAGATGGTCCTAGGGTTTGGGTTTGGTTTGTTTGATTTCATGTTTTTGCTTTGAAATCCGTGCTTCCATCCTATACACCAAATCCATCATAAGTAAGATGTAAGGATACATCATCACTGAACATGATCAACTCTAGAGTATTTTGCTGTTAAGAATTGCTCTAATGGAATATAGATATAAGTGTTCCTTAGATATAAGTGTTCCTTAAATCTGAGATCACCATAGTGGCTTGAAAGCAACTTATTGTGCTTTGATGCCAGACAAATTGAATTTCTAATTTAGTGATGAAAGATTTTTGGGCACAATCAAATACTTACAAAGTCAGTGAGTGACCAAGATGGGATTGACCACTCCAAGAGTTAGAGAAGAATGCATCATTATATTTCAATATAGCAAAACCTTGGTCAGGATAATCCATAAGATGGATTTGATATTTTGAAATATAGTATGGATGACCTAATTAGGGTTGATAGTTAAACTCTAAGATTTTCTATGAGTATTTTGATCAAGAGGATGAATTATATGAAAACTATATCCATATGGATTCTAAGAATGTTGTTCTACACATTCGATCTATCCGATCATCGGGTACCATTACTAGATGGTCACTTCGATTTGTATAAAAATTTATTTTTATTCTACTGGCTTAGGTTTGGATGTATGGAGTCATACATATAAGAGTTTTCGATCTGATCAGATGGTTGATAGATAATTAAGAATCGTTCTAGGATTAAATATTCAATACGATTAATGTTTAACCTCGTGCAAATATTGTATGAGGATTGATTAGCAATAAGATTGCTAATTAATTTAATTTGATTAAGCCAGAGGATTGAGATTAAGTCTAACTAAATATGATTTAATTAAATTTAGCTTGGGCTTTATTGGATCAAGTCCAATTGATTTATTCGATGAGCTAATTGCAAGAAAGAACAAGTCCTAGTTCAATTAAGACTTGTATCAACCCAATTTCTAATTTGATTAAAAAATTAAATTAAAATTAAATATAATTTAATCTAATTTAATTAGGTTCTTAATTAGACTAAGATCTATTCTAATTAGGTTGATTAAGTCCTGATTTAATTTGGTCCAAGGATCAAATTGGACTAAGTCAAATTACGAGTCCTAGTGAGACTAGGACTCCCAAATCCTTGTGGCACATTTTCCTCACGCTGCCCATGCCATTAATTTTGGTTTTTGCATGAACTCTCCATGCCCAAGAGAAGTCCACACGTGCCTCTCCCTTCCCCTTTCTTTCTTACAAGGTAAATGGTTATATACCTAGTCAAGGGAGTTTGAATTTGAATTGAAATCCTATGAGATAGAATTTCAAGCGAGCCAAACTCCTTCCTCATGTGCCGCCAACCCTCCTATTTTTCCTTTTCTTTTTTTGGTAGAAAAGTGAAGCTTTTATATGATAAAAACCTAATGGTCCACAAAAAAATAGAGGGGGTGCCCAAGAGTTGGGTGCCCCAAGTCTATCCATATTTGGATAATACTTGACTAGGTATTTGACTTAGTCAAAAATTCCTCCATAACTCTTTATTTAAAGAGTCTTTTGATCTAATTTTTTCAAAAGAAAAAGATTTGAGAGATGGCTATTTGAGTGTGGAAAAACTTAGGAGAGAAAAGCATTGGGCATGGGGTTTTGAGAAGACACAATCCAGTATCTTGGTGAGAGAAACAAAGAAGAAGAAGAGGATCTTCTTCTAGGATTTTTTTTCTCTACATCTCTTTCTCTATCTTTTTGTGATTTTGAGAGGAGTCTCAGGTCCAAAATCTTCTTCCTCATCTTTTAAAAAATTAGAAGATTCAAAAATTGAAGAAGAAAGATCCAGATCGATCATCTAAGAAAGATCAGTACAGTACTAGCATACTGTGCTGATTTTCGGGCATCGGACTTCTGATCTACGATCGAGGGCTCGTGTGAACATCTTGTAGAGGCCAGATGTATGTGTAGCTTGGAGCAACAACCTTAGTCCTGGATCAGCAAGTTAAGAAACTCAAGTTGCAAAGGTAAGGGCAATTTGATCTCCCTATTACATATCTAGTTTAGATCAAGTGTAGATCTATGTTGATATGATCAACATATTTTCCTCTCATATTTTTAATTTTTGATTTAATAACATGCTATAATTATGTAATAAAATCTTAGATCTAGAACTTTTCATATTTTATTATAAATTAATATGATTAATTCATATCTTTCGCTGCATAGATCTAAAAAATTTCAAAATCTAACTCCGAAACCTTAGATTGGTTCCCATCAATTGGTGTTAGAGTGTAGGTTATTTTATTACATGATTTTTTACATATTTAGATTAATGATTTAGATCAAATCTAAATTTTTAATCTATTATTTAAATATAAAATTAAAAAAAATAGGTCATACGAACTATTAGATTGTCCTGTTATAAGGTTTATCCCTTATAGTGAAAAGATTGTTCTAGTTCATGCTGATCTAAATCTTTGATCATAAAATTTTAGATTAGATTTAATAATTTTTATAATCAAATTAAAAGAGTTTTAATCTAAGTTTTTATCATCATAAATATGTTAGATTTGATCTAAGATGATTTATGATTAATTAGAATTGAAATAGTTTCAATTACATGAACATGTTTAGATTAGATCTAAAGAGTTTTGTTGGTGCAGAATTTGGTTGATGTTGGAACTGGCTGGAGCTAGAGAAGCCGAGGTCACCATCGAGATTTACAAAAGAAGTCCAAACTAGAGGAGGGGTGGCTCCGATAAGACTCTCCGATGGTCAAGTCAGCTCTTCCAGCCAACAGAAATAGAATGCTCAGTAGAGAAAATAGCAGAATTTCGAGATGGAGGAAAAAATTGAGAGAAAACGTATTTGAAAGATTCTTTTTATAGACGGAGCCTGTAATAAATCGATGGTGACAGCCACAACTGCTAAGTAGTGGGCCGTTCAGGTCATGTAGGATTTGTTATAGAGGATAGTGTTGGTTATCGTGACGCATCCATTATTATGATATGTAGGCGGCTGAGATTTAATTATTGAAGTTTGGATTGAACTGCCATCAGTAGTGAGAAAGATTTGACTGGGAGAAGCCCTTTGGACAACTAGAAGGAATTCGGAGGGAGTTTGACTGATGGAGAAATTCATCTAGAGAGAGAGTTCGTCTAGGGAAGAAGTCCGAAGGAACTTTGGCTGAAGGAGAAGTCCGTCTGAAGAAAAAATTTGAAGGAAGTTTATTTGGTGGAGAAGTTCGAAGGAAGTTCGTCTGGTGGAGAAGTTCGAAGAAAGTTCGTTTGAAGGAAAAATTTAGAGGAAGCTTGTCTGATGGAGAAGTCCAGGGGAAGTTCATTCCAGCAGTCCCAAAGATCGGCAAGCATACTAAAGATCGATCAACCTAGGGAAGAGCGAAGTCGTGGTTGAAGCTCTTCCACGATCGAAAATCCTTCTCAACTAGGTGTCGGTCTGAAGTTCGGCAGGAGCAGGGTTTATCCCCAACAAGTTTCATATTTATTTTGTTTTTATATTGGTCAAACATGCAACTTGGTTAGTAAAACCATGTTGCAAAAATATTTTACAAACATGAAAATTATTTTCAAAATGTCGAACCCCAATCCACAGTCTAAAACTTAATTAAGAATTAAGAAGTTGTTTGATTAGGATCTAGAATTATGAATTGAAGATCCTAAGACACAGATCATAAAATTTGAGTTAATAGGTTAGTGGAAATTAGGTCCATTAATTGGATTAGACCTAAGGTTAGATTAAAGAATGGACTTAATTAGAGAATTGACTAAATCTAATCAATAGTTATTTTAGATTAGGTCAAGAATTCTCTAGATCAATTATGATAGTTGTAGTTGGTCAAGTCCATGTCTTTAATGAGAATCAAGCTGAACTTGATTCTTGACTATGCGGCTGAACAAAAAATTACTAGGTTGGTCAAATCGAAACTAATAAATTGGATGGTATCTAAGATAAGTTTGGTAATATGATCAATGATTTTTAATTGAAAGCTACTAACACTAATTCAATCTTTGATGAGTTAATGGCATATCCCTTCCACTGATCTTACTTACTTGGCCATCCTGGTGAATTAGGTTTTGATTAGATCACTTGATGATTTGACTCACCCATGTCAATTAGGTAAATCGGTGTGACTGATTTAGGTTCTCCTAATGCCAGCTTTAATTAGGTCCTTTATGATCTAACTTGGTGAAGTTAGTGGAAGAATTGAAATTGGCTAGTTTTCTTCACTTTTCTTTAAATCAATTAAATCCTCTAAAATTATTAGATTCTTAAAATAAAATAGTTATTATGATAACTAGATCATAGCCTCCCAATAAGTGGGTGATAATGGGTCCATTAGCTTGATAATTATTGGAGGCCCAAAGATCTGGTGCTTATCGACTAATAGAATTATCATTCATAATATGATTTCTTGGCCACGTCTATTTAATAGGTTGACCAACCAAAGTTGAACTTACTCATTCATTAGTTAGATGGATCAAGTATGATCATGTTAATGATTGGACCTAACTTGATCTTTTCAGTGGAGGCCAAATTCTACTGATTAGGGATTGGGGCAAAATTGAAATACTAGAAATTATTTAAGAGAAACAATTGATTATGAACCTATCCTTAAATGTACATGGATTGATCAATCAAAGTTGGGCTTGTGTGCAGTCTATATGGATTCTAGTATCCACTAAGAAATTAGGATAATTTCTCAAATTGAAGGTAGAGGCTACTAATTCGAATAAAATAATGGAAGAATCTTTTGATCAAAATTCAAATCTTTAAGTTTAATGAATCAATTATTGATTAGATTTTGATTTTTCTTTGTGCAGACATGGCCACTTTTTTTTTGCTCCGATCATTGATAGACAATGATAAGCTGGTGGGATCCAACTTTGGTAACTAGTACTGTAAGTTGAAGATTGTTCTGAAGCATTATCGGATCTTGTACATGCTGATAGATTTAGCACTTGAGGAGCCCACACCCAATGTACATAGAACAGCCAGAGACACTTATCAGAAGTAGCTTAATGATCGAATCATTGTGCATTGTATCATGCTGGCAGCCATGAACGATGAGTTTAGTCGCAAATTTGAGTCTGCTCAACCAGAAGACATGCTTCAAGTGTTGAATGAGTCTTTTAGCACACCCGATGATGTTGAGAGGCACAAGACTAGTTATGCCATCTTCAACGTCAGGACGAGAGATGGAGCTTTTGTCACTGATCATGTTCTATACATGTTGATCCAAAGATTAATTTTAATGATGACAAAGAGTTTTGAGTATAAGTTATAAAGTCTAATTATATTTATAAGAATGTACAGTCTCAAAACTTCAAACTCAACATCTTAATGGAGATAAAATCAAGTCAAAAAGGTAAGTTTAGCCTATAAATTATTTGGAGAAGAAAGCATCACAAACTATCTTTGGCACGCATGGCATGCAAACTGGGCCGACCCGGTCTGAAATAAAGCCAACCTAGTCTCAGTGGAAACAAAAAATAGAAAGCATAGAAAGTACAATTTTTAAGACCCAGGAAACTGAGCCGACTCAGCTATAAACTAAGCCGACCCAGTGAGACTGAGCTGACCTAGCATAAAATTGAATTGACCCGGTGTCTGTAATGACTAATTTTCAGAATTGTAGCTTTTTTGTCCCACAAGCTTACCAACGGCTATTTTCTTTTCTCCAATAGCTAGATCAGTTTTAGAAGCCTATGTTAGTAACTTGTAATAGTGGAAAATCTCTGAAATATATAAAAAAATACTTGGAGCATTAAAAAATAGTTTTTGGAGAGATTATTGTGCATTCTTTGAGAAACCCAAAGAAGTGAGCAGAAAATAAAAGAGAAAGAGTGATTCTCAGATATTCCTTTATCCTTCTAACATCCTCACTTTGAGAGAAGCTAGGCCATTGCTATAGAAGATCATCTACTACTTTTCTCAAGCATTCAAAGAAAAGAAATCAAGCCAACAAGCCAAGCTCCTAGAATTTCTTCTCTTAAGCTTTAAAGAGTTTGTTTTTATTTTGTTTATTATAATTTTATATTTTATTTCAAGTTTCTTAGGGTGAGAAACTTGGGTTGGTCCAAGCCTTGAGTTAGATGATTATAGTGGTTTGATTGGTAAACCAAAGTAAAAATCAATCAGGGTTGATTATTAGCTCAGAGAAAAATAATCACTTGTGAGATTTTGGTTGGTGATCCGGATAAAATCAACTAGGTTGATTATGAGTCTGAAAAATAATCATGAATGATTTTGATTGGTGAGCCAGGAAAAACTAACTAGATTTGATTGTGAGCCCAGAAAATAATCAGACTGTAATTCTTGTTGAGAATTATAGTTGAATTTCCAAGAGGTATACTTGGAGAGTGGATGTAGGTGCTGAGTTTGGCATCGAACCACTATAAAATGATTGTGTTTGTGATTGTGTGCTTTTATTTCATTACTTTTATTCACTGCACATTACATAGCTTATTCGATTTGGCACTTAAATAGATCAATTTACTTATATCTTAAGCTTAAAATTTGAAATACCCAATTCACCCCCTCTTAGATTGCATAGTTGGACAACAAGTGGTATCAGAGCGGGTGCTCTATTATTAGTTCTTGACCTAACCGTCAAGAGCTAAAGATCTAGACGATCCAAATAAATTCTTCATTTAGTGAGGCTATTCTATTGATAGACCTCCAATGCTTAATGAATCAAATTATAGTTATTAGAAAGTACGCATGCGTATCTTTATACAAGCATATGATTATAACTTATGGAAGATTATAATTGATGGCACACACACCCTCAAAGCATTGCTTGAGCATGATAAAGAAATGAACCAACCAAATGCTAAAGCAATGAATTTACTTTATTATTCATTAGACATAAATATTTTTAATATAATTTCTTCATGATTTTAGCAAATCAAATATGGAAGAAATTAGAAACTACTTTTGAGGAAGCAAATCAAAGAGAAACATCAAGCTTCCAAGAAGAAAAGATAGCTCATCCCAACTCATGCCTTATGGTGCATGAAGATGAAAAGAAGAAGAAAAGGAAAATAATGATTAAGAGGGAGCAAGGCAAAAAAGAGAATGAGAAAGAGGAGGAAGGCATAGAAAGTTATTGCCTCATGGCTCAAAATGATGAGGTATATCATGAACACTTCTCTGAATTTTCTTTTAATAAATTATATGAAGCCTTTAATGACTTAATGGATAAACATAAAAAAATAAGGCTACAAAATGAAGAGCTTAGAAAATCTAACTTATCTTTGATTGAAAAGAAAAATAAAGTTTTAAGTGAAAAAAAAGATCTATTGAAAAATATAGAAAACATGGCCAAAGAAAAGAAAAATTTTTTAGAACAAATTGAAATCCTAACTAAGAAAAAGGAGAATATAGTTATATCTGAAAAATCTTTAGTTGAAGAAAAGAATAAACTCTTAATTGAAAAAGAGATTTTCATGAAAGAAAAGAATTCATTTGCTAAAAAAAAAGTTTTTTAAACTCTGAAAAATCGCTTTTGGAAGAAAATACAAACTTAAGAAAAGAGATTGAAAGATTGAAGTCCATGCTTAACAAGTTTACAAGGCTGTCAAAAGCTTCAATCTATTTTAATCAATCAAAAAGCTATTTTCGATAAAGCTGGAATTGGATATAATCCTTTGAGAAAATAGAAATTTGTGAACAACGTGTTTAGCAAAGCTTCATCTAAAAATAATTCAATTACATGTTTCAAATATGATAAAGTAGGCCACAAAATTTTAGAATATAACACTAAGAGAATTGGCTATACTTTAATTAAATAAATTTAGATTCCAAAAAGAACCATGTGCTTTAACCTTAATGGACCCAAGATGACTTGGTTACCAAAGATTAGCAAATGATTTTGCAGATTCTCCAAGCATCCAATGAATTGAAAAAGATAAATTTCTATGGATGCTTAATGAAAGTGGATAGGTGATGATACTTGGTAAAAGCTAAACTTATTTTGATATTGCACCACTAATTATTGTTAAATTTATTTTGATGATCCATTAACATGTATGTATATTATGATTCCTCAATTTGAATAGTTTTCATGTATTGTCAAAAATTTAGTAAATTGACAAATTTTGATGATGTCTCAAAGCTTGCAATAATCTTATACTTCGATCTTAGTTGATTTGATTGATTATCATACCACCAATTGGATGTCAAATGACTTAATATTTATCTTATTGATTTTGATGATGTTATTATAATTGATTATGATTGAAGATATATTGAATAAAATTAATTTATAAACTTTCATTATTAAAGTTTAAGAATAATTTAAAATATTAACATATTTGTTCGATAAGCTGAACTTCTTAAAGAAATACTTTCAAACTTGATTGGTACCTTGAATTATAGAAAATACTTATAATTACAAAAAGGGAGAGCGAATTTGGTAAATAAAGAAAGTGAATTTAACATATTAAATTACTCAAAATCTTATGACATTTTTTTTCATAATATGATTTTAATTTGGTTATGAGATACAAAATTGATCAAGAGTAAGCAAGAAATGGAATTAAAAAATATGGCATATAATAAGGGAGAGCAAATTTTGAATAAAAATTAAACTCAATTGACTATAATATTTGTTAGGAATGGTGTGCAGGGTGGAAGCACGGATTTCAAAGTAAAATTATGAAATCATACAAACCAAATCCAAACCGTAGGATCACCTTATTAGTAATTAAATCATATAACATGCATTTGTAATATAAAAGAAAGTATTAGAACATACCTCTTATCACTAAACCCTGAATTATTCCTAATTACCGACGGCAGTCCGTCAGGGGTTCCACCAGATGCCCACATGTTCACCCTCCAACATTGATCCATATGAAAACTTGATCAAGACACCAGCACCTCTGATTTATATATAATTAAAATTTTAATAATAAAAACTTTAATTAAATAGGCAAGACCTTTCTTAGTCTTTATGTCACCTTCCTTGCCTCTTCTTATCTATTTTTTTTTTTCTTGTTGATAGGAACGCGATGTTGTCATTAAGACACCATATTTATCAGTTTAATCCAACTTCTTAAAATAATTAAAAATTCATAGATAGCAGTGAGTTGGGTCGAATCCATAGAGAAGGTAGTATTTTTAGATTTAAAATCTTTGATTTTATAAAAGAAAAAAAAAAGAGGAGTTTTAGGATCAAAAGTGAAGTCAGAAAATAAAAAATAAAAATTAAAAGGTGCAGAAATTTAAACTTGGTACTAAGATCTACTAGTTAGATCTTAGCATCTACTTACAATAAAATAAAAAATAATAACTAAAGTATAAAAATTAAATTATAATAAAAATAAAAAGCATGAAATTAAAGAGCATAAAAATAAATATTGCATTAAAAAAGTTCATAATTTAAATACATAAAATAGAAAAAAATAAAATAGGCTGATCTCTGATCTTAGATCGGCATTAGTGGAAAGATGGTGTAGAAGTCTAGCTCTTCTTCTCGACATCTATTGCTTTGAAGCAGCCATTAACCCATAGCCTTGCTTCACCCTGTACTAAAGCTTCACCTTGATCGAAGATGTTTGTTTTGAAGGCCTAGGGTTCCTTAAATAGATGTTGGAGGGCTGGAGGATTTTCTTCTGGGAAATGTGGGACTAAGGGCCATTTTAATCATGAAAATAGGAAGAAATCCGAGTGAAATTTGGATTAAAATAGCCCCTGAACAAATTCTATTGAGTTCTTTTAATTCTGGCCATCAGATGGTGATCCGATGCTTCCAAAAATACCAAAAATGAACATGTAATGCCCAGATCAAGTTGGATTAAATTCTGACCATTGGATTGCGCTTAATGGAGAAAATTATGCCGTTGATCATGCGCCTGAGAGTCTGATCACTGTTGGGAGCTTTCTGGACCATCGAATCGAAGCTGGAATCAAGCGCTGCCATCCGATGGTGATCCAGATGAAATCAAAAATCAAATTACAGTTGGAATAAACCTTGACCGTCCGATCTTGACTGCAAGCAACCACCATCGCATGATCGCGTATTTACTGTTCCCATGGACCGCGTGGATCAATCGTATCTCACACCATAGCCAATCAACGCTCCTATCATCAAGTGAAAAGATCAGATTGTCCTGTAAGCCATGATGGATTTTTTGTAAACCCTTTAAGGGTCTAGGTCCACCACGTGGCAGGCTTTGATTCGTCCAGTTTTGTTGAGCTGGCGGTTCATACTATGCTATAGATCGGTGGGTGGCTTCTGGGCTTGAGTCGGCTAGCATGGCTGGCTTGGCGCACTGCCTTGGTCGACTTGGCTCGGCGCGTTTGGATGCGTCGGCTGCTGCGGCGTAGTGGCTTGACCGGCTGAGCCGTATGTTATTTTTTATTTAATTTTTTTTATTTTATTTCTTTAGAAATTCATATCTTTTTCATTTTAGCTTCGTTTTGCTCGAAACTTATTTCATTATGATCAAAAAAATAAGCTCTTTCCATTGATATTAAAATTTTATTTTTTATTTTTATTATTTTTTAATTAATTTTTTAATTAATAAAAATATAAATTTTTTAAAAATATGTATCAATTAATTATTAATTCTTAAAAATAAGTATAAATTAATTGATAAATTGATGCTTTTATAGGTAAATTTATGATACTTATCACTTATCTTCTTAATTTTTCTTCCTAATCTCTTAGCTTAAGATGACTTCTTGTACTTATAAGGATAAGGTCTGGACAAGAGAAGGAAAAAAAGAGAATTGGATAAAGAGGAAACTCTTATCAGAAAGAAAGATAATTTTTCACAATCCTTCGGACTCATGGTACGCACCCTTATTTATAATGTACGTAAGGGTGCCAACACATTTTCTCGCATCCTTTTAAAATATTATCTCATGTCCCTTCAACCAATCTCATGCCTCATCAGATAATAACGACATGTAGACTTAGTCCAAGAGGTGTCTTAAAGTAGGACTCTCGAACTAATTCTACGTAAGTTATTTATGAAGAGTCACATGCTTTCATTCTTGGCGCCATCATTTTCAACCATTAGATCAGATAAGAAGGCCATCCAATGGCTTTAAAATGGGACGCCCATTCAGCAAAATGGTGTGGAGATAATCTTTGAATAGTCAAAGTCCTAAAGGACTTTAACTTGGTCCAAGAGACGCCAAGGAAGAGAGGGTGACAAGGAGTCTTGGGCGACAAAGATTCCTGGGCGATAAAAATTAAAATGATAATGGAGTTTTTTACCTACAGAAGGAGTCTTTTGCGCCCCATATTTGATATCCACGCCCATATAAAAAATTTAGGTGACATGAAAAATAGGAAAAGTCAAAGAAGGTAGGCACCAACTTAATCCCATGCGCTAAAGACTCTTTGCGCATGAAAGACTTCCCACACATAAGAGAGAGACTCTCTAGTGTGTGGGATTTTGGTATGTGACAACCCATCTGAAGCTCAATCAGTCTAGGTTAATCCAATTCAAGACCAAATCCAATTTGGCTCAAATTGGTCCTTAATTAGCCCAAATCGAAAGCCGATTCGAATCCAATTCGAATCTAGGTACTAGGGTTTGCAACATGTGCTAGCATGTTCATCTTGCAAACATGATCTAATCCAATTAGATCTTTAATTAATTTATTTTGTGTGTAACCCATTGGGTTCCACATCTAACCAGCAGTGGGTCTGGGTGTGATTTGACCTAATTTGGTTAGAACTCAACCAAACCGATTTAGGTCAAAACTAGCCTACCCAATTTGACTTAATTAGAACACTTTCTAATTTAATGAATAAATTAAAATTTTAATTTGATCGAAGCCACAAGACATGATTGACGTCTAGCAACGTATCATGACTTTCCGAAAGATGTAAAATTTTGATGGAAATACCAAAAATACCTTTCAGTGAAAATTACCATTCAACTAGATCCTTCGATCTTCCTGCATCCTGAATATGACTCTAGGTATAGAAAAATGTCAATCCTAATATCATATTCATTTCTCTTTCAATCTTATGATGATGATTTATTTAATGAAACATTTAGAAATCATTTTTAATTTTCATCTTGTTTTGATCAAAGTCTTCCTGAATCATCATTTGTTTGAAGCAGATAGGATGTAATTTTCTCTTACCAAGAATGATCGATTCCATGTTAACCTACTCACAACCTTCATATATAATCCACCATATCTAGATCCATCCGTACATAACTAAGTCATGAATGAGTATGAACCAAAATATGGATTTATATATATAAGGTTCTATGGTAGTTTTAGGTCAAAGGATCACATGCACAATTCCACTATGAGAACCATCTATTGACATGTAGATAAGACTCCATTATATATTCTCGATTTGGATCAATTCAGTGAACTCATTCTCTAATGAGCATCCATATTCTTGTATTAGTATCATACACAAGAATTATGAGATCAATCACCCTCTTAATCGAGTATACAAAGGATGTGCTAGTCTTACCAAAAAATATTGATCCCCAACTCAATATCCCATTGACTAGGAATGATTTAAATTAGGACTTTAAGGTTTTAGGTCTCACTAGTATATTCTCATCATAATCCTAAAACTATAGCCCTAATTTATGGGGTTCATTATAATCTTAAATAAATAATAAGACACTGCATATGATGAAAAAAATCTTTATTTATTTTAAAATATCATTACCTGAGTTTGGAAGATAAAAAAATAGCCCAAATAAATAAATAAAATTTGATTGGCTTGAGGGCATATTCCTTTCAATCTCCCACTGCACTAAAGCCAATCGTCCTTATATTTTAATCCCATATAATCAAGGTGGCAATCGAATAGTTGCAGTGGTAAAGCCTTAGTGAATGGGTCTGCTATGTTGTTCTTTGTGTCAACTCGTTCTATGACTACATCTTGTCTTTCAATAATTTCACGAATGAGATAGAAGCGTCTCAGAATGTGTTTGGATTTATGATGAGATCTTGGTTCCTTTGCTTGAGCAACAGCTCTAGTATTATCACAGTAAAATGGTATTGAATTCTTAATTTCAAGAATAACACCCAATTCAGTGATGAACTTCTTCATCGAGACAGCTTCCTTGACGGCTTCACTTACAGCTACGTATTCTACCTCAGTGGTTGAGTCAGCTACAGTTGGCTGCTTAGTACTCTTCCAACTCGCTGCTCTATCGTTCAGAGTAAAGACATATCCTAAAATGAATTTGCTATCATCTGGGTTTGATTGAAAACTAGAGTTAGAATATCCTTCTAGTTTAAGATCAGAACCACCATATACTAGAAAAATATCTTTAGTCCTTCTCAAGTATTTAAGAATATTTTTCATAGCTTTCCAATGATCCTCTCTTGGATCAGCTTGAAATCTACTTGCAATGCCTAAAGCATAAGCAACATCAGGCCTTGTACATAACATGACATACATTATTGATCCAACAGCCGAAGCATAAGGAATAGAACTCATTCTATTTCTCTCTTCAGGTGTCTTTGGAGACATCTTTTTAGAGAGATGTATGCCTTGACTCATGGGTAAGTAACCTCTTTTACTCCTATCCATACTAAATCTTTTCAGTATTAAGTCAATGTACTAAGATTGGGACAAGCCTAGCATTCTTTTAGATCTATCTCTATAGATATTTATTCCTAGTATATAGGATGCTTCTCTCAAGTCTTTCATGGAAAACTTATTTGATAGCCATAATGTAACTGATTGCAACATCGGGATATCATTTTCAATGAGTATGTCATCTACATACAGAACCAAGAAGACTATAGTTCTTCTACTAGTTTTTTTGTACACACACGGTTCATCCACATTCTTGATGAAACCAAACTCTTTGACTGTTACATCAAAGTGGATGTTCCAACTCCTTGATGCTTGCTTTAATCCATAAATGGATCTCTTAAGCTTGCATACTTGATTTGGTCTCTCATTTGACTCAAATCTCTCTGGTTGTGACATATAGACCTCCTCCTCAAGAAAACCATTAAAGAAGATGGTCTTCATATCCATTTGTCATATTTCATAATTATGGTATGCTGCTATGGCAAGCATAATCCGAATAGATTTGAGCATGGCAACAGGTGAAAATATTTCATCATAATTAATCTCCTATTTTTGCCTAAAACCTTTAGCCACCAATCTGGCCTTATAAGTTTCAATTTGATCATCTGCTCCAATCTTTTTCTTAAAAATCCATTTGCATCCAATAGGGTTTATATCCTCTGATGCATCCACCAAAGTCCATACTTTGTTGGTGTGCATGGATTTCATTTCGGATTGCATGGCAGCCAGCCATTTGTAAGAGTCCTTACTTTTGACTGCTTCCGTATAGGTCAGAGGTTTGTCATTCTCAATGACTTGGGCTTCATTGTTCTCAATAATGAACCCATACCTCATAGGTATATGTCATACTCTTTCAGACCTATGAATAGGAGTTATGTGTTCTGGTTCTTTTATGTGATTATTTGGTTGAGAAATTTCTTTATTTTTTTTGAACTTCACTAAGTTCAATATTTCTATCACTGCCCTTTTTTAGGATAAATTCTTTTTCATGAAAGTGGCATCCCTACTTACAAATACCTTTTATTCAGTAGGGTGGTAGAATAAATATCCTATACTATTTTTAGGATATCCTTTAAATAGACATCTGTCTGATTTAGCATCAAGCTTACATCCAAAATTTTTTTTGACATATGCTGGACAACCCCATATCTTAAGATACTTAAGATTAGGTTTCTTACTTCTCCATATCTCATATGGAGTACTAGATACAGATTTAGAAGGTACTCTATTTAAGATATAAATTACGATCTCCAGAGCATGACTCCAAAAGAAAATAGGTAATTCAGCGAAGCACATCATGGACCGTACCTATCTAATAAGGTATGATTTTTTCTTTCAGCTGCATCATTTAATTACGGTGTATAAGGAGGTGTCCATTCAGAGAGAATCTCTTTTACTTTAGGATAGTCTAGAAACTCACTAGATAAGTGTTCTCTTCTCCGATTAGATCGAAGAATTTTTATATATTATCCAGTTTGTTTTTCGATCATATTTTGATACTCTTTAAATTTATCAAAGGTTTCTGATTTATGTTTCATAAGATACACATATTGAAACCTAGATAAATCATTAGTGAATGTTATAAAATAAGAGTATCCACCTCTGGCTTGAGTTGTCATAGGACCACATGTTAGATATATGTGCCCTAGAAGCCAGAATTGGTTGACACTTGTAATACACTTCAGGGGCAAAATTGTAATTTTAACTAAAATCAATAAAATGGGTTATTTTCTATCATATATGTGTATTTAATGTCTGTGATACATCCTTTGAGTTAATGGTAATGATAATTCATATTTTCAAGTGTTGAAAATTTAAGACATGAATAATCATTATGAACTCATAAAATGCTCCCGACCATAGGATCATCATGAGGATGGTGATTGATCTGGAAGGTTGGTGTACAATCACTTTTCTTTAGTAGTTGAGTCTTGAGTCTATGGTGTGGAGACACCAGAACAAGAGTACAGATACTCGTTAGAGAACGAGGGCACTGAGCATGACCACCTCAAGTTGTCATTAGGAAGTCTACCTTCTCGTCAATGACTGACTCGATGCTCCATGTGGTGTGTCCTGAAGTTTGAGCTGAGGTGCAATCAGTAGTTTCAACCTTGAGGGTGTTATATGTTTGACTACACCATAACAGTTCTCCTAGCCATACGAACCTAAGATGAATGTTGGCTATAGCATGTTCATTATAGGAACTGGATCGCATCAAGATGGAATCTATCTATCTCGATGGTAGAGGAGCAGCCCTATGATGATCATGAGAATCAGTCTAGAACCCATGGCCATGGCAGAGTGAAATAATAGAAAAGTTTCATTTTAGGTTTCACATCGGACTTGGAATCGAATGATTATATAAATATGACAGAGACTAGGATTTGACGAAATCACCTAAACCTAATCTGATCGGGGCTCAAGATAGAATAACTTAATCACACAGGTAAGCTGCACCAAGAGGTTCGCTTCAGCTCTGATGGAGGTTGCCACCAAATATCTGCTAGGTGTCACTGGTGGATTTTGGAGAGAGCAATTAGAAATGATTTTAGATATCGATCATTCTAGCTGTTCGAATCAGAAGAGTTTTGATCCATCGAAAGAAGTTTCAATGATGTCGATAATAGAGATCATGATATATCCCATTACCATACAGTATTGAACCTAACTGGGTCACACAAACAAGGGTTTGAATCTGGTGATCATCAATTGAACTGATCCAGTTCAATGGATCTGAATGAGATTCCATTAAGTTACAAAGGAAATCGTGCTAGCACTCGATTGAAACCTAACGTTCTTCTTTTACTATTATAAATATAGTTGTCCTTACTGAGCAGAAGTATTGTTGCTCATTCGGGGCCTTCACGCTGTCTGACTGGAGTCCTGTCTAGGTCAGAAAAGGATTGTCTTATTTTGTAAGACAATACCTACCATTTTTGATCACCTGCCATTTCTCATCCTTTGACTTTGGTCAAAAGTTGACCTTTGACTGGTCAAATGTTGACCATTGATACTTTAACTTCTATCCACGTGTCACGCACCTATTGGAGAGCTGGTGGCGGCTTGTCCCCCTACTAGAACCTGGTAAGAAGGAGGGCGCATGCCATCCTTGGCATGTGCCCAAGTTGGAGGCATCCAGGAGTCCCTATTGGACAGGGACTCCATCTCCTTTTTGGATTTCGATTAGACTTCTTCTAAGAACCAAGTTTGACTGGTCTTAGGCACCATCTAAGGAGGAATCCAAGGGACTCTATTCCCATCAATCAGATTTAGATCTGATTTCACAAAGGGTTGTGATTGGTTGGAAAGAAGAGGAGTTGGATCACGCTTAGTCTATAAATAAGACCCTGCGCCCAACTCAAGGATAATTTGAAATTGAATTAAAATTCCCACGCCCCAAGGCTGCCTCTCCTCTCATCCTCCATGCCAAGTCCACCTTCTCCCTCTCCTCTCCATGCCCAAAGGAGTTTGGGATCTTAGTTGGTGCAATCCAGATGAGAGAAAGGCGACAAAAGCTAGAAGGTTGCGTTGCTGCAAAGGACAACTGCTGATCTTCGAAAGGTATTTTTCAAGATCCTCCAGATCAGATCCAGATCTAATTTTTGGAGACATGATAGAGAAGAAGAAGATCTCTAGATGCAACCTGAGTGGATATCGGTAGAGGCCAGGCACTTGCGTGGCTAGATCTAGAACCTTTCGCTGCTTAGGATCATCAAAATGGGTAATAGGATTACCCTACATTCAGGTAAATTAAATTAATTTAAATTTATTTAGAATTTTATTTTTAATTATTAGAAATAATAAGAGATAGATCAAAATATTATAGATCTAATTAGGAATCAAAGAGAAAAATTTTTTTGAAAATATATCTCTTGATTCGATCAAGATCTGAATGAACCTGGTCCTGAAAAAATCAGATTTTTCTTTCACTGGTATCCAGGGCTAAAGTTGTAAAAGTATTTAGTCTAATTTTTAAATTTATTTCTAATTATAAAATAATTAATTTTAGATGTACATGAGATGAGATCAAGCATTTAAATAAAGAAAACAAATTAAAATAATGATTTGGTCTAAGATTAAAAATATGCATGACTAGTGTCAATAAATAGAATAGTTTCTATAGAATATCTTGCATATTTTCAATTTAATTTTAATTAAATCATATTATAGATCTATTATTTATTATTTTTTATGTTTAAATTATTATAATAACTTATAAAAATATTAAATAAGCAATTTATTAAATTTTAAAACATCATTTGAGATATATTGATGCATGTCTAGACTATTGTAGAATAGTTCTACATATTGTCCTAGATTTAGAGTTTTATTGAATAAGATCAAATTTAAATTATTGTTTTAGATTATTATGAAGATAATAGATCTGAAAATTATGCATGATTCGAGTACATGAGATGTAATAGCAAAATATGCCATGATTAGATCTAATTTATATTGAGATAATATGATTAGACTCTAAAATAGTTTGTAGTATTTACATATTCTTGATTAAGCACATTCCTCTTGGCCGTTCAGGTCATAAGAACAAGAAGATTTAAAGAGGCCCTCTCCTCTCATTCAATGGGATGGTTCCTACTTATGACGTGTAAGGGGTGATGCGCATTCAGTACTTAATCAGAAACACCAAAGCTGTACTTTCTGCAAATCCTAGATCCTGAAACCCTAGATTTATTGTGCATATTTGTTTATGAAACGCCTACTTAATTAAAAATTAAGATTATAGAAATATTTAATTAGGTCTAAATATTGAGAAATTTCATAAATCTAAGACATATTCAAATAACTGGGTTTGGCTTGGGTAGCTCTAGTTAAGGTCTAAGCGATTGAATCAAATTCGAATCAGAGTGGTTAGATAGGATCAATTAATGCTTTAAAATTGACCAGCCCAATAGGTTATAGTTTTGCGTCAAGAAATCGAGTCACGATCAAGCAAAACCTAATTATAGGCTCAGAGGTTTAGAGTCTGGATTGTAGCTAACCCGAATTGTTCTAGCTCAACAATTTGGTGTCTAAGTTAAGTTTGGGCACATACGATTGATTGATTTTTTAATTGGAAGCCACTTGACTTGAAATGCATTCTTGATAGTTTAATGGCAATTCATTTCCACTGGTCTCACTACATGGCCTATTTGTTGAACGCCAGGGTCTGGATTTTGAGGGTGGGTCATAATCCGAACTAAACCCATGGCCACTGAGGTTAGTCATAATTGTTATGACTATGAACAAGAATTCTACGTTTAATGAGACCTGGATCAATTCTCCCAAATAAGAAAAGATTAAGTCGAGTCTTCTACCGATTGTAAATGTTGCGGGCCCTTTCCAAGGTTCGTTTACACGAGAAGATGCAACCATGTTTATTAGGCATTGGATGTTATGCTGGAGGATGAGTTGGGCTCAATATTCTTAGATACGGTGAGAGACTCAATTAGGAATTCCAGTCTGTGCAACATGGTGGGTCTGACTTAACTAGGAGTGGATCAAATATATTTGGATACCCGGTGAGTATTCATAGATTAGAGACCAGGTTTGGGGTGCAAACCATGATTTAGAGAATCATGAACAAAGAGGTTGTTCACTCATGGCTACCAAGTCATGCAATAATCCGTTAGAACGAGGTGATGAGCTAAGTGGTGAGAATTGCACCACCCACTAAAATCATTAATTATGAGATTTTCGCAATCTCTACAAAGGGGAAGTGTAAGGGATCCGAGAGAAATAGTGAGAAGCTAATTGTTTAAAAAATAAATTTTTAAAACAAATTGAATCAAGTATAATTACATATCTAACTTAGAATCTTTGACTCTCTGCAGAAAAATATTGCGTCAACCCATTAGCACGCATACTGGACACACATAGCTGTTAAGATCAGAAACCGAACCGCATTATAATAAGATTGCTTAGAGAACTACAAAATTATTTTGGATTTTTGAGAAGTTAACCCATGATTGAACGAGGACCCTCCCACCTTACCAGCCCCATTCCATCCACTGATAGAGAGCATCTCTAGAAAAATGGATAAGACGATAGGATAATAAGGCAGATATGTTATACATGTTGGGTGTTTCCTCGATGTCCTAATAAGCTCCAGCGCCAACTTGAGATATCGGTGACTGCTCGCGGACAAAATGTTGGCTCACCTACAAAAGATGTTTTGGTGACAAAGTCGACAGCCAAATATCAAGTCACGTAAAATAACTTTTAGGCTAAGATGCATGACGGGACAGTCAGAATCCAAGACACATATCTGATGAGACCAAAGGACATGGAAGAAGCTTTTGAGAAAGCTTGGTGGTGAAGTTAAGACTTGGATCTGCAGAATGATATTATTTCTAATCTTGACTGTATGCATATGAGCAATTCATCAAAGAATTACGCACATGCAAATTAACTTTAATTTCTTGACCGAATTAATGAAGCATGCTGATCAACCCAGCTGAGCTTTCTATGAAAGGTTCTAAAGGCTCAGTTCTTGCTATGAAATGAGACTTCTTCCAAAAGAAAAGTCTTATGGAAAGAAAAGATCGTGAAAAAGTAGATAGATGGAAGGAGGAAAGAAGAGAAGGCAGAGGCCAAGGAGAAAGCCGCTGTCAAAGAAAAGTATTTTTAATTGCAACAGACGACAGCCATTGGAGCGAAACTGCCCTAACTTACCTGGCACCACTGAGAACAAGAAGAAAAGAATCCTTCTGGAGGTAATGCTCTTTATTGAGTCTAACCTTATGATTTCTTCTGCCTCCAGTTGATGCTTAACTCTGGTTCTAGTGCTCATCTGTGCACTTCCAATGCAGGGTCCTTGAGGATACAAGGAGCTGAGGGAGGAAGACATGATTCCTACGCATTGGTAATGGAGCAAGTTGCATGCTGTGATGGTGGGAACATATCCTCAATTTCGATTAACCATCTGGTTTACGACTTAATTTTGAAAGACAATTATTATGTGCCTGCAGCTAGCAGGAATTGATTTTTGTTTCATGCTTAGCACTAGAAAGGCTATGTGATTACCTTATTTAAGGATCATTGTAACATTCTTTATGAAAAGAAATAAAATTGGCAAATGGTTTTCTTATTAACGTCATTTATCAGCTTACATGTTGAAATTAAGTAAACCAATGTTCTAACTACGAGACAAAACAGTGAAAATGCCAAACGACCTAGGGATAGTTTCCAAATATAAGATACTATGGCACCTGACATTAGGTCATATAGCAGAAGATACGGATCAACAAATAAATAAGAAGAAAAATGGGCTATTGAGTCATTGGACTTCCGAGTGAATATCCAACTTATGAATCTTGTCTCCAAGCACAAAATGACAATCTCCCTTTTGTAGGATATGGGGACAGAGCCACAGATCTCCTTGCCCTAGATACATTTGATGTGGTGTGGCCCTTTGATGTGCCGACTAGAGATAATTTTATCTACTTCATTATATTTATCGATTGATGCTGTCTAGTATGGTATGTGTATCTTATGAGAACACAAGTCCTGAAGCTTTTTTGAAAAGTTCAAAAAAATTCCAGAACATGAGTAGAAAAACAAATTGAAAAATCCATTAAAAGGTTCTTCGATCAGAATTTCGAGGAGGTGAATACCTTAAGCCAAAATTCTTAGACTATCTTAAAAAAAATGCATAGTCTCTCAATGGACTCCACCGAGGAACTGCTTTACTAATAAGGGATTTCAGAACGAAAGAAATCGGACCCTATTAGATATGGTCCGATCCATGATGAGCAATCACAGACCTTCCCTGATTTTCTATTAGGGATACTCATTGTTAAACTTCAATTAATATCTACTTAAATGGATTCCCTCCTAAGAAATCGTTCCTAGCCACATACCATATGAGATTTGCAACAGTAAGAAACCAAAGTCTGAGTTATCTCAGAATTTGAGAGGTTGTCCAGGCTCAATGTCCAATAAGACAACAAGCGGACCAAGTTAAGAAGTTTTTAGGTCCTTTTAAGAGCTCAATTCATAGGAAAATATCCAAAGAGTCCATTAGGAATACTATTTCTATATTTTCCAGAAGATCACATTGATTGTGAGTCGACAATGCATCCTTTCTTGAAAAATAGTTTTATTCAAGATATAGCAGCATCTGAAAAGTAGATTAAGCTTGATGAGAAAGTCTCATAAGTACAACGAGCTTAAAAGGACCAATTGAAATCAAATCAGGTTGAGGCCAATTAGAACACTACCAATCCTCCATCTCATAGATCGGAAAAAGGAGTTTTCCATTCTCCATGAAATACTTGGGTATTATTTTCAGAGGAAGTAGTACGAAAATGTTCCTCATAGGTAAATGGTGCTCATTGGTGATCATACCCAAAACCTACAAGCGAGGCGATATCAAATATATCGACTCTAAGAAATTTAGAGGCACAATGAGTCAGAATTGAACTCGAGCACTCAAGACCAAAGTCTGGACTTGAGTAGATCAACACACTAGAGAGTAAAGTTACCTATTGGATGTAAAGGTGGATTTTTCAAGAGAAAGATTGTGGAAGATGGGGAATATGGAGACATTCAAGGCTACGAAACTAGTGCAAAAGTTATAAGTCAGACGTTGAAGGCATTGACTATCAAAGATACCTTTTTCCCAGTGGCTATGCTAAAAGTCCATCCGCACATTGGCTTGCTGTTTTGCAGCCTATTTCGATTAAGAAAATAGTGGCAAATGGACGTAAAAATGATTTCATTAAATGATATTCTTTGAAGAGAGAGTTATCTATATGAGGCAGCCGCTAGGTTAACACAAATCAGTGATACTGATAACACAAGGTTTGCAAAAGCTGCAAAGGTCATATATGGACAATAAGCAAGCATCTTGAGCTGGAACAACGTCGTTTCAATGATGTAATCAAAATGTTTGGTTTCATCAAAATATAAATGAGGAACCATGTGTCTTCAAAAAGATCAATGGGAGCGCTGTTGTTTCCTCGTATTGTACGTGGATACATCCTCCTTATTGAAATGAATTATTTCCGAATGATGCCTTAGTCAAATTATGGTTTGTCTAAGGAATTCTCCCCATGAAAAGGGAACCTAGGTTGAAAGCTATCCTTTATCTAGAAACTAAGGTCTATAGGGATAGAGACCGAGATAGGATGCTAGGATTTCAACAGAAGAATGTCACATAGAAGAAAAAGTACTAAAGAGTTGTAGTATGAAAAACTCTAAGAGGGGATTTTAATATCCTTCAGGACATGGTATTCAATCTTTCCAAGAAAGATTGCTCTGAGCACACGGTTGAGAAATAGAATATGCATGAGCAAATCCCGTTATTCTTCTACAAATAGGGAGCCTCATGTATGCCATGCTATATACAGCGACCTATAATTACCCAATGCTGTGGAGTGTCATAAGCAGATATCAGTCAATCCAAGTGTGAAGATACTGAACCTTCTATGAAATGTATCCTTAAAGTATTGAGAGAACTGAAGGATATGATGTTTGCTTTGGTATACAGGGAGAACCCAAGTCAAGGATACACAGACTCAGATTTCATGTCCGAAGTAGAATGATCGAAAGTCGACATCTTGGAGTTGTTTGTGCTCCGATGGTGTGCTGTAGCTTGAAAGATTCCAAAGCAAACCATGATAGCATATTCCATAAATGAAGCAGAAATATATCGCTACAATTGACTAACAAAGGAAAGCATTCTGGTATAAAAGTTATGAGAAATCGGAGTAAATGACTAATCAGAATCATTCCCTCTATACTGTGCACAATAAGCACCATATACCCTTGCTAAGAGAGCCCAAGGTAATCACCAAAAATTAAGCACATGAGCAGCGGATACCACCGATCATCTGCGATTACCTATCGAGAAAGGTTTACGTCAGTCAAGAGAGTTTGACTCCACAGATAAGTGGCAGACTCACTTACAAAAGCCAGTTGGGCCAAGCAGAAGATCGAAGCCCACCTTGGAGAAGATGGAACTTAGAAAGCTTGTACGCCAATTAGCTTTAGGACAAGTGGAAGATTTGTTAGATATATTGCCCTAGAAGCCAGAATTGACCGATTACTTGTAATACACTTCTAGGGGCAAAATTATAATTTATAAATCAATAAAATAGATTATTTTCTATCACAATGTGTATTTAGTACTTGTATACATCCTTGATTAATGGTAAATGAATAATTAAACATATTTTCAAGAGTTGAAAATTAGATATGAAATAATCATTATTAACTCATTAAAAATGCTCCCGACCATAGATCACATGAGATGAATGATTGATCCAGAAGGTTGGTGTACAAATCAGCTTCTCTTTAGTAGATGAGTTGAGTCTACGTGTAGAGACACCGAGCGAGAGTATAGATACTCAGTTAGAGAATGAGGGCACTAAGCGTGACCACCTCGAGTAGTCATTAGAAATCTTACCTGTCTCATCAATGACTGACTCGATGCTGTAAAGTGGGGAGTCTGGTTTCTTTGACTGAGTCATCTCACCTTGAGGGTGTTATAGTTTATAACCCCAATAACTCGTCTCCCTAGCCATATGGAACACCTAGAGTTATGTTTGGCTATAGGCATGTTCATGTAGAAGGGAATTCGATCAAATGAAGTCTATCTACCTCGAATGGTAGAGTGAGCAGTCCTATGATGATCAATGAAAATCAAGTCCGATAGTCCATGGCCATGGCAGACAAAATAAAGAAAAGTTCTATTAGATTTTCACATCGAACGTTAATTGAATTGATACATCATGATGACAGAATAGAGTTTTGACGGTAGTTCACCCATAAACCCTAATATGATCGGAGCTCAAGAAATAAGAAGTAACTTAATCACACAATAGCTTATAGCAAGAGTTTTCGCATTCAGGCCTTTAATGGGTTGCCACCATATTATGCTAGGTGGGATCACGGTGTTTTAGAGTAATAGAATGATTTAGATGATATGATGCATTCTAGCTGTTCAGAATCAGAAAGAGTCTTGATCCATCGAAAGGAGTTCGATGATATCGATAATAGATGATTCATGACTTATCCCATTACCGATAAGAACTGAATCAAGGGTCACATAAATAAAGTTTGAATCTGGTGATCATCAATTGAATCTGATACAGTTAATTGATATGAATGAGATCAATTAGTTCAAAGAATCAATGCTACACTCGATTGAACCTAACATTCTCTTCTTTACTATCAATAAATATTGTCCTTACTGACGCCAAAAGAGAGTTGTGCCATTCAGAGCCCTCACCTAGTCTGGCTAGAGCCTATCCAGGTCAGAAACAGTTGTCTTATTTTGTAATATAATACCTGTCATATTTGTTAGCGATCACCTGCCATTTCGTCCCTTAACTTGGTCAAAAGTATGACGTGAACTGGTCAAAATATTGACATTGACATATTGACTTCTATCCATGTCACGCAAACCTACTTGGAGAGCTGGTGGGCTTTTCCCCTGCCAGAACGTAGCAAGGAGGAGGGCGCACGCCACCCTTGCGGTTGCCCAAGTTGGAAACGCCTAGGAGTCCCTGTTGACACAGGATCCCATCTCCTTTTTGGATTTCCGATTAACTTCTCCTAAGAATGCCAAATTTGACTGTTCGTTGTGCAATCTAAGGAGGATCATAAGGACTCTATTTCCCACCAAATCAGATTTTAGATCTGATTACAAAAAAGGTGGATGGTTGGAGAAGAAAAGGAGTGGATCACACTAGGCCTATAAATAAAGACCCAGACGCCGAACTAACGGAAAATCCAAAATTGAATTGAAATTCCCACACCCCAAGGCTGCCTCTCCTCTCCTCCTCCATGCCAAGTCCACCTTCTCCCTCTCCTCTCCACACCCAAAGGAGTTTGGGATCTTAGTTGGTGTAATCCAGACGAGAGAAAGGCGATAAAAGCTAGAAGGCTGTGCTGCTGCAAAGGACAACTGCTGATCTTCGAAAGGTATTTTCAAGATCCTCCAGATCAGATCCAGATCTGATTTTTGGAGACATGATAGAGAAGAAGAGGATCTCTAGATCCAGTTCGAGTGAATATCGGTAGAGTCCAGGCACTTGCGTGGCTAGATCCAGAACCTTCTACTGCTTACAGGATCATCAATGGATAATAGGATTATCCTAATCAAGATAAATTAAATTTGATTTAATTTATTTAGATTTTATTTTTATTAGTAGAATAATAAGGATTAGATCTAAAATATTTCAGATCTGATTAGGATCAAAGAGAAAAATTTTTGAAATATATCTCTTGATCCGATCAGATCTAAACGAACCTGGGAAATCAGGATTTTTCTTCACCACATACATCCGTATGTACAAGTTCTAATAATTCTTTTATCCTTTCTCTATGTCCACTAAATGGAGTCTTAATCATTTTACCCATGACACATGATTCACAAGTTCCTAATGATTCATAATCATAAAGACCAAAAAACTTTTCATTGTATAACTTGTTAATCCTAGCCTCACTAATATGACCTAATCGACAATGCCAAAGTAAAGTATTATTTATGTCATCTCTCTTATGTTTTCTATTTTCATCAATATGAAATATATTATCATCCAAACATAGAGTCAACAGACCATTGCTAAATATGCCAAAACAAATATTTTCATTAGAATATTTGATCGAGCAACCTTCGCTCGTTACATTAAGACTATAACCTTGTTTTAATAACAAGGGTATAGATATAATATTTCTAATGATCTTAGGCATATAATAATAATTTGTAAGCTCTAAGATCTTCCCATAAGGTAACTTCAATATATTTGTCCCTACAGCTTCTGCTTGGATAGACTCTCCTCCAGCGCCATAGAGCTTGAAGTCACCTTTCTTCAAACTCTTAATTTTCTGCAGCCCCTGCAAAGATTTGCAGATATGAAAACCACAGTCGGTATCTAATACCCAAGAATTTGAAATGAAAGAATTTAATGATAATATAGTATGTATCTCATACATATCTTTTGGTGCATTATTTGCACCAGACTTCATGGTTGCAAGGTAAGCCTTGCAATTCCTCTTCCAATGACCTATTTTGCCATAGTGAAAATAGGTCATCTGTCCTGGAGACCTTCTTCCCCTTTTTCTTCTTATTTATACCACTTTTAGGATTCAACCTTCTCTTTGAACCCTTTTTGCCTGCCTTCTTCTTGGAGATCCCTTCCACAAGAAGAAGAGGAGCCTTATCTTTCTTGATATGGCTTTCTGCTATCTTGAGCATATTTAACAGCTCAGGCAATGAAGAATTCAGTTTGTTCATGTGATAGTTTATGACAAACTGAGAAAATGATTCTGGGAGTGATTGCAGGATCAAATCCTGACTTAACTCTCCATCCATAACAAAACCTAATTGACTTAATCGAGTGATTAGGTCAATTACCATCAAAACATGATTTTGTATGGATGTTCCTTCTATCATTCTTGCATGAAATAATTGCTTAGATATCTCATATCTAGCAGTCCTACTATGCTCTCCATAAAGCTCTTTTAGATTGAGCAATATGGATTGAGTGTCCATGCCTATCATGCTGCCTCTGTAATTCATTATTCATAGAGGCAAGTATGATGCATTTGATAGTAAGAAAATCATTTTGCCACATCTTGTATGTGGACTTATCTTCATCTGTGGCATCATTTTCTAATGGCTTAGGATCAGGGGCATCAAGAATATAGGAGAGTTTTTCTTGACTGAGTACTATTTTTAGGTTTCTCAACCAGTCAACATAATTTTGACCAAGTCAATTTATTTGAATCCAAAATTGAATGCAATGAAAGTGAAGAAGCCATTTAATCTACATAATAAAGAACAATATATAAGCAAACAACTCATGATGACAAACATAATTAAATTAGGACTTTAATTTAATTATGTCTCCCACTATTTAATCAAAAAATCATAACCCTCTTATTGATTTTCTTAGTGAGAATAAGATCCTAATTTCTTATAAAAGGTCTTGTGGTTGCACAACAAACCTGTTATAAGTTCAAAGGTAGGAAACTCTTTCCAATTGCATTTTATGCAACTCTCAAAAAACTTTTGCCTCTAAAATATTAATAGCCTTGTGTTAGCACAACAAACTTTAATGTTTTAGTTTAAATAGAACCCTTCATTTCTATACAGTCAAAATGAAATATAACTACTTTTGTGGTTACACAACAAAGCAGTATATTCAAAATGCTGTAAGCATCTCAATGCACTAGATTAATATTACATCATTTCCCATGATAGATCTTGTGGTTACACAACAAAACTAATATGGTTCTGGACATAATAAGAACCTAGTATGAAGGAAGGCCTTAATGTAGTGAATATAATACTAAGCATTTCAATCTAGAATTAAATTAATCAAATCGGCCAGGTAAGTGGGAGAGAAGTGGGAGTCCCCCTATTGCTTTCCTTAGACACCAATAAATTGGCCAGGTCAGACAATGGAACCAATTAAAAAACCATGTTCTCTTTACCAATCATGAACCATTTATCCTAGACACCGATTGATCAATTAGACATCCCGACTGATTCAGCTATAGATTAATTACACTACAACTTAATATAATTTTTAAAGAGGGATTTAAATGGTCTCGATGCACATTCTGATTTAAATCAAACTAAATGCATAATAGCATCAATTATGATAAATATATATATTAACATGTATAATTATTCTAGGACAACCATCATTATATAGTGAATACTTTCCACTATATCAGGGCAACCTTTACAGAATAATATATACATCATAATCTCATTATGATAAATAAAAGAATATGATCTCATCATATAAATAACATGCTAATAAAAATATTATATCATATTTTTCATTTATGCCATTATATTATAAGCAAAGCATTATATGATTTAACCTAATAAGGCTTGCTCTGATACCACTGATAGGATTTGGTGTACAGGGCGGAAGCATGGATTTCAAAGCAAAAATTATGAAATCATATAAACCAAACCCAAACCCTAGGACCACCTTATTAGCAATTAAATCATATAACATGCATTTATAATATAAAAGAAAGTATTAGAACATACCTCTTATCGCTAAACCCTAAATTGTTCCTGATCGCCGTAGCAGTCCGTCAGGGGTTCCACCAGGTGCCCACGTGTTCACCCTCCAATGTTGATCCACACAGAGACTTGATCAAGACACCAGCACCTCTGATTTATATAATTAAAATTCTAATAATAAGAACTTTAATTAAATAGGGCAAGACCTTCTTAAGCCTTTATGTCACCTTCCTTGCCTCTCCTTATCTATCTTTCTTTTTCTTTTGTCTTCTTAATTTTTCTTCCTAATCTCTTAGTCTTAAGATGACTTCTTATCCTTATAAGGATAAGGTCTAGACAAGAGAAGGAAGAAAGAAAATTGGACAAAAGAGAAAACTCTTGTAAGAAAGAAAAGATAATTTTTCACAATCCTCCAGACTCTTGGTATGCACCCTTATTTATAATGTACGTAAGGGTGCCAACACATTTTCTCGTGCCCTTTCAAAATATTATCTCATGTCCCTTCAGCCAATCTCACATCTCATTAGATAATAACAACATGTAGACTTAGTCCAAGAGGTGCCTTAAAATAGAAGGACTCTTCGGACTAATTCTACGTAAGTTTATTCTATGAAGAGTCGCGATGCTTTCAATCTTGGCGCCATCATTTTCAACCATTAGATCAGATAAGAAGGCCATCCAATGGCTTTAAAAATGGGATGCCCATTCAACAAGAAGGATGTGGAGATAATCTTTGAATAGTCAAAGTCCCAAAGGACTTTGACTTGGTCCAAGAGGCGCCAAGGAAGAGAGGGCGGCAAGGAGTCCAGGGCGGCAAGGAGTCTTGGGTGACAAAGAGTCTTGGGCGACAAAACATCCTGGGCAAAAAATGAAAAAAGAAATTTTTTATCTACAGAAGGACTCTTTTGCCCCCCATATCTGATGTCCATGCCAATATAAAAAATTTAGGATGACATAAAATATAGAAAAAGTTAAAGAAGGTAGGCGCCAACTTAATTCCCATGCGCCAAAGAGTCCTTTGCACATGAAAGACTTCCCATGCACAAGAGAGAGACTCTCTGGCATGTGGGATTCTGGTATGTGATGCACCCAATCTAAAGCTCAATCAAGTTCTAGGTTAATCCAATTCAAGATCAAATCCTATTTGGCTCAAATTGGATCTTAATTAGCCCAAATCGGAAGCCGATTCGAATCCAATTCGAATCTAGGTGCTAGGGTTTGCAACATGTGCTAGCATGTTCATCTTGCAAACATGGTCTAATCCAATTAGACCCTTAATCAATTTTCTTTGTGTGTGACCCATTGGGTTCCACATCTAACCAGCAGTGGAGTCAGGGTGTGATTTGACCTAATCTGGTTAGAACTCAACCAAACCGATTTAGGTCAAAACTAGCCAACCCAATTTGACTTAATTTAGAACACTTTCTAATTTAATGATTAAATTAAAATTTTAATTTGATCAAACCCACAAGACATGATTGATGTCTAGCAATGTATCATGACTTTCCAAAAGATGTAAAATTTTGATGAAAATATCCAAAAATATCCTTCAGTAAAAATTACCATGCAACTAGATCCTTCGATCTTCCTGCATCCTGAATATGACTCAGGTATGGAAAATATGTCAATCCCAATATCATATTCATTTTTCTTTCAATCTTATGATGATGATTTATTTAATGAAATATTTAGAAATTATTTCTAATTTTCATCATGCTTTGATCAAAGTCTTCCTGAATCATCATTTGTTTGAAGCAGGTAGGATGCTATTTCCTCTTACCAGGAGATGATCGATTCCATGTTAACCTACTCACAACCTTCATATATATAATCTACCATATCCTAGATCATCCCGTACATAACTGAGTCATGAATGAGTATGAACCAAAATATGGATTTATATATATAAGATTCTATGGTAGTTTCAGGTCAAAGGATTACATGCACAATTCCACTATGAGAACCATCTATTGACATGTAGATAAGACTCCATTAGATATTCTTGATTTGGATCAATTCAGTGAACTCATTCTCTAATGAGCATCCACATTCTTGTATTAGTGTCATACATAAATAATTGTGAGATCAATCATCCTCTCAATTGAGCATACAAAAGATGTGCTAGTCTTACCGAAAAATATTGATCTCCAACTCAATGTCCCATTGACTAGGAATGATTTAAATTAGGATTTTAAGATTTTAGGTCTCACTAGCATGATCTCATCATAATTTTAAAATTATAGCCCTAATTTATGGGGTTTATCATAATTTTAAATAAATAATAAGATACTATATATGATGAAAAAACCTTTATTTATTTTAAAATATCATTACATGAGTTTGAAAGACAAAAAAAAATAGCCCAAATAAATAAATAAAATTTGATTGGCTAGAGGGCATATTCCTTTCAATATTAAGAGGGAGTTTAATGATTTTGGACTATTAAAAAAAAATTTACTCTATTGATTTTATTAATCACCTCCTTTTGAGTTGTTCTTTTTGATTTCGTCAAAAAGGAGGAGAGTTATTGTTCAGTATATGCTTGAGCTTAATTAGAATGAAGTATGTTCTTATTATTTAGTGATTTTATGCTTTTTAAATATATAATTTTTTAAAAATTTACTACATATTATTTGCCTATATTCAAAAGTTTTATCATCATCAAAAAGAAGGAGATTGTTGATCCAAAGATTGATTTTGATGATGACAAAGAGTTTTGAGTATAAGTTATAAAGTCTAACTATATTTATGAGAATGTGTAGTTTTGAAACTTCAAACTCAACATCTTAATAGAGATAAAATCAAGTCAAAAAGGTAAGTCTAGCCTACAAAATTATTTGGAGAAGAAAGGATCATAAATTATCTTTGGTACGCATGGCATGCAAACTGGGCCGACCCAGTCTGGAACTAAGCCGACTTAGTCTCAATGGAAATAGAAGATAGAAAGCATAAAAAATAAAATTTTTAAGACCCAGTGGACTGAGCCAACCCAGCTATAAACTGAGCTGATCTAGTCTAAAACTGAGCCGGCCTAGTGCCTGTAATAGCTAGTTTTCAGAACTACAGCTTTTTCCTTCCACAAGCTTTCCAACGGCTATTTTCCCTTATCCAATGGCTAGATTACTTCCAGAAGCCTATGTTAGTGACTTGTAATTATGAAAAATCTCTGGAATACATAAGAAAATACTTGAAGCATTAAAAAGTATTTTTTGGAGAGATTATTGTGCATTCTTTGAGAAACCCAAAGAAGTGAGCAGAAAAGAAAAGAGAAGGAGTGATTCTCAGATATTCCTTTATCTTTCTAACATTCTCACTTTGAGAGAAACCAGGCCATTATTATAGAAGATCATCTACTATTTTTCTCAAGCATTCAAAGAGAAGAAATCAAGCCAATAAGCCAAGCTCCTAGAATTTCTTCTCTTAAGCTTTAAAGAGTTTATTTTTGTTTTAATTATTATAATTTTATATTTTGTTTCAAGTTTCTTAGGATGAGAAACTTGAGTTGATCCAAGCCTTGAGTCGGATGATTGTAGTGGTTTGATTGGTAAGCCAAAGTAAAAATTAATCGGGATTGATTGTTAGTCTGGAGAAAAATAATCACTTGTGAGGTTTTGGTTGGTGATCTGGAAAAAACCAACTAGATTGATTATGAGTCTGAAAAATAATCATGTACGATTTTGGTTGGTGAGCTAAAAAAAATCAATTGAATTTGATTGTGAGTCCAAAAAATAATTGAACCGTAATTCTTGTTGAGAATTATAGTTGAATTCCCAAGAGATATATTGGAGAGTGGATGTAGGTGTTGAGTTTGGCACCAAACTACTATAAAATGATCGTATTTATAATTGTATGCTTTTATTTCATTACTTTTATTCACTATACATGACATAGCTTATTTGATTTGGCACTTAAATAGATCAATTTACTTACATCTTAAGCTTAAAATTTGAAATACCCAATTCACCCCTCTTCTAGGTTGCATAGCTGGGCAATAGTATATGATCGAGTTGATGGAGCATTTGAGTAAGCTCGATTTTCCCTTGCATGAGCAGCTAGGGAAAGATGTAATTTTAAACTCATTGTCCAAATCATATCTCCTATTCCTTACTCATTATAGAATGACGAAGCCTGAAGTTAACTACCATGGGTTACTAGGGTTACTTTAGAACTTTGAGAAGGATCACCAGCTCTATAAGGAGTTAATGAATTTAGTGGAAGGATCTTCTTCTGATTCTCGATCCTTTAAGAAAAGAAAGAAGAACAAGAAGCAGAAGTCCAAAAAGGTGTAAGTTTAGACTGGGACATCTATGTAGGACCAGTCTAAGAAGATAAATTTCGATAAGAGTTAAGCTGAGTGCTTCTTCTGCAAGAAATAGAGGCACTGAAAGAGGAATTATCCTCAATATATAGCCTCACTAGACCCAAATAGGCCAAGAAAGAAGCAAGTTATTGCTAGGTAAGGTATTTATATAATAACTTCTTGTAATTTCTCTACCTGTGATATTACTGACTTGGTATTGGATACCGGTAGCCTTTACCATATTTGTAATTTATTGTAGGAGTTTTAGGTTAGTAGGCGATTCGAGCAAGGCAAGAGATTTCTGAATGTTGGAGATAGAAGACCAGTTCAAATTCTAGCATTAGAAATCTTAAAACTTGCATTTGAGTCTCATATCATTGTTCTTAGTGATTGTCACTTTTGTCCTAGTTTCTTTTGAATGCCATTTCTGTAGGCCTTTTGGCCAAAGACAATTATGAAATTTTAATAAAGAAAAAATTTTATAATGTCATTGTGAATGGTATTACTATATTCTCTGAATATTTGAATAATGATGTATATATGTTATCACAATCTATTAATATAGTCTATGAAAAAAAAATCTTATTTTCCACCACAGGATCGTGCAGATCTGATCAGATCTAAGATGAATTTTTTTAAAATTTTTTAAATAATCTAATTAGATATAAGAGTTCTCAGATCTGATCATGGTGATTTGATATTAAAAATTAAAATAAAAATTAAATCAAATTTAATTTTATATCTTATTTCGGTAATCTGATTATCCTGCGATGATCTTGATGTTTCTTGAGGTTCTGGAAGGAGCCACATACGCGCTTGGCCTCTACCGGTATCCATTCAAGAAGGATCTGGATGTCTTCTTCTCATAAATTTTTTCTTCAAAGATTAGATCTAAATCTAATCTGGAAGTCCTTCAAAAAAAATTTCTGAAGGCCGCGTGTCCGTCTCACGAAGACCATTGCATAGATGCTGAACTCTTCACAAATTTGATTGGATCTTCTTCTCAGATTTGTGCCTAACTTTTTAGGCATGTAGAAGAGAGGAAGAGAGAGGATAGAGAGGATGTGGAATATCTAGAATGATAGCCTTTAGGTATAAAAAATATTTCTTCCTAAAGAGCCTTGGCATAAGGATTCTTATACAAAAGCATAGCACCAAGTTAGAGTTCCTCTTTGACTAAAATACTCATTTTTTCGACCATTGGGACTCCTAGACTTGATCTCCATGAAAATCCCCAGATCCCATCAGATTTTGACATAAAAAAATAATTTGAAAGGTGGTGGCATGAGTAGATAACGAAGAGTCCACTGCGCTTAGGACTCTTGTCTTAAGAGTTTGATCTAAATCAAACTAGACACCTCTAAAAATTATGAAATTTGGTATACTCAATCTATAATTCGTGCTCTATCACATATCCAAAAATTAAATCAAAATAATTTCTAAAGTATTTTCTAAAAGTATCTGATCAGGTGATCCTTAATTCTCTCAAACAGGTCAACTTTTGATCCTAGTCCAATTTGACTATGAATGGATTTAATTTCTATAATTAATCTAATCCGGACTTATTCTAGTCACATGAAAATAAATTCATGCAAAATATAAGAATGAGTCGAATCAAATTTGACTTGGTTGCGATGAATCAGAAAGATTTTAGAAGAAAAAAGTCAGGCTCAATCGTGTGCTAGCAAATTACCTTGAATCTGATTGGATCTAATCCAAATCAATCAAACTAGGTTAGCTCAATTGATGACGTCCAGATCCAAACCCTTGTTTGTGTGATTTAGTTAGATTCAATTCTATATGGTAATAGAATATGTCATGATCTCCATCATCGACATCATCGAAATATCTTTCGATGGATCAGAACTTTTCTGATTCATATAATTAGAATGATCGATCATCAAAATCATTCTAATTTCTCCCAAAATCCATCAATGATACCTAGTAGTATATGGTGATAACCCATCAGAACTGAAAGTGAACCTCTCAATGTAGCTACCTATGTGATTGAGTTCTTCTATCTTGAGCTCCGATAGGATTAGGGTTAAGGTGAACTCGTTAAACCCAATATCCATCATATGAATTAATCATTCGATTCGAGTCCTATGCGAAACCGCTTATAGAAACTCTTTCTATCATCTTCACTCTGCCATGGACATGGGCTTCTGGACTTGATTCTCATGATCATCATAGGGCTACTCCTCATTTACCGAGGTAGATAGATCCCTTATTGGTGTAATCCAATTCCTACAATGAACCTACTATAGCCAACATACAGCTCAGGATTCTGAATGGCTAGGAGATCGAGTTATGGTATAGTCAAACTACAACACCCTCAAGGTGAATTGTCGATGCACCTTAGGTCAAGAAACTAGACACACTACTGTAACATCGAGCCAGTCATCGACGAGATGGTAGATTTCCTTATGAATGCTGGGGGTGGTCACACTCAGTGCCCTCATTCTCTAACGAGTATCTATACTCTTGCTTTGGTGTCTCCACATCGTAGACTCAAGACTCATCTACTCAAAAAAAATAATCGTACACTAACCTTCTGGATCAATCACCATCCTCATAATGATTCTACGGTCGACAGTAGTTTATGAGTTAATTATGAAAATTTATGTCTTAAATTTTCAACTCTTTGAAAATATGAATTGTCATTACCATTAACTCAAAGGATGTATCATATATACTTTAAATACAAACTATGATAGAAAATAATTTTTTTATTAATTTATAATCAAAATTATAAAATTGCCCTTAGAAGCGTATTACAAGTGACAACCAATCTGGTTTTTAGGGCACTCATCTAACAAACTTTCACTTGACCTAAAGCCAATTGGCTACAAATCTAAGTCCCATCTTCTCAAGGTGGGCTTTGATATTCTACTGGCTCAATGGCTTTGTCAGTGGGTCAGTCGCATTATCTATAGTGTCGACTTTCTTGACCTCGACGTATTCCTTCTCTTGGTAATCATGGATGAGGTGTTATCACCACTCGATGTGTTTGAATTTTTGATGAGACCTCAACTCCTTAGCTAGGGCTATGGCACCATTATTATCGTAGTACAAAAGGATAACATTTGATGGCATCACTTTAAGCTCTACAGCAAACTTCTTGTACTAGAATGCCTCCTTTGTAGCTTCCGACGTAGAGATATACTCTGCTTTCATGGTGGAATCTGCTATCACCATCTGCTTGAAATTTTTCCAACTGACAACACTACCATTATAAATAAACAAACTTTCAGATGCCGACTTTTGATCATCTATATCGGACATAAAATCAGAGTCTATATACCCCTGAACTTGGAGTTCTCCATTACCAAAGACTAGAAACATATCCTTAGTCCTTCTCAAGTACTTAAGGATACATTTCATAGAAGTTCAGTGCTCTTTGCCTGGATTCGACTGATACCTGCTCGTGATACTCACAGCATGGGAAATATCAGATCGTGTGCATAGCATGACATACATGAGGCTCCCTATTGCTGAAGCATAAGGATTCTTGCTCATGCATTCAGTCTTCTCAGGTGTGTTTGGACACATCTTCTTGGATAGATGAATACCATATCTGAAGGGCACCAATCCTCTCTTGGAGTTTTCCATGCTAAACCTCTTTAGCACCTCCTCTATGTACATCATCTATGAGAGACCCAACATTCTATTTGGTCTATCTCTATAGACCTTAATTTCTAGAATAAAGGATGTCTCTCCTAGGTCTTTCATGAAGAATTCTTTAGACAACCATATTTTGACTATGGTCAACATGAAAATATTATTCCCAATAAGGAGGATGTCATCCATGTATAGTACGAGAAAGATAACAACACTCCTACTGATCTTTTTGAAAACATAGGGCTCCTCCTCGTTCTTGATGAATCTAAATGATTTGATCACATCATTGAAATGAGCATTTCAGCTTCGAGATGCTTGCTTAGATCCATATATGGATCTTTGCAGCTTACAGACCTTGTGATCAGTATCACTGGATGTGAAATCCAACGACTTTTTCATATAAATATCTTCCTCAAAATATCTATTTAAGAATGTTATTTTCACGTCCATCTACCATATTTCATTATTAAAATAGGCTGCAACAACAAGCAATGTGTGGATGAATTTGAGCATGGCTACTAACGAAAAAGTATCTTGATAGTCAATGCCTTCGCACTGACTATACCCTTTCACTACTAGCCTTGCTTTGAATGTCTCTACATTCCCATCGGCATCTATCTTTCTCTTGAAGATCCATTTACACCTAATAGATACTATACCTTCAGGTGGATCTACCAAGGTCCAGATTTGGCTCGAGCGCATTGAGTCAATCTCTGACTTCATTACCTCTAACCATTTCTTGGAGTCGATATCTAATATTGCCTCATCATAGATTTTGGGATCATCACTACGAATCCCTTTTTCTATGAGGAACATTTTCTTTACGTCCTCTGAAATAGTACCTAAGTACCTTTCAGGGGGATAAAATTTTTTTTTGATCTATGATGTGGATGAGGTAGTGATTGGACTGGCTCAATCTAATTGGATTTTATAGGTTCTTTGGCTCGTGGCTCTTAAGAGACTTTCACCTTGAGTCTAATCTATTTTTCGATGCCACCATATTGAAATAGGCTGTAATAGCAAGCAATGTACAGATGGATTTGAGCATGGCTACTAGCGAGAAGGTATCCTAATAGTCAATGCCTTCACGCTGACTATATCCTTTCACCACTAACCTAGCCTTGAATGTCTTCATATTTCTATCTGTACCTATCTTTTTCTTATAGATCCATTTACACCCAATAGGTACTATACCTTCAGGTGGATCTACTAAGGTTCAGACTTGGTTCGAGCACATCAAGTCAATCTCTGACTTCATTTCCTCTAACCATTTCTTGGAGTCGATATCTAATATCGCCTCGTCATAGATTTTGGGATCATCACCATGAATGGCGAGCATAATGCCGGCAGCAATGAATGATGAGTTCAGCTGTAGGTTTGAAAACGCCAAGCTATAGGAGATGCTTCAAATGTTGAACGACTCCTTTGGCATGCCTGACGACGTTGAAAGGCACAAAATAAGTTATGCTATTTTCAACGCTCGGATGAGGGAAGGAGCCTCAGTCATCGATCATGTATTGTACATGATCGAGATGATCGAGCGCCTTAGCAAGCTGGGCTTTCCCCTGCACGAGCAAAAAATCCTAATACAATCTATGTATTTATACATAGCGATTAGGCCCAACCAAAAAACTCCCCAGCTAACCTAATATATGAAAGCACTCACCGAGCCCATATATACCCATGTCTTCCTTACTCTCATCCTCTGGATCTAGATCCGACCCATACATGAATTAGCCCCCTCAAGACCTCTCAAACTAGGCCTTAAGACCCCTAGGATCATCCCAGACCCTAGCCCAAAATAGATCCTTGCGTAACTCTGCCCGTGCATTGAGCCGGCTCAGTCTTAGCACTAAGCTGACTAAGTTCTATTGGGTCGGCTCAGTCTAAAACTGAGCCGACCCAGTCCTGTGCCGTGCCAATAGTCCCGAATGCACAGCTCTCTAATTTTCCTATGCTTTGAGACTTAGTCGACCCAATTTTGGACTGAGCCGACTAACCTATAGAAAATCTTCTTTCTACAGTCTTGATTTTCCAACTTTGATTTCTTGCTTCATCTTATGTCTCAGATCTCTGAAGCACCAATCAAGCCCCTGAAATCTTCGAAGCTAACCCCCTGACTCCTCCCATGGCCTTCCAAGGCTTAGGAGCACCATAAATCCTCACAATCTCCATCTTGGTGCCGCAAGCCTTGGCAAATACCTCGGTAATGATCTCTTGCACATTCTCACTATCCCTGCGTAGTCGACAGCACCTGTGCAAGCATCACCTCTGCCAATCCTCTTTAGATGTTGTGCACCCTTGAGGCCTTTGGGATGACCGCCTGCACTGCTGAAGACCTATGATTGTTTCTTGGCACCATCCTGAAATTATAGGATCCCTTCTGCTTAGTAGCTGCATCACCTTCTCTAGACTTTTCTAGAGAACCTATAGCATTCCTACACTAGCAGATGCTGTACCACCTGACACGATCTCCTCAGAGCTATGCTTGTCCACCTACACGTGCTACTCCACTTGGAACTATGCATCACCGATGCTCTGAACTCATGCTAAATTTTCTCTCCACTTGTGAAGCCACCACTACGGAGCTCCACCTATATCCGAAGTCTATCTGATGCCACAGAAGCCAACTCTATCATAGAGTCCCTCGAGGCCAACCACTCAATACTGCACTGCTGAGTCTGCCGCTGCACCTCGAACATCATTGCTGCCCCTTCGAACTCTCCACGCTCCGTGGACCCCTTTGAAGCTATCTTGGATACCTCGGTAATTCGTGGGCACCTCCAAAACTTAAGAGCTCATCCAACTCTTCTGAAACCAGTGACTGGACCTTAGAAAATTCCACCCTAGTCCTTTTCTTCTGCCCTTATACCAGCCATCACTTTAGTTGCGCTTAGAGAACCATCCTCCACCTAAACCGCGACTCTTCCTGATGCTCCTATAGAAGAAATCTGATCCATGATACTCCCGACTGCTAGAGTCCTCCTGGCGCTCCCTGAGACCCCCTAGCTCTTCCTGAGACCTACATCCAGTCTTCCTAAGATACCACTGACACTCTCTACTAAGATACACTCCTCGACTGCTGCACCATCGAGCCTCTCTCAGTCTCGTGCCTCCAAAAAAGCACTCCTACAGCACTCCAGCACTCCCTGACTCATCTCTGCACCGCTCTACAGCCGTCCAGTCCTAACCTACTAGACCTCCATGGATCATCCATCTCCATCACTCCCAAGGCTTCACAAATCCATGCTCTAATCAAACCACTGAATACATCTCCGACTACTTTTCTACCTTCTAGACATCGAAGGATGTATAGTTGCTTCTTCAGCCTTCCTTCGACTATTACCCCTTGAAAAATCTCTCTTCAATAGCCCTACACTGCCCATCTTCCTAGAGAACTCTGATGCTCTCTGCTAAGATACCTCTCTCAGCTGTTGCATCGTCGAGCCTCTCTCAGCCCTGCATCTTCAGAAAAGTGCTATGCAGCACTCCAATGCTTCCTGCCTATCACATAACCATCATACACACCGACCTTTCCACCAAGATCGATCAGCAAGTCATGCACCAAATCCATCCACCCCAAAAAAATTCCTTCCCATTAATCCTTTCAACCTCCACCTTTAACCTGCTGCTCCTGGTTGGCCAAATCACAGCAATAACAAGGTAGATTTGAGACATACCATGGAATCCTTATGTAGATTTTTTATTTTACTTTATATGACTTCTCCTTTCCTTCCATGCACCATCAAGCTCTAAAACTTGGCTCTGATACTATATTGTCGTCCATAATATTCTAGGCATTACCTAGCTCTGATACCAAATTATAGACCCATGTCTCCTATTCTCTCATCCTCTGGATCTAGACCTGATCCATATATGAATTAGCTTCCTTAAGATCTCTCAAATCAAGCCTTAAGACTCCTAGGATCATCCTAGATCCTAGCCCAAAATAGATCCTCGCGTAACTCTGCCCGCGCACTGAGCTGGCTCAGTCTCAGCACAGAGTCGGCTAAGTTCCATTGGATCGGCTCAGTTTCAAACTGAGCCGACCTAGTCTTGTGCCATGCCAGTAGTTTCAAATGTGCAACTCTCTATTTTGCCTGTGCTCTGAGACTTAGCCAACCCAGTTTTGGACTGAGCTGGCTAACATGTAGAAAATCTCCTCTCTATAGTCTTGATTCTCCGACTTTGGTTTCTTACTTTATTTTATATCTCAGGTCTCCGAAGCACTAACCAAGCTCCTAAAATCTCTGGAGCCAACCTCCTGACTCCTCCCGTGGCCTCTCAAGATTTGGGAGCACCATAAATCCTCACATTATATGCACCCAATTTCTAATTTAATTAGAAATTAAATAATATTTAAATTTAATTTAATCTAATTTAATTAGGCTTTTAGTTGGACTAAAATTATCTCTAATTGGGTTGCATTAGTTTTGATTTAATTGAGTTCAAATAATAAGTTGGATCAAGTCAAAACTAGAAGTCCTAGTGTGACTAGGATTTCTCCATCTTGCGCCATCTTGCTTTCCATGCACCCCCACACCAATTTCTTTGAAATTTTTATGAAAAATTTTATTTGTAGAGTGTATCCACACCTTTTTTATGTCTTCCATCTTTTTAGAAGGAAATTAATTATGAAATAGATCAAAACAAATAAGTTATTTTGACTTAGGACTCTATTAGATAGAGTTTGACATATCATCTTTTCTTATCTCTTTGAGGCACCAAACTACCTGATTTTTCTCTAATTTTTTCATGAAAAATAGAAAACTTTTGTGTGTGTATTCTCTGGAGTCTATGAAAATAATAAGGAGGGGGCATCCAAGAGTTTGGCGCCCCAATTCTTACTTAATTTAGACATGCCTTTCTAGGTATTTAACCTAGACAAGGACTGTATAATAACTCTCTATTTAAAGAAAGTTAGGGCATGAAATTTTTACAAATTTTTGACCTGAGAGAGAGAGAGTTTGGGCATGGAAACCTTGGGTGCTATGGGTCTTTGGGTGTTGGGCTTTGTAAAGGCACAAACCATTGTGTCTTGGTGACAGAAAAAGAAAGGAGAAGAAAGGGTTCTCCTCTAGAATTTTTAGTTCTCTTCTTTCTTTGGTTTTTGTGAGATTTTCAAAGAGTATTTTTTTCTTCCAAATCCTCCACATCTCCTCTAATTATTGAAAAGTCTAAGTTTTGAAGAAGAAGATTTGTGATCAACCATTGAAGAAGGATCAATGCAGTACTAGCATATTGTGCTAATTTTCAGTCACTGGACTTCAGATCAACGATTGAGGCTGTATGAATTTCTCATAGAAACTAGATATGTGTGCAGCTTGAAGTGATGACCTTAACCTTGGATTAGCAAGTTGAAGATCCCAACTTGCAAAAAGTAATAGAAATTTGATCTCTTTCTCCCACTAGAATAGATCTAATCTCGGTTTGATGTTGATATGATCAACATCATTATGTTTGTTTAATATTTAATTTTAGATTTATTTATATGCATAGATCATATTATTAGATCCTAGATTTAAAATTTAATTATATATTTTTAATAAATTAATATAATTAATTTATTACTTTTGCTGATCTATTTTGAAAAAGTTTCAAAATATCTACATGAAACACAAGATTTTTTTTTTCGATTGGTATTAGAGCCTAGGACTTTTATGACATAATTTTTATGCATATTTAGATTATTTATTTAGATTAGATCTAAATTATAATCTGATATTTAAATCTAAAATTAAATTAAAGATCATATGAATTGATTTATAAGATTGTCCTGCTGTAAAGTTTTCTCCTTACAGTGTAAAGGTTATCCTAGTTCATGTAGATCTAAAGTTAATCATAAATTTATTAGTTATGATCTAGATTAATTTATAATTTATTAGATTTAAAATTATTTAAATCTAAAAATAAATATTTTAGATTGTACGGACTGATCTTTTAAGATTATCCCGCTATAAGGTTTATCCCTTACAGTATAAAGGTTGTCCTAGTATGTACTGATCTAAAATCCTAATCATAAAATTTTAGATTTTATCTAAGAAATTTTATGATTTAATTAAAAATATTTTAATCTAATTTTTATGATCATAAATATGTTAGATTTGGTCTAAGATGATTTATGATTAATTAGAATTGAAATTATTTCTATTTGAATTATGTGAATATGTTTAGATTAGATTTAAAGTAGATTCATGTTTATATTATTTACATATTAATTATGAATTAAACATATAACTAGTTGGTAGAACTATGTTGTAAAAATATTTTACAAATACGAAAATTATTTTTGAAATATCGAACCTCAACCCTTAGCCCATAACTTAATTAAGAATTAAGAGTTGTTTGATTATGATCTAGGATTATGAATTGAAGATCCTGAGACACAAATCATAATATTTGGATTAATGGGTTAGTAAAAATTAGATTCATTAATTAGGTCAGACCTAAAGTTAGATTAAAAAATGAATTTAATTAGAGAATTGACTAAATCTAATCAATAGTTGTTTTAGATTAGGTCAAGGATTCTCTAGATCAATTATGATAGTTGTAGTTGGTCGAGTCCATGTCTTTAATGAGAACCAAAATAGACTTGATTCTTGGCTATGCAATCTAGCCTGAACTATTAGGTTGATCCAATAGAAATTAATTAACTAGTTAGTGTCTAAGGTAAGTCTGGCAATCCATACTGGTAGTCTTTAATTGGTAGCCTGCTTATTTGGTCATTTCTGATGGTGTCTAAGGCAAGCTTTGACAAACCCTCCCATCAATCTCACTTACCTGATCTTCTTGGTGAAATTATGTTTTGACTAGATTACTTGACAATTCAAATTGATCCATATCAACTTGGTAAATTAGTATGACTGATTTAGGTGCTCCTAGACTAGCCTATCAGTGGTCTCCCTTAATCTAACTTGATGAAGTCAGTGGAAGGATCATGATTAGCTAGTTCTTCTAACTCTTTTCTCTAAATTAAATTAACCAAATTTTTTAAAATTATTGGATTCTTAAAAATAAAATAGTTATAGTGATAACTAGATCATAGCCTCCCATTAAGTGAGTGATAATGAATTCATTAGTTGGATAATCATTGGAGGCCCAAAGGTCTGGTGCTTATTGACTAATGAAATTTTCATTCATAATATAATTTCTTGACTGCATCTCTTTAAATAGTGGTTAGGTTGATTAACCAAAGTTAGACTTAATTATTTATTATTTAGATGGATCAAGACCTAACCGAACCTTTTTAGTGGAGGCCAAAGTCTATTGATTAGGGATTGGGACAAAATTAAATTACTAGAAGTTGTTTAGAGACATAATTGGTTATGAACCTACCCTTAGATGTATATGGGTTGACTAACCAAAGTTGGGCTTGTCTGTAGTCTGTGTGGATTCTAGTATCCACTAAGAAATTAGGATAATTCCTCGAATTGGAGATAGAGGCTACCAATTTGAATAAAATAATAGGAGAACCTTATGATTAAAGTCCAAATATTTAGATTTAATAAATTATTTACTAATTAGATTTTAGTTTTTCTTCATATAGTTATGGCCACTTCTCTTTTTGTTGCCCAGCTTTCCAACCCAAGAGTGGGGGGGGGGTGTGAATTAGATTTTTAAAATTTTAAAGCTAATTTAGAGTTATAAAGATTATGTGATGATATGCAAGTGATATGTGATAGGTGTTTTAAGTGCAAGAAAGAAGTGAATGTCAAGAGAGTAAGTATATAATAATGTAAAGAGAGAGAGAGGGCAAGCACACTACAAACAAACAAGGTTTATAGTGATTCGGTGCCAACCTTACACCTACATCCACTTTTCAAGCTTCTACTTGAAAATTTAAATCCACTAAATGTATTCAAATTGAATATAACGTTGGAAACTTCCAACCCTAGCTATCCTAAGCTAGAACACTTAGTTCTCAGGTACAAGCCAATCCAATACAATCCTATTCAAGGTTAGGATCAATCTTTTCAAGTTTTGAAATCCTTCCAAAACTTAAAACAACTCAAAAAGTAGAGAATAAGAGTTTATGTCAATAAATATAACTCAAGCTTCTTAAATGAGCAAATAAAAGCTTTAAGAATACTTTACACAATAAAGAAGAAGCTTTTCTAATTTTTTTCAAGGTTGTTGAAGACTTGAATGAGCTTTTGAGGGGTTGGTGAGCTTGAAATGAAAGCTTCTTTGCTTGAAGAGGGCCTTTTGCTTAGGACTTAAATGAATACTTGAATCTCTTATTTTCTTTCCTCTTTTTTGAGCTTTTATATCTTCAATAAGTAGTAGAAAAAAATTTGGACAGGATTAGAGCCATTGGAGGGCTTTAAATGCACATTAAAAGCAGTCAAAATGCACTAAAAAATAGCCATTATAGGGGTCGACCTTGGGGTCATCTTCTGTGGCAGAAGTCAAGAAATGGCTAGTTTCTATTTTTTGGCTTGTAAAAATAGTAGAGGTGGACCCTGCCAGGGGTCGACCTCAAGGTCGTCCGCCAACGGTCGATCTTAAGGTCGTCCCCTTTGGTGTGCTAGCCAAAGAATAGCATGCCAATCACTCCCTTTTGATAGGGGTCAACCCTTTTTTTTAAATTAATTTTCTCTTAGTATATAAATCCAAAAAACATAAAATTATCTCTAATAGATCATAAATTTTTTGTTCTTGCTCTTGAGACTTTCAAAATAGAACTTGGTAAAATTATGATTTTGTCTCTGAAATACAATAAATCTTTTTCTAAGCTAAAATTATTAATAATTTTCTTAAATATTTTATAATCATCAAAATTAATTCTTGGAGCAACAATCTTTCTCTTTTTGATAATGGCAAAACACTTGAGCATAAGCAAAAGTAAAACATGTAGAAGCATTGATTAAGAGTTTCAAGTATTTGAAGGCACATGATACATCACTTATTTGAATATTATATTCAATTATTTAACTAACATGCATAAAAAGTTATGAGGAGCATCATGAGTAGCTTGACAATCAAATTTCTTGTTGCCTTTATCAATTTTGTTTCATAATTTTGCTTTGCTTATTGCCCAATTTTATTTCTCTACTCCCTTTTTTGACATCATCAATTAAGATCTTGAGAAATTTTAAAGAAAAAGAGAAAAACCCTCCTCCTTACATTTTGCCATATGTTTTTCTGTTAAAACAAGAATTTATAAAGAAAACAAGACATATACCAATCATATAGGCTAAGCAAGATAGCATTTACAGCATACTTTAATAGAAATTTAAATCATTCATAAGAGTTAATTCATCCAAATGATATCATCATATAGACATTTCACACACAACAAACTAGAACATAGAGTCATCAAAACCTATAAATGTTACAACATAAAACCACATAAGTCATCAATACATATAGAAGTCATGGGTATCCAAAAAATACAACTAACCATGATTTAATCACCAACACATATAGACAACTAAGAGATACAAGGCCCTAAACTAACACAAGGATGACTCAACTAGTCTAGCAGAGATCATGGCTGGATGCATCAAAATTAGATGAAGAGTCAGAAATGTGATGAGGAGTATCAGGATCAAAACTAGGAGCACATCCTCGACCATGACAATGTCTGCCATGGCCACGAGTAGAGGTGCGGGCTCGAGCAGCTGGATGAGACAGCCCAGGAGCCTGAGAAGAAATAGGTTGGGCAAGGAGAGCAATCTTGATGGTGTCTTAAGTGTCCCAAAGCTCTCGACATGGATTGCATAAGGCAACCGATTTGAGTGGAAACAGTCTCACTAGAATCTCTAAACTCTCTCCTCAAAAAATCAAAATCACCCTCCAGAATACCACGAAGTCTGGCTACCTTTACAGAAAAGTTTGATATCTCTGTGACATCTTCTTAAGGCTAGGGATGGGCCAGATCTAATACTTGCCTCTGAAGATATAATACCCTACTAGTCAGCCTCAAAATACATCCCTTGAGCTCCTCAATCCATGCAAATTGAGCAGAAAGCATCTAAAAAATAGCACAGACATGAGGGATCAAATTCTGATCAGATGGTGGAACAAAATGAGAACTCTCCCCCTGAGTAGAACTGGCCATCTATCGAGATAGAAGATCTGCCATCCATTGAGATAAGATGTTAGCAATCAGCTAAAACATCTGGTCGACAATCATCTTGAGCTGATCATCTAAAAATCTAGCAACTATATCTTTGCTCCTTGATGGTGGTACTGGTGCATCCCTCCTCACTGACTCTGAGGGACCAGTCTCATGATCAGATATGAACTGAATATCAGAAGATGCTCTATGATCACGAGGAGGTGAAGACGGTCCCTCCTCTACTCTCTCCTCCTCTACTCTCTCCTCTTCCTCCTCAACACCCTTTGACCAACCACCATCAGTCTTTGAAAATTCCATGCAGTGCAGTGTGTGGCGATTGATGGATCAGTATGTGATAATCTGATGACTGCTTCCCCCTCAAAATAGACTTCGAACCTCCTAAAGACTAATGTAAGGGCCATACCATAAGACAAGTGAGCCTTAGATCTATTTAGTGTCTTCCTCATGGCCTCAATCATCAAAACAGGAAGGTTTAGGGGGGTCTCAATGATCACATGATACATAATGCATATGTCCCTACCAGATAAGAGATCATGTCTACCACTCCTAGGAACAAATAACTTGGTCACCATGTGATGCAGCAGTCTCAACTCCATAGAAAGAATCTTAGCTTCTAATTTGTTTAAATTTCCTTCCGAAAATAGCTCTCAATCACTCTTCCTTATGAGTAAGTTCCATTTCTTTGTATCCATCATAAGATAAATGTAAAATTTCTCCTAAATGGACTGGATCAAGTATAATCTCAATACCTTTAACAAATGATTTTACTGTTCCATTGGAGTAACTTAGATTTAGGTAAAATTTTCTGACCAAATCAACATAAGTAGCTTCCTTCAACTTACAGTAAAAATTCCATCCTTGACTCTTAATTTTTGAAACAATAGAAAACCCCTCTTTCTCAAAGAATCCAAAGTCTATATTCTTCCCTGGTTCAACTCTTCGATCGGAAAGGGGGACCTTACTTGGAGTGAGAGGGGATGGTGAGGAAGCTGGAGCAGGGGTTGGAGCTGGAGAGGGCTCGGCTACCATCCTTTTTTGGCGAGCTTCTTCCTTTAGGCTACGGATGGACTTTCTTCTTTGCGGCAACTTTGTCTTGGGCGCCATTCCAACCAAAAAAGACTTGCTATAGATTCAAGACACTCAAGAGAGGTACAGTGGAAGTGGTTTTTGGAGGGAGAGAGGAGATTTGGAGGAGAATGGCCGATGGTGGATTTTTGGGGCAAGGGTTTGTTGGAGCTTTGAATCCCACCCAAAATGGAAAAAAATGGAGAGGGATTTGGCTTCCTTAGTGGCGATTTGGAGGGGAGAATCCCGTGGAATGGAGAGTTTGGTGAGTATTTTGCCGATTTTGGGAAAAAGAAAAAGAGGGATTTTGGCCTGGTTGTGATGGTGAATAGAGAAAGAAGAAGGGTCGGCTTGTTCAGTTGAAGTAATTTCCAAATAAACTAAGCTGCCCAAAGGGTTAAGTGAAAATTGACTAAAATATCTTAGGGTTGGCCTCTAGGTCGACCCATGGCATAGAAAAATCCAAAAAATAATGAAAAAATTAAAAAAAATATGAAACTTCAAGGGCAGAACTTTATTTATGAAATTGATCAATGGAAGTATAAATTTGAGCTGTTTAAAGGTTGAAAGATGAGAATTAAGCTCAAGATTTGGTTCAAGGTAATTTTGATAGAAATGAACTTGGAATCATAAAGATGTTTAGGTTAATGGATCAAGAATTCCTAATTCTTTTCTAATTTCACAAAATCTATCCTCACTTAAGGCTTTTGTAAATATGTCAGCCAATTATTTTTTAGTACAAATATTATCAAGAAATATGTCATTATTTTGGACATGTTCTCTTATAAAATGATGCCTAATTTTAATATGTTTTGACCTAGAGTGTTTAATTGGATTTTTAGTTAAATTAATGGTACTAGAATTATCATATCTTATGAAAGTTTTGTTAAGTTTGATACCAAAGTCTTCAAGTTGTTGCTTAATCCACAAGATTTATGCACAGCAACTTTCGGCTGCAATGTATTCAGCCTCGGCTATAGACAGTGCTACCAAATTTTGCTTCTTTTTAAATCAAGAGATTAAGTTAACTCCTAAAAATTGGCAAGTTCCACTAATTCTTTTTGTCTAATTTAAATTCGATAAAATCTGCATCTGAATACCCTATTAGGTTAATTGAATAATTTTTTTAATACCATAACCCTAAGATTTTAGTTCCTTTTAAGTACTTAAAATTTTTTTTAACAGCATTTAAATGTGATTCTTTTGGATTAGATTGAAAACGGGCATATAAGCATATACTAAATATTATATCTAGTCTACTAGCAGTTAAATATGATAAAGAACCAATCATGCCTCTATATAATTTCTGATCAGTACTTTTACCTCCTTCATCCTTGTCAAGTTTACATGATGGACTCATGGGGGTGCCAATGGTTTAGGAGCTCTCCATCCCCAATCTTTCGAGTAGCTCTCTTATGTACCTACTTTAAGTGATGGAGATCCCCTCCCTTGTTTATTTGATTTAAAGTTCGAGGAAGAATGTTAGTTCACCCATCATGCACATCTCAAACTCCCCCTACATGAGCTTAGCAAAATCTTGACAAAAAATTTCATTAGTAGATCCAAATATGATATCATCAATATATATTTGTATAACTAAGATATCATCATGATCCTTTTTAATGAAAAAGATTGTATCTATATTTCTTTTTGAAAAGCTATTATTGAGCAAGAATTTACTTAACCTTTCATACCAAGCCCTAGGTGCTTATTTTAAACCATATAAAGCTTTGTTTAATTTGAAAATATGATTAGAAAAGGCATGGTTTTCAAAACTGGAAGGTTATTCTACATAAACTTCTTCAGCAATATATTCATTTAAGAAAGCACTTTTAGCATTCATTTAAAATAGCTTAAAATTCATAAAGCATGCATAAGCAAGTAAAAGTCTAATTGCTTCTAGTCTAGTAACAGGTGCAAAGGTCTCATCAAAATTAATTTTCTCTTCTTGATTATAATCCTTTGTAACTAATCTTACTTTATTCTTAATTATATTTTCATTTTTATCCAATTTATTCCTATATACTCATTTTGTACCAATTATTGGATGATGTTTAAGTCTTGATACTAAGGCCCATATATTATTTCTTTCAAATTGATTAAGTTTCTCTTGCATTGTATTTATCCAATTATAATCTTTTTCAGCTTCATCTATAGTTTTAGGTTGAAAATAAGAAACAAATGCAAAATGATTGTATGCATCTCTAAGTGAAGAACGAGTTCTTATCCCATGTGTAGGATCACCAATAATTAATTCTTTGGGGTGATTGTGGTCATACCTCCATTCTTTTGGTAGATCATTTGTATGTTGAGGTTGTTCATATTGTTCTTCACCTTCATCCTCTTGTTTGTTCTCATATTCTTCTTCATTTTGAATTGTTGAGTCCTTTAGGATGAGCTCCTTCATCCCATCTATAATAGGACCTACATCATTAATACCTTCACGCTTCCTTGATGAAAAATCATTAGTTTCATCAAAAACAACATGTATTGACTCTACTACTAAAGATCTTTTGTTAAAAACTCTAAATGCTTTGCTAGAGGAGGAATAACCAAGAAAAATATCTTCATCATATTTTGCATCAAATTTTCCTAATCTCTCTTTATCATTGTTCAAAACAAAATATTGGCAACCAAAAATATAAAAATATGCAATGTTTGGTTTTCTTTCTTTCCAAAGCTCATAGGGCATTTTCTTCAAAATTGGTCTAATTAAAGCATGATTTAAGATGTAGCATGCCATGTTAATTACTTCTACCCAAAAGTATCTTGAGAGGTTGCTTTTGTTGTGGTATCAACTCGCTCTGATACCAAACTATTAGGATATCAGCTACTTTGATACTGCTTGTTAAGGATCTAATACCAAATTATTACAGCAAGAAGGAAGAAATAAAATAAAAAAATAATCAAGTACATAGATCAGCCTAAAGGCTTGCCTCCATGGAAATGCAAAGCTTCACTATGAAAAAAATAGGTACAAGAGGAGAACATCCACTCTCAACTCACCGTACATAAATCTTTTTTAACTAAAAACTATCCTTATAAAAGCTCTCTCAGAATCTCAAGAAGATCCACAGAAGCTACAAGATGCTCTACCCTCATAGCCTCCTCACCGGATGCTATGCACCTATTGCTTCTCTCTCTTGTGGGCTGTACGTACTTGACGCTCTATCAAGCTTTTTTCGGTGGCTGCCTGAGCCTCTTTACTTGCCTCTCATGCCACAAGCACCACCTATTTTGCTTCACAGCACCTCAATCCTTTAAATCAGATGAGAATCCTCTTTTCAGTAGTTTACAGGAGTCTAATAGGGCTCATTCTCCTAATATGAGTTAAACATGTCCTTGATGGAGTCTTGAAATATTTTTTGACCTTCAGATCATGACCGCAACCATCCATGATCACTGGATCCTGTGTGAAGGGAAATCCTAATTTTTCGAACCAGGTTCGTTTAGATCTGATCGGATCAAGAGATATATTTCAAAAATTTTTCTCTTTGATCTAGATCAAATCTAGGATGTTTCAGATCTAATCTTTATTATTTTAATAATTAAAATAAATTTATATAAATTAAATTTAATTTAATTTATCTTGACGTAGGGTAATCCTATTACCCGTTGATGATCTTCTATAAGCAGCGGAAGGTTCTGGATCTAGCCACGCAAGTGCCTGGCCTCTACCGGTATCTACTCAGGCTGGATCTAGAGATCCTCTTCTTCTCTATCACATCTCTAAAAATTAAATTTAGATCTAATTTGGAGGATCTTCAAAATACCTTACGAAGATCAGCAGTTGTCCTTTGCAGCAGCGCAGCCTTCTAGCTTTCTATTATCTTTCTCTCGGCTGGATTGCACCAACCAAGATCCCAAACTACTTTGGGCGTGGAGAGGAGAGGGAGAAGATGGGCTTGGCATGGAGGAGGAGGAGAGAACCAGCCTTAGGGCATGAGATTTTCAATTTTTTTTTTTTTGAGTTGGGCGCAGGGTCTTATTTATAGACTATGCGTGATCCAACTCCTCTTCTTCCCAACCAATCACAACTCTTTGTGAAATTAGATCTAAATCTGATTGGTGGAAATAGAGTCCCTTGGATTCCTCCTTAGATGGTGCCTAAGACCAGTCAAACTTGGTTCTTAGGAAGAAGTCTAATTGGAATCCAAAAAGGAGATGGAGTCCTTGTCCAATAGGGACTCCTGGGCGCCTCAAGCTTGGGCACACGCCAAGGGTGGCGTGCGCCCTCCTCCTTGCCAGGTTCTGGTAGGGGGACAAGCCCCCACCAGCTCTCCAATAGGTGCGTGACACATGGACAAAAGTCAAAGTGTCAATGGTCAACATTTGACCAGTCAAAGGTCAACTTTTGACCAAAGTCAAAGGACGAGAAATGGCAGGTGACCAAAAATGGCAGGTATTATCTTACAAAATAAGACAACCCTTTTCTAACTTGGACAAGCTCCTAGTCAGACCAAGTGAAGGCCTCTGATTGAGCACAAACTCCTTTGGCTCAGTCAGGACAACTATTTATGATAGTAAAAGAAGAACGTTAGGTTCAATCGAGTGCTAGCACGATTTCCTTGAACCTAATTGAATCTTCATTCAGATCAATTGAACTGGATCAGTTCAATTGATGATCACCAGATTCAAACCCTTGTTTGTGTGACCCAGTTAGGTTCAGTTCTATATGGTAATGGGATATGTCATGATCTCTATCATCGACATCATCGAAACTCCTTTCGATGGATCAGAACTCTTCTGATTCGAACAGCTAGAATGATCGATCATCTAAATCATTCTAATTGCTCCCAAAATCCACCAGTGACACCTAGCAGTATATGGTGGCAACCCATCAGAGCTGAATGCGAACCTCTTGGTGCAGCTACCTGTGTGATTAAGTTCTTCTATCTTGAGCCCCGATCAGATTAGGGTTAAGGTGAACTCGTCAAACCCTAGTCTCTGTCATATGATGTAATCATTCGATTCGAGTCCGATGTGAAAATCTAAATAGAAACTCTTTCTATTATTTCACTCTGCCATGGCCATGGGCTTCTGGACTTGATTCTCATGATCATCATAGGGCTGCTCCTCTACCACCGAGGTAGATAGATTCCATCTTGATGCAATCCAGTTCCTACAATGAACATGCTATAGCCAACATACACCTCAGGGTTCCGAATGGCTAGGAGATCGAGTAATGGTGTAGTCAAACTATAACACCCTCAAGGTGAACTACGATGCACCTCAGGTCAAAGAACCAGACACACTACTGCAGCATCGAGTCAGTCATTGACGAGAAGGTAGACTTCCTAATGACTACTCGAGGTGGTCACGCTCAGTGCCCTCGTTCTCTAACGAGTACCTGTACTCTCGCTCCGGTGTCTCCACACCGTAGACTCAAGACTCATCTACTAAAGAGAAGCGATTGTACACCAACCTTCCGGATCAATCACCATCCTCGTGATGATCCTATGGTCGGAAGCATTTTATGAGTTAATAATGATTATTCATGTCTTAAATTTTCAACTCTTGAAAATATGAATTATCATTACCATTAACTCAAAGGATGTATCACAGACACTAAATACACATATGTGATAGAAAATAACCCATTTTATTGATTATAGTCAAAATTACAATTTTGCCCCTAGAAGTGTATTACAAGTGTCAGCCAATTCTGGCTTCTAGGGCACATATATCTAACAATCTCCCACTTGTCCTAAAGCCAATTGGCTACAAGTCTAAGTCCCATCTTCTCAAGGTGGGCTTCGAATCTTCTGTTGGCCCAACGGCTTTGTAAGTGGGTCTGCCACATTGTCTGTGGAGTCGACTCTCTTGACCTCGACGTAACCCTTCTCGAGGTAATCGCGGATGAGGTGGTATCGCCGCTCAATGTGCTTGGATTTCTGGTGAGACCTTCGGCTCCTTAGCAAGGGCTATGGCGCCATTGTTGTCGCAGTATAGAGGAATGGCATCTGATGGCATTACTCTAATTTCTACAGCAAACTTCTTATACCAGAATGCTTCCTTTGCAGCCTCTGATGCAGCGATATATTCTGCTTCCATGGTGGAATCTGCTATCATGATTTGCTTGGAACTCTTCCAGCTGACAGCACCACCATTGCACACAAACAGACTCCCAGATGTCGACTTTCGATCATCTACATCGGACATGAAATCCGAGTCTGTGTATCCCTGGACTTGGAGTTCTCCATTACCAAAGACCAACATCATATCCTTAGTTCTTCTCAAGTACTTAAGGATACATTTCATAGAAGTCCAGTGTTCTTCACCTGGATTTGACTGATATCTGCTTGTGACACTCACAGCATGGGCTATATCAGGTCGTGTACATAGCATGGCATACATGAGGCTCCCTATTGCAGAAGCATAAGGGATCTTGCTCATGCGTTCTATTTCCTCAGGTGTGCTAGGGCACATCTTCTTGGAAAGATGAATACCATGTCTGAAGGATATTAAACCCCTCTTAGAGTTTTCCATACTAAACCTCTTTAGTACTTTCCTCTATGTACATCTTCTGTGAAAGTCCTAGCATCCTATTCGGTCTATCCCTATAGACCTTAATTCCTAGAATAAAGGATGCTTCACCTAGGTCTTTCATGGAGAATTCCTTGGACAACCATATTTTGACTGTCGTCATCATGGGAATATCATTCCCAATAAGGAGGATGTCATCCACGTACAATACGAGAAAGACAACAGCGCTCCCACTGACCCTTTTGAAGACACATGGTTCCTCTTCATTTTTGATGAAACCAAACTTTTTGATCACATCATTGAAATGAGTGTTCCAGCTCCGAGATGCTTGCTTAAGTCCATATATGGACCTTTGCAGCTTGCAAACCTTGTGATCAGTATCACTGGATGTGAAACCTAGCGGCTGTTCCATATAGATATCTTCCTCAAGATATTCATTTAAGAATGCCGTTTTCACGTCCATTTGCCATATTTCATAATCGAAATAGGCTGCAATGGCAAGCAATGTGCGGATGGAATTTTAGCATAGCCACTGGAAAAAGGTATCCTGATAGTCAATGCCTTCGCGTTGACTATAACCTTTTGCCACTAGTCTAGCCTTGAATGTCTCCACATTCCCATCTGCACCAATCTTTCTCTTGAAGATCCATTTACACCCAATAGGTACTATACCTTCTGGTGGATCTACCAAGGTCCAGACTTGGTTTGAGTGCATCGAGTCAATTTCTGACTGCATTGCCTCTAGCCATTTCTCGAAGTCGATATCTGATATCGCCTCGTTGTAGGTTTTGGGATCATCACCATGAGCACCATTACCTATGAGGAACATTTCCTCTACTTTCTCTGAAATAATACCTAAGTATCTTTCAGGAGGACGAAAAACTCTTTCCGATCTACGAGGTGGAGGAGGTAGTGTTCTTATTGGCTCAACCTGATTTGGTTCCAATTGGTCCTTAGCTCATTGTACTTGTGAGACTTTCTCATCAAGCTTGATTTGCTTTTCAATGCCGCTATCTTAAATAAACTATTTTTCAAGAAAGATGGCATGTCGACTCACAATCACATTGTGGTCTTCTGGAATGTAGAAATAGTATCCTAATGACTCTTTAGGATATCCTATGAATCGAGCTCTGAAGGACCTAAACTCTAACTTGTCCGCTTGTTGTCTTTTGACATGAGCCGGACAACCCCAAATTCTGAGATGACTCAGACTTGGTTTCTTACCATGCCATATCTCATACGGTGTGGTAGGAACGATTTTAGAGGAAACCCTATTTAGTAGATAAATTGAAGTTAACAATGAATGTTCCCAAAAAAAATCAGGAAGGTCTGTGAAGCTCATCATGGATCGAACCATATCCAATAGTCCGATTTCTCCATTCTAAAATCCCGTTGAGTTGAGGTGTTCTTGGTGGAGTCCATTGAGAGACTATGCCATTTTTCTTGAGATAGTCTAGAAATTCTCGGCTAAGGTATTCACCTCCTCGATCTAATCGAAGATCCTTAATGGGTTTTCCAATTTATTTTTCTACTTCATGTCTGCATTCTTTGAACTTTTCAAAAGCTTCAGACTTATGTCTCATAAGATACACATACCCATATCTAGATAGATCATCGATAAAGGTGATGAAGTAGATAAAATTGCCTCTAGCTGGCACATTAAATGGACCGCACACATCAGTATATACTAGGGTAAGGAGATCTGTGGCCCTTTCCCCATGTCCTACAAAAGGGAGTTTAGTTATTTTGCCTTGAAGACAAGATTCACAAGTTGGATATGACTCTGGAGATCCTCTTCTTCTCTATCACATCTCTAAAAATTAAATCTGCATCTAATTTGGAGGATCTTCAAAATACCTTTCGAAGATCAGCAGTTGTCCTTTGCAGCAGCACAGCCTTCTAGCTTTCTGTCACCTTTCACTCGTCTGGATTGCACCAACCAAGATCCCAAACTACTTTGGGCGTGGAGAGGAGAGGGAGATGATGGGCTTGGCATGGAGGAGGAGGAGAGAACTAGCCTTGGGGTGTGGGATTTTCAATTTCTTTTTTTTTAAGTTGGGCGCAGGGTCTTATTTATAGACTATGTGTGATCCAACTCCTCTTCTTCCCAACCAATCACAATCCTTTGTGAAATCAAATCTAAATCTGATTGGTGAAAATAGAGTCCCTTGGATTCCTCCTTAGATGGCACCTAAGACCAATCAAACTTGATTCTTAGGAGGAGTCTAATTGAAATCCAAAATGGAGATGGAGTCCCAATCCAACAGGGACTCCTGGGCGCCTCCAGCTTGGGCACACGCCAAGGGTGGCGTGCGCCCTCCTCCTTGCTAGGTTCTAGCAGGGGGACAAGCCCCCATCAGCTCTTCAATAGGTGCGTGATATATGGATAAAAGTCAAAGTGTCAATGGTCAACATTTGACCAGTCAAAGGTCAACTTTTGACCAAAGTCAAAGGACGAGAAATAGCAGATGACTAAAAATGGTAGGTATTATCTTACAAAATAAGATAACCCTTTTCTGACCTGGACAAGCTCCATTCAGACCAAGTGAAGGCCTCTGATCGAGCACAAACTCTTTTGGCTCAGTCAGGACAACTATTTATGATAGTAAAAGAAGAATGTTAGGTTCAATCGAGTGCTAGCACGATTTCTTTGAACCTATTTGTATCTCATTCAGATCAATTGAACTAGATCAGTTCAATTGATGATCACTAGAATCAAACCCTTGTTTGTGTAACCTAGTTAGGTTCAGTTCTGTATGGTAATGGGATATGTCATGATCTCTATCATCGACATCATCGAAACTCCTTTCGATGGATCAGAACTCTTCTGATTCGAACAGCTAGAATGATCGATCATCTAAATCATTCTAATTGCTCCCAAAATCCACCAATGACACCTAGTAGTATATGGTGGCAACCCATCAGAGCTGAATGCGAACCTCTTGATGCAGCTATTTATGTGATTAAGTTCTTCTATCTTAAGCTCCGATCAGATTAGAGTTTAGGTGAACTCGTCAAACCCTAGTCTCTATCATATGATGTAATCATTCGATTCGAGTCCGATGTGAAAACCTAAATAGAAACTCTTTCTATTATTTCACTCTGCCATGGCCATGGGCTTCTGGACTTGATTCTCATGATCATCATAGGGCTACTCCTTTACCATCGAGGTAGATAGATTCCATCTTGATGCTATCCAATTCTTACAATGAACATGCTATAGCCAACATACACCTCAGGGTTCCGAATGGCTAGGAGACCGAGTAATGGTGTAAGCAAACTATAACACCCTCAAGGTGAACTATCGATACACCTTAGGTCAAAGAACCAGACACACTACCGCAGCATCGAATCAGTCATTGACGAGAAGGTAGACTTCCTAATGACTACTCGAGGTGGTCATGCTCAGTGTCCTCGTTCTCTATCGAGTACCTGCACTTTCGCTCCAGTGTCTCCACATCGTAGACTCAAGACTCATCTACTAAAGAGAAGCGGTTGTACGCCAACCTTCCGAATCAATCACCATCCTCGTGATGATCGTATGGTCGGAAGCATTTTATGAGTTAATAATGATTATTCATATCTTAAATTTTCAACTCTTGAAAATATGAATTATCATTACCATTAACTCAAAGGATATATCACAGACACTAAATACACATATGTGATAGAAAATAACCCATTTTATTGATTATAATCAAAATTATAATTTTGCCCCTAGAAGTATATTATAAGTGTCAGCCCATTCTGGCTTCTAGGGCACATATATCTAACACTATGATCCATGTGCAACTCTCTTAGACCTCTTGGATTAATCACAATCTGAGTCCAAATAAAAAAAATCCTATCGTATTCTATTCGCCTCCATCGAGCCGACTCGGTCAAGGGTCAAGCTGGCTCGACTACATCTCGCCTGGACTCTTACTATCTGTTTGCCTGAGAGAGCCATCTCAGCTATGGTTCAAGCCAACTCAATCTCAATCCGAGCCGGCTTGACTGCATATCAGAGCCAGCCCAACTGCTGTGCTGAAAATTGATTCTCTTCTTGCCGTGGATCAAATTCGAGGCATCAAATCCTAACAATCACCCCCTCGCCTCAACATTCAGCCTCCACTGACTTTGAGAGCATATGATCCATCTTGCTCCCATGCCCTGGGGCATGCTTACTGATCATAGATAGGCAAACGTGGGAGTTGAGCCAGGTCGCTCGATCCCACCTCTATCATGGGCTGTATCCACTTTGACCAAAGACCTACTCGAGGAATTCTCCTACGATAATAGAAACTTTACTCTATGACATCGCCTCTCATCCTTTCGAGTCTCCCATCTCGTGCCCGATCCATCTCCACCTAAAGCCCCACCTCGCACTGGACTCCCTCTAGCTCCTGAAGCTCCACCTCGCACTGGGCTTCCTACCATATAGTAATATCCTCTTGTCTTCTTTTTTTCCTCCAATATCATCCTATCACCATGCATGACCTTCAGAATTCCATCACCAACAACCCACCTATAGCCGTTTAAATTCAATCTGCTTAGTGAGATAAGATTCCGCTTGAAATCAGGTATGTATCGAACCTCCTCTAATCTCCTCAATGCACCATCATGTGTCTTTCAGCTGACTATTTCAATGCCTCTGATCACACAGCTCGATCAATCTAGCAGATAAACAATGCCATCACTACTCTTCACTGAGTCAAATTACTCCTTTCTGCAATAAACATGATATGTGCATGCAGAATCTAAAATCCACTACTGGAAAGAACTAGATACCTCATCAGATATCTTTAGGACATCATCCTCTGACTCGCTACTGGCCATCACTATAGTAGCCCTCATCCAATCCTTGAGTTATGGGCAATCCTTGACTTAATGCTTCAACTCATCGTACCTATAGTATCTGATTTTGCTAGGATCCCCTATCTTGGACTTGGATCAATCTCCTTGCGATCCTCTGTTGCTCTGCCTATTGCCTCTTATTCCTTCAAAAACTTTCAAAGCTGAGCTGCCACCATCTGAGCTCGAAGCTGGGTTCTCCCTCTAGAAAATTTGATTCTAGAGTATCACTGCAGTGACCTTATCCATCTTGATGGTGCTCTTTTTCACTAGAAGAGCAGTCACCAAAACTCATACGAAGGAGGGAGCGATGCTAGCAAGACCAACGTCCTAGTTTTCTCTTCAACTTTTTCACCAATGCTGAGGAGGTCAGTGAGGATCTTTTGAAAGTTGGATAGATGCTCCTACGTGCTCTGTTCTTCATCTATCTATAGCTGGTAGAATTGCCTCCAAAGAAATAGCATGTTGATGAGCGACTTCACCATGTATAACTCCTCGAGCTTCGATCATAGTGCCATCGGAGAAGTCTCATCGAGTACATGGATCACCACATCATTCGCTAGGTACAAGTGGATCGTGCTCACCACCTGCATCTAGATCCGCTTCCAATCCTCTATGATGGCTGACATCTCATCATATAAGAGAACATCGATCAATTCATGTTGGATGAGGACATCTTTTATCTTTGCTTGCCATAAAAAAAAATTATCCTTTCCATCAAACCTGTTGATCTTCATCTTGATTGTGCTTGTCTTCTTTATATTCTTTAATCTCTATCCACTGCTATAATCTACGCTCTAATACTATCTGGCTCTGATATCAATTATTATGGTATCAACTTGCTCTAATACCAAACTGTTGGAATATCAACTACTCTAATACCACTTGTTAAGAATCTAGTATAAAATTATTATGGTAGAAAAAAAATAAAATAAAAAAATAATCAAGTATGTAGATCAGCCTAAAGGCTCGCCTTCATAGGGCATGCAAAGCTTCACTATGAAAGAAAAAAATATGTACAAGAGGAGAACACCCACTCTCAACTCACCGTACATAAATCTCTTTTAACTAGAAACTATCCTCATAAAAGCTCTTTCAAAATTTTAAGGAGATCCACAGAAGCTATAAGATGCTCTACCCTCATAGCCACCTCGTCGGATGCTATGCACCTATTGCTTTTCTCTCTCATGGGCTGTACGTACTCGATGCTCTACTAAGCTTCTCTAGATGGCTGTCCGAGCCTCTCTATGTGTCTCTCATACCAGACGCACCATCTATTTTGCTCCACAGCACCTCAATCCGTTAAATAGGATGAGAATCCTCTTCTCAGTAGTTTACAGGAGTCATAATAGAATTCGTTCTCCTAATATGAGTCGAACATATCCTTAATGGAGTCTTGAAATATTTTTCGACCTTTAGATCATCACCATAACCCTCCATAGGCATTAGATCCTATGGTCCACATGCAACTCCTGTAGACCCCTTGGATTAATCACAATCTGAGTCTAAATAGAAAAAACCCCATTATGTTCTGTTTGCCTCCATCAAGTTGGCTTGGTCAGGGATCGAGCTGGCTCGACTACATCTCGCCCAGACTCCTACTGTTTGTCTGCCTGAGAGAGCTGACTCGACTGTGGTTCGAGCCGACTCGATCTCAATCTGAGCCGGCCCGACTGCATATCAGAGCCGGTCCAACTACTATGCTAAAAATTGATTCTCTTCTTGCTGTGGATCAAATTCGAGGCATCAAATCCTAACAGCTTTCACATAACTTGGTACAGGCTATTTCTTCTATTATTTTATTTTTTCTTTCTACTATCCCATTTTATTGAGATGTTCTAGGTGTTGAAAAATTATGGTTTATACCTTTTTCATCACATAATTTTTCAAAATCTTGATTTTCAAAATTGATTCTATAATTACTTCGAATACTTTGAATTAAAAAATCTTTTTTATTTATAATTTTTTGATAAAATTTTGAAGAAACATGAAAAGTTTTATCCTTATGTGCCAAAAAGAAAATCCATGTAAAATAAAAAAAGTCATCGATAATAACAAAACCGTAATGCTTTTTACCTAAGCTTATAGTTCTTGTAGGACCGAACAAATCCATGTGCAATAATTCTAATAGCCTAGAAGTTGAAACAATGTTCTTGGATTTGAATGAAACTCTTGTTTATTTACCTAGTTGGCATGTATCATAAATCTTATCTTTTTTAAAATTTAATTTTAGTAAATGAATAACTAATTCTTTTTTAATAAGCTTTGAAAGTGAATGCATGCTAATATGTGCAAGCCTACGATGCCAGAACCAACTAGTCCTATTAATTTTGGCATTCATAGCTACTAGACATTGCATGTTTATCATGGAAAGATCATTCAAATCTACCATATAAATATTACCATGCCTATGTCCAACAAACTTAATGCCATCATCATGGGGAATAGTTACATTGCACAATGATGATTCAAAAATAACTTTGTAACCTTATCATAAAATTGACTAATGCTTAAGAGATTGTGTTTCAAACTATCTACTAATAAAATATTTTTAATATACTTAGAGGGAGTGATACCAATGTTACCTATTGGTGCAAAATTTGATCATCATCAAAGGAGCACTGGAGTCGGAGAAGATGAGGTCACTGTCGATGACTTGCAAGACAAGTCTCATCCAGAGCCTAGGGTGGGTGGCTCCGGCAAGACCCTTCGATGATCAAGTCTGATTTTTTGGCCAACAGAAATGGAGTACTCAGTAGAAAAAATTGCAGAGTATCGAGAAGGAGAAGAGAGCTAAAAGAAAATATATCTGGAGGGTTCCTTTTATAGATAGAGCCTATAACAAACTGATAGCGACAATCATAACTATCAGATGGTGGGCCGCTCGAAACCACGTGAAGTTTATTATGGGAGGTAGTGTCTGTTGTTGTGGTGTGCCAGTCCATTGGGATTTAATAGTCGAAGTTCGGAGGAGTAGACATCAGTTGGTGATGAATCTTTGAGTTACATCAATACCAAAGGAGTTCGAACTCCTCTTAGATAGTCTGTAGGTGAGTTGATTCATGTCATGTGTGGAGCCAGGTTCGTGCGGAGACCATCCTAGATGATTGCAGGAAGTTCGACTATTAGAGAAGTCCAGAAGGAGTTCGGTTGTTAGAGGAATCCGAAAGAAGTTCGACTGCTGGAGGACTCCGGGAGAAGTTCGTGATTGAAGCTCTCCTGCGATTATGAGTTACACCTGGCTGAGCACCAAACCGAACTTCGACGGGAGTAAGATTTACCCCCAACAATAATCTTCCTACTTTCGAGTTCGCGATTCGAAGGAAGGAAGTAAAAAGACGACTGCCGAAGTTCCTTCCTAGGCTTCCATCTTGTTGGGACGAGATATTTTGGTGTTTACCACATTGGCACCAAAATTTTTCAAATCTAAAATAAGTCCGAAAAGATTGCCCTTCATTTCTCCCACCAAAACTCTGCCCCACGATGGGTGCCATAAAGACTCCGCCCACCACCATTTTTCTATCATGATGAGTGGGACACATGGTGCACGCTGATCGATTGAAGTTGATCCACGATCATAACTACCTCGGGTTACTTCTGACTATTTAAGATCTTCTTCCTTTACCTAGAAGTCATTCCTGCCCGAGTCTTCTCCTTTCATCAGCCCCCGTTCATCCTTTTCCCAAGGGTCTTAACCTTCTCCCTTGCTTTTCTAAGCTCCGAACATCCTTTCGATTGGTTTTCATCGCATCCATCATCCTTTCATTCTTCCTAGATAGTTTAGATCAATTTTCTAACCCTTCTCTTAGGTTATTCATGCTTTTCATTTCTGGCTTTTGCTTCCCTAATTTTTTGGTGGCAACCATTGCCCTGCATTTCTTCTTCTTCTTATTATTATTTTTTTAACACCAATCATTTATTGCAGTTGGGTCACCAGATGCTCGCCTACATCAAGAAGGCGCATCATCAGGAGGTGGAGGCACAGAAGGACCTTTGAGTTGAGATCCACCATCTTCAAGAGAGGGTCGATGAGGTTGAGCACCTTGTCGAGGAGAAGGCGGCGAATATCGAAAGTCTCCAGGGCGTGCTTCACAAAGAGGAGTTCATCTCGACCGAACTAAAGGCCACACTAGCCTTGGAGGAGGAATGGAGGAAGGAAGCCAAGAATAGGGTCATCGAGCTAGAGACCCAAATGACAAAGTCGATCTCAAAGGCAATGACCCAGACCGTGGAAGAGTTCAAGACCTCTCTCGAGATGAGGAACCTAAACGTTGAGTTTGGTCAGAAGGCGTTTATCAAGGATTTCGAGCTCTACGAAGGCAGGGTGGCTCGGAGGTTCTCCAAACTTGACCTAAGCTTTTTGAAGGAGGAAGACGAGGCAAACACGGGACCATCTGATGCTGCAGTTGATCCTCCCTTCGTCAAGCCTACATCTGGTCCGTTCGAGTCTGCCGTAGAAGCGCTCGAGCTAGTTCGGACAGTCGAGAGCACTCTAGTTCCATCTTCCGTCACCCCTCCTGAGGTTAAAATCCTTGAATAGTTGTACATTTTGCTTTTTTGATCCTTTTTTGCTTTGTACTCAAAATTTTTGATTAAATGAAAATGGATTTCTTTTTTGTCCATACCTTTGAATATTTTTCATACCTTGAATGTAGTCTCCCATCGATGCTAACCCACTGCCTCAGGGGGTTCCCCTAAAATTCTTAATAAAAAGTATGAAGAAGGAAGTTCATCAACTAAAGAAAAAGTTAAAGAAGATAAAGGATGACCTTCGAGCTTTGTGGAAGAATGCTTCGAAGGTGACCAAAGAGGTTACTCGCCTCCAAAACTTGCACATGAAAGACGTCGCTAGTTTCAGCATTCAGAAGGGGAGCTTTGAGAGGGAGCTAGCCAAACTTTGGAAGAGTGCAAATGATAAATCCTAGGCATTGACGATAAAGATCGGTTCTCTCGAGACTCAACTCATGGTAGTGAATGAGAAAGTTCAACTTCTGGAGGAGAGCTCGCCATGGTCCTTCGATAAGGTGCGATTTGAGTGGGATTGGTCGACGAGGTTCTCTGTACTTCAAAAGTAGCTGCACGATGCCAAACTCACATATGAGACTTACTGACTGGACTGGAGTGGTAGGATATCCATGTTAGAATAAAAGTTTCATGCCTCCAATAACGAAGTATCCCAGCTCCAGCGGCAACTCGATGATGGCTTCCGGGCTGGTATGAGTAGGGAGGCTGAGGAGATCGCCTCTTTGAAGAGGACCATCGATGAGCTCTGAGAGTCGGTCGAGATGAAAAAGGCTGAGGTTCAGTGGTTGAAGCTTTAGCTCACCTGTGAACATCGAGCTGTTGAGGATGCGGAGGCTGAGTCTGAAGTTTTGAGGAGACAGCATCGAGAGCTTGAGGGTAAGTTTCAACTCGCCAATAGAATGTACGTAGATGGTCTCTACAAGAAGAAGGAGCTTCAGGAGGAGATTCTTAGGCTAAAGCAGGCCTTGATGATGGTCGGGATCGACAGTCCAAAGTTCGAGGAGTCCGATTCACCTTAGGGCTTTGGCCTCTTCCCCTTTTTTTTCTTTCTTTCAGTGTAATCGACCTTGTCGGTCTATGTTTTGCTTGTAATAAACTTATTTTTATAATAAAATAATATGTTTCTCGTTATTTTTATTTCACATTAATTTGAGGCTTATTTATGGTCTTATCTTCTTTACCTCATTTTTCTCTACATTGCCTTCTCATGAAATGCTTATTGTGGACGCCGAACTAGGACCTCTTCTACACACCAGGATAAGGTTCCGTCTTTCGTATTTGATGTAGTCAGGTTGTCGTGAAAAAATATGTGTAAGGATCCTCCATCGAGCTTCTTCCTTTCCCTCATCTTTGGTCAATGAGGTTCTGACTTTTGCTTACGTTAGGGTGAGGCTTTCCTTCTATTCTTAACATGGCTTGTGGGGGTGCATTAGGATCGTCAGTAGGGCCTCTCCTCCAATCTCGTCTTAGTTTAATGAGACCTTCGACTTTGCCCATATTAGGATGTGGTTCTTCTCCTATTCCTAACAAGCTGTAGGGGCACATTAGAGCCGTTGATAGGGCCTCTCCCCTTGTCCCGTCTTAATTCAATGAGGCCTTCGACTTTGCTCGCATTAGGATGAGGTTCTCCTCCTATTCCTAATAGACTGTAGGGGTGCGTTAGGACCATTGGTAGAGCCTCTCCCATCATCTCATCTTAGTTAAATGAGGCCATCGACTTTGCTCGCATTAGGATGAGGTTCTCGTCCTATTCCTAACAGGCTGTAGGGGTGCATTAGGGCCGTTGGTAGGGCCTCTCCCCTTATCTTATCTTAGTTCAATGAGGCCTTCGATTTTGCTCATGTTAGGATGAGGTTCTCCTCTTATTTCTATTGGGCTACTTTAGGGTGCTTCAGAAAGTTATTAGTCATTACACGATCTTTGCGCCAAGAAATAGTGATGTTAAAATAGAAAAGTTTTATTGAAGAAAAGTTATTGGTAGTACATTTTTAAGTTTTCTGAATTCCAAGGCCGTGGAAGAGTTGTTCCTCCGAGCTCCTTCAAGCGATAAGTTCTGGATTGGATGTCCTCCTCTGTTTCATACGGACCTTCCCAATTCGGAGTAAGCTTTTCTTGATTCTAGTGCTATGAGACAGTCGCTTATCGAAGTACCAAGTCCCTCACTTTGAATATCTTTCCTTTGACGTTTGAATTATAGTAGCAAGCTACTTTTTGCTTGTAGTCTGCCATCCAAACTTGGGCTTTCTCCCATTTTTCTTCTAACAAGTTGAGGTTAGCCCTAAGGTCCGATGAGTTTCACTGCTCATTGAATGCCACGACTCGTGCTGATGGATGTTTAAGTTCTATTGGGATGATCACTTTCGTTCCAAAAGCTAAGGCAAATGGGGTCTCCTCAGTTGGCAATCTTTAGGTAGTTCGATATGCCCAGAGCACATGATAGAGTTCATCTACCCAAGTCCCCTTTGCTCTTTCAAGTCTTGCTTTGATACCTTATAGCAGGGTTCTATTTGTCACTTTGGCTTCTCTATTTGCTTGTGGGTGGGCGACTGATGTAAAATGATGGAAGATGTTCAGATCTTCATAGAATTTGGTAAATCTTGCCCTGGCAAACTGCCATCCATTATCACTTATGAGAGTTTGGGGCAGATCAAATTGATAGACGATTGACTTTCAGATGAAGTCCTACACCTTGGCTTCAGTAATTTTTGTCAATGGTTCAGCCTCGATCCATTTGATGAAGTAGTCATTTGCAACTAAGAGAAACTTTCGTTGTCTGGATGTCATTAGAAAGGAGCCAAGTATATCCATTCTCTACTGCGCGAATGGCCATGGTGCGCTTAGTGGAGTAAGCTTGGAGGTCAGCTATCATTGTATGTTTTCATTTCTCTGACAGCGGTCATATTTCTTGACATACTCTATGAAATCATGGTACAATATCGACCAATAGTATCTCTGTCAAAGTAGTCTTTATAACAAGGATCTGGCTCCAACATGACTTCTACAAATTTCCTCATGCACTTCTTATAATGTGAAGTTGGCCTCTAAAGGTCGGAGACATCTCAAGTGCGGTAGAGAATACTAAAGAAAAAAATCTTATTTTTTTGATGCAGGTTCGTTCAGATCTGATTGGATCAAGAGGGATATTTCAAAATTTTCTTCTAAGATCATAATCAAATCTGAGACTCTTTAGTTCTAATCTTATTGATCTGATAAAAGAAAAATAAAATAAAAATTAAATCTAATTTAATCATACCTTTGTTATGGATAATCCTATTATCCTATGATGATCCCGATGTTTGCCTAAAGTTCTGGATGTAGCCACGCAAGTGTCTAGCCTCTATCGGTATCCACTCAGACAGGATCTACAGATCTTCTTTTTTTCAATCTATCCTCCAAAAATTAGATCTGGCTCTGATCTTGAAGATCTTCAAAATAGCTTTTGAAGATCAGCCATTATCTCTTGCAGCAGTGCTGCCTTCTTCCTTTCTTGCACTTGCTTGGATCGTACCTAACTTATGCTCAAAGCCTCTTGGTCATAGAGAGGAGAGAAAGGACCAGAGGGTGGTGAGGAGAAGGAGGGAGAGGTGCTATGTGGCATGGGCTAAGGCAGAAGCTCTTTAAATCTAGGCACAAATAGGGTTTTTATAGACCTTGCTGCGCCATGCAGTGCCACATCATCCCGACCAATATGGCCTTTTGTGCAATCAAATCTAAATCTGATTGGTGGGATGACATCATCTAATCTAATCAGATTAGAGTCCCTCAAAACTCTCCTTAGATAGTGCCAAGACTAGTCAAACAGGACTCCTTGGCGCCATCTAGGTTGATTCCCTGAAGCAACTGGTGTCCCATCTGTATGGGACTCCAATCCTTATCCACATGGGGCACATGCCTCCCTAGGCACGTGCCCTTTATCTGTCTATCTTTTAGTAGGGGGATAAGGGTCAAAGTTCTCTCCTACGGGTGTATGACAAAAGGGAAGATGTCTAAGTGTCAAAGGTCAATATTTGACCAAAGTCCAAGGACAAGATTTAGCAGGTGACGAAAAATGGCAGGTATTGTGTTAAATTTATCTTATAAATTAAGACAATCCTTTTCTGACTTAGACAAGCTCCAGTCAGACCAAGTAAAGGTTTTTGAGTGAGCCTAAACATATTTTGCTCAGTCGTGATAAGCTTTAATGATTGTTAAAGGAGAATATTAGGCTCAATCATGTGCTAGCACGATTTTTTTGAACCAAATTAAATCTTATTCAAATCAACTAAACTGGGTTAGTCCACTTGATGATATCCAGATCTAAACCCTTGTTTGTGTGATCCAATTAGGTTCAGTTCCATATGGTAATGGGATATATCACGATCTCTATCATTGACATCATTGAAACACCTTTCGATGGATCAGAATTTTTCTGATTCAGACAACTAGTATGATCGATCATTCAAATCATTCTAATTACTTTCAAAATCCACCAGTGACACCTAACAGCATATGGTGGCAATCCATCAGAACTAAAAATGAACCTCTCGGTGTAGTTACCTATGTGATTAAGTTCCTCTATCTTGAGCTCCAACCGAATTAGGGTTAAGGTGATCTCATCAAATCCTAATATCCATCATATGAATTAATCATTCGATTCAAGTCCAATGTGAAAATCCTAATAGAAACTCTTTCTATTATTTCACTCTGCCATGGCCATGGGCTTATGGATTCGATTCTCATGATCATCATAGGGTTGCTCCTCTTCTACGGAGGTAGATAGATCCCCTATTGGTGCAATCCAATTTCTACAATGAACATGTTATAGCCAACATACACCTTAGGATTCTGAATGGCTTGGAGATCGAGTTATGGTGTAGTCAAACTATAACACCCTCAAGGTGAACTGTCGATGCACCTCAGGTCAAAGAACCAGATACATTACTGCAGCTTGAAGCCAGTCATCGACGAGAAGGTTGACTTTCTGATGATTGCTCGAGGTGGTTATGCTCAGTGCCCTCATTCTCTAATGAGTATCTGTACTCTCGCTTCGGTGTCTCTACACCATAGACTTAAGACTCATCTATCATAAAGAAGCAATCATACACCAATCTTTCAGATCAATCACCATCCTCATGATGATCCTACGGTTGAAAGTATTTTATGAGTTAATAATGAAAATTCATGTCTTAAATTTTCAACTCTTGAAAATATGAACTATCATTACCATTAACTCAAGGAATGTATCACAGACACTTTTAAATATACACTATGATAGAAAATAACCCATTTTATTATTTATAGTCAAAATTATAATTTTGCTCTTAGAAGTGTATTACAAGTATCGGCCAATCTGGCTTCTAGGGCACACATATCTAACAAACTCCTACTTGACCTAAAGTCAATTGGCTACAAATCTAAGTTTCATCTTCTCAAGGTGGGCTTTGATCTTCTGCTGGCCCAATAGCTTTGTGAGTGGGTCTACCACATTGTATTGACTCTCTTGACCTCGACGTAATCTTTCTCGAGGTAATCCCGGATGAGGTGGTATCGCTGCTCGATGTGCTTGAATTTTTGATGAGACCTCGGCTCCTTAGCAAGGGCTATGGCACTATTATTATCACAGTATAAAGAAATGGCATCCGATGGCATCATCCCGATCTCTGTGGTAAATTTTTTGTATCAGAATGCCTCCTTTGTAGCTTCTAATGCAGCGATGTATTCTGCTTCCATGGTGGAATCTGCTATCACTGTCTGCTTAGAACTCTTCCAACTGACAGCACCACCATTACACACAAAAACACTCCCAGATGTCGACTTTCGATCATCTATATCGGACATAAAGTCTGAGTCTATATACCTCTAGACTTGGAGTTCTCCATTATCAAAAATCAACAACATATCCTTAGTTCTCCTCAAGTACTTAAGGATACATTTCATAGAAGTCTAGTGTTCTTCATCTGGATTCGACTGATATCTACTCGTGACACTCACAGCATGGGCTATATCAGATCGTGTACATAACATGGCATACCTGAGGCTCCCTATTGCTAAATCATAAGGGATCTTGCTCATGCATTCAATCTCCTCTGGTGTGTTGGGACACATTTTTTTGGAGAGATGAATGTCATGTCTGAAGGGTATCAATCCCCTCTTAGAGTTTTTCATGCTAAACCTCTTTAGCACTTCCTCTATGTACATCTTCTATGAAAGACCTAGCATCCTATTTGGTCTATTTCTATAGACCTTGATTCCTAGAATGAAGGATGTTTCTCCTAGATCTTTCATCGACAATTCTTTAGATAACCACATTTTAACTATAGTCAAGATGAAAATATCATTTCCAATAAGGAGGATATCATCCACGTATAGTACAAGGAAGACAATAGCGCTCCCACTAACCCTTTTAAAAATACATGGTTCCTCCTCATTTTTGATGAAACTAAATAATTTGACCACATCATTAAAACGAGTATTCTAGCTCCGAGATGCTTGCTTGAGTCCATATATGGACCTTTGCAGCTTGCATACTTTATGATTAGTATCACTCGATGTGAAACCTAGCGGCTATTCCATATAGATATCTTCCTCAAGGTGTCCATTTAAGAATGCTATTTTCACATCCATTTGCCATATTTCATAATTAAAATAAGTTGCAACAGTAAGCAATGTGTGGATGGATTTTAGCATAGCTACTGATGAAAAGGTATCCTGATACTCAATTCCTTCATGCTGACTATACCCTTTTGCCACTAATCTAGCTTTGAATGTCTCCATATTTTCATCTACACTAATCTTTCTCTTATAGATCTATTTATACCCAATAGATACTATACCTTCTGATGGATTTACCAAGGTCTAGACTTGGTTTGAGTGCATCGAGTCAATTTCTGACTTCATTGTCTCTAACCATTTCTCGAAATTGATATCTGATATTGCCTCATCATAGATTTTGGGATCATCACCATGAACCCTATTGGTGGTATCTAATATCTGACTTCGAACTTGAGAGTGGAGGAACTATTATTGGAGAAAAATCTCGCTTTCGTTGAAGTCCAATCTGATGCTTAGCCTAATGCAACCGATAATCATGAAAAAGCTTCAATCAAGAATTCTTCCTCCAGCGACCGAACTCCTCCAGTAGCCAAACCCAACCGAACTCCTCCAACGGTTGAACCCCAGTCGAACTCCTTTCAAACTTCAGTCGAACTCCTCCCAGACTTCTTCATCAGTCGGGCCTCTCTAGCAGTCAAATTCTTTTCGAATCTCTCCTTCAGATGGATGCCTCCAGGAGCCGAACTCCTCCCGACTTCTCCCTCAGTCAGACTCCTCCTGAAGCCAAACTCCTTCCGAACCTCTCCTTCAGTTGGATGCCTAAAGGAGTTGAAATCCTTTCGGACCTCTCCTTCAGTCAGATGCCTCCAGGCATTGAACTCCTTCCGAGCTTCTCCTTCAGTCAAGTTTCTTCAGGAGCTGAACTCCTTCCGGATCTCTCCTTCAGTCAGATTCTTACAGGAGCCAAACTTTTTTCAGATTTTTCCTTCAATCAAGTTTCTCTAGGAATCGAATACCTTCCAGACCTCTTCTTCAGTTGGATTTCTTCAGAAATCGAACTCCTTCTGGACCTCTCCTTCAGTCGGATGTTGAAAGGAGCCAAACTCCATCTAGACCTCTCCTTTAGTTGGATTTCTATAGGAGCCAAACTCTTTTCGAACCTCTTCTTCAATCGGTCTTCTCCTTCAATCAAGTTCCTCCAAGAGTCGAACTCCTTTCGAATTTCTCCTTCAGTCATAGTTCCCTTTAGGAGACCGAACTCTTCTAGAATTGATGTATGTCAAAGCTCTTCACCAACCAATGCTTGCTTCCTCTGAACTTTGACTATTAAATCTCAATGAATGGCCACATCACGACAACAGACACCTCTCTCCATAACAAACTCCATGTGGCCCCGAGCGGCCCACTATCGGACGGTTACGACTGTCACTATCAATCTGCTATAGGCTCCATCTATAAAAGGGACCCTCTAGATACGTTTTCTCTAAGCTCTCTTCTTTCTTCTGAAACTCTACTGAATTCTTGCCTGAGCAATCCATTTTTGTTGGCTAGAAGAGCTGACTTGATCGTCGGAGGATCCTGCCGAAGCCACCACCACCGACTTTGGATGGAACTTTATTTTGCAGGTCACCGATGGTGACCTCATCTTCCTCAACTCCAACTCAATCGGACGTCAATCAGATTCTACACCAACATAATTGATGCTAAAGGAAGGGCCCTCTGTTCCTAAGGTACCCTTGTTCTTAAAGGAGTGCTTAGCTAATCTTTTAGATCTTTTTCTCCAAGGTCCATCTCCATCCTCTCCCTCAATCCCAAGAAATGCCTCTAAAGAAGGTGACTATTCGAAGATCTACCACTTCTGCCATCCGATCTGGGTCAGATCTATCTATCCTTGTTCCATCATCGATACTTCAACCTCCTCCTCTACCGATGGTCATGGTAGATCTGAAGCAGTTCAACCTACTAATGCAGTAGGTTCAGGGCCTCACCGAGATGGTGCAGGCCATGCGGCAGTCTTCGACGGTGATTTTGCTAGGAAACCCACCATCAGGATGTCAGGAACCGATCCTAAGGAAGAGCACTTGGGCTAGCATATCCATCGCCCTTGGAAAGAAAAAATAGAGAGCAAAAAATTCTTGTTCGGATCATGATTCTTCTTTGGAAGAAACCTTCTTCATCTACAATTGAAAGCCTTCCAAGGTCTATGATCGAGATGACGTCCTCGATTAAAAATTATGAGGGATGGATTGGTGGATTAAGGAGCTCGACCATGTTGCCCCAGCTCACCATGATGACATCCACATCGATCCTCCTTTCTCTTTTCGAATTATGTAAGAGTCCATTCTGCCAAACTTCGAGCTTCCTCCGGTTGGAAAGCTATCATGAAATCTCTGATTCGATCGATCACTTAGAGGCCTTTCGAACTATGATGCTGCTTCATGGTGCACAAGACGCCATCTTATGTCGAGCTTTTTCATCTACCTTGAAGAAAGTAGCAAGAAACTGGTACTCGGCATTGAAGCCAGATATGATCTTCTCCTTTGACTTGATGAGCCATCAGTTTGTGGCTCACTTAATCAACAGCCAACGTCCATGTCGAGGTTTGGATTTCCTGATGAATATCAGGGAGGACTGAATGAAATTCTTCAGCATCATTGGTAGAAGGCTGAATGAAGTTCGATCGCGCTCCCAGACTCTCCCCAAATGTGAGCGAGTCCAAACTTCTCCCTGAGCTCATTATCAAAGAAGCCCTGATGGAAGGGTGCGAAGAAGTCCTCCCAAGAAGGTTTCACAACTATGCCCCCCTCAATGCTCCACAGACGTCGGCTTGAAGCAAAAGAAGATCAGCCAAGGGTGTTATCGGAGCTAGAACCACCAATGAGGGAGGAACAACAAAGAGATCGGCCACCTCTCGACATCATCAATACTATCTTTGGGGGCTTAGTGAAGGGAAATCCTGATTTTCCGATCCAGGTTCATCCAGATCTGATTAGATCAAGAGATATATTTCAAAAATTTTCTCTTGATCTCAATCAGATCTTGATATGTTTCAGATCTGATTCTTATTATTTTAATAAATAAAATAAAATAAGATAAATTAAATCAAATTTAATTTACCTGATTTGGGTAATCCTATTATCCTGTAGATGATCCTGATTGCAGTGGAAGGTTCTGGATCTAAGCCACGCAAGCGCCTGGCCTCTATCGGTATCCACTCGGATTGGATCTGGAGATCCTCTTCTTCTCTATCACACCTCCAAAAATCAGATCTGGATCTGATCTAGAGGATCTTCAAAACTCTTTTGAAGATCTGCAGTCGTCCTTTTGCAGCAGCGCAGCCTTCTTGCTTTTGATCGCCTTTCTTGATCTGAATCGCACCAACCTAAGTCCAAAAGTCTTTTTGGACGTGGAGAGCAAGGGGAGAAGAGATTATGGAATGGAGAAGGAGGGGAGAGGCAGCCTTGGGGCGTGTCTAATTGCATTCTCTTAGAATTAGGGTTGGGCGCAGGGTCTTATTTATAGACCTCTTGTGATCCAACTCCTCTTCCTCTCAACCAATCACAACCCTTTGTGAAATCAAATCTAAATCTGATTGGTTGGAATAGAGACCCCTGGATTGCTCCTTAGAGGGTGCCTAAGACCAGTCAAACTGGATTCTTAGTAGAACTCTGATTGGAATCCAAAAGAAGGTGGAGTCCTTGTCCAACAAGGACTCCTAGGCGCCTCCTACTTGGGCTCACGCCACCCTTGGCGTGCGCCCTTCTCCTTGCCAGGTTCTGGCAGGGGGACAGGCCCCCACCAGCTCTCCAATAGGTGCATGACATGTGGTCAAAAGTCAAAGGGTCAATGGTCAACGTTTGACCAGTCAAAGGTAGACTTTTGACCAAAGTCAAAGAACAAGAAATGGTAGGTGACCAAAAATGGCAGGTAATGTCTTACAAATAAGACAACCTATTCTGACTTGGACAACCTCCAGTCAGACCATATGAAGGCCTCTGATTGAGCACAAACTCCTTTGGCTCAGTCAGGACAACTTATTTATGATAGTAAAAGAAGAACGTTAGGTTCAATCGAGTGCTAGCACGATTTCCTTGAACCTAATTGAATCTCATTCAGATCAATTGAACTAGATCAGTTCAATTGATGATCACCAGATTCAAATCCTTGTTTGTGTGACCCAGTTAGGTTCAGTTCTGTATGGTAATGGGATATGTCATGATCTCTATCATAGACATCATCGAAACTCCTTTCGATGGATCAGAACTCTTCTGATTCGAACAGCTAGAATGATCGATCATCTAAATCATTCTAATTGCTCCCAAAATCCACCAGTGACACCTAGCAGTATATGGTGGCAACCCATCAGAGCTGAATGCGAACCTCTTGGTGCAGCTACCTGTGTGATTCAGTTCTTCTATCTTGAGCCCCGATCAGATTAGGGTTAAGGTGAACTCGTCAAACCCTAGTCTCTGTCATATGATGTAATCATTCGATTCGAGTCCAATGTGAAAATCTAAATAGAAACTCTTTCTATTATTTCACTCTACCATGGCCATGGATTTTTGGACTTGATTCTCATGATCATCATAGGGCTACTCCTCTACCACCGAGGTAGATAGATCCCATCTTGATGCAATCCAGTTCCTACAATGAACATGCTATAGCCAACATACACCTCAGGATTCCATATGGCTAGGAGACCGAGTAATGGTGTAGTCAAACTATAACACCCTCAAGGTGAACTGCCGATGCATCTCAGGTCAAAGAACCAGACACACTACTGCAGCATCGAGTCAGTCATTGACGAGAAGGTAGACTTCCTAATGACTACTCGAGGTGGTCACGCTCAGTGCCCTCGTTCTCTAACGAGTACCTGTACTCTCGCTCCGGTGTCTCCACACCGTAGACTCAAGACTCATCTACTAAAGAGAAGTGATCGTACACCAACCTTCCGGATCAATCACCATCCTCGTGATGATCCTATGGTCGGGAGCTGTTTATGAGTTAATAATGATTATTCATGTCTTAAATTTTCAACTCTTGAAAATATGAATTATCATTACCATTAACTCAAAGGATGTATCATAGACACTAAATACACATATGTGATAGAAAATAACCCATTTTATTGATTATAGTCAAAATTACAATTTTGCCCCTAGAAGTGTATTACAAGTGTCAGCCAATTCTGGCTTCTAGGGCACATATATCTAACACTTAGTACTTCGGCAAGCCACCATCTCTCAGCCTTAGAGCCAGAGAAAGCTTGCCCCAAATTGGAAAGGCCCGTATGAAGTAGAGGAGGTCGTCCGATCTGAAACTTATCAGCTGAAGGAGCTCAGAGGAACAACACTCCCATGACCTTGAAACTCAGAGAATCTGAGAATGTATTGCCGGCAATTTTTCTTCAATAAAACTTCTTCATTTCAACATTATTGTTTCTCGGTGCAAAAACTATATGACGATAGGGAAGAAGCAATCAATAGTGGCCATGTTAGGAACAGGAGAAGAACCTCATCCTAACATGAGAAAGTCGAAGGTCTCGTCATTTTAGATGAGATGAGGGAAGGGGCTCTGACAATGGTCCTTATGTGTCCCTATAGCCTGTTAGGAAAAGGAAGAGAACCTCATCCTAATGCGAGCAAAGTCGAAGGCCTCATTTATTTTAGATGTGATGAGGGAAGAGGTCCTGACAATGGTCCTTATATGTCCCTATAACCCATTAAGAATAGGAGGAGAATCTCATCTTAACACGAGTAAAGTCGAAGGCCTCATTCATTTTAGACGAGATGAGGGGAGAGGCCCTGACAATGGCCCTTATACACCCCTACAGCCCATTAAGAACAGGAGGAGAACCTCATCTTAACGCGAGTAAAATCGAAGACCTCATTCATTTTTGATGAGATGGAGGGAGAGGCCCTGACAATGGCTCTAATGTACCCCTATAGCCTGTTAGGAATAGAAGGAGAACCTCATCTTAACGTGAGCAAAGTCGAAGGTCTTGTTCATTTTAGATGAGGTGAGAAGAGGAGATAAGATCTCCCCCGAGCTTCAACTACAACGTCAACAGAAGATAAGATCTCCTTTAACCTCGACTGAAGATAAGATATCCCCCAAGCTTCAACTTCAACATCAATAGGAGATAAGATTTCCTTCAACCTCGACTGGAGATAAGATCTCTCCTGAGCTTCAACTTCAACTTTAATGGAAGATAAGATCTCCTTCAATCTCGGTTGGAGATAAGATCTCCCCTGAGCTTCTACATTAATAGGAGATAAGATCTTCTTCAATCTCAGTTGGAGATAAGATCTCCTCCGAGCTTTAACTTCAACATCAATAGAAGATAAGATCTCCTTCAACCTCGATCGGAGATAAGATCTCCTCTGAGCTTCAACTTCAACTTCAATAGGAGATAAGATCTCCTTCAACCTTAGCTGGAGATAAGATCTTTTCCGAGCTTCTACGTTTAACAGGAGATAAGATCTCCTTCAACTTCAACTTCAACATAAGCTGGAGATAAGATCTCTCCGAGCTTCTACATCAATAGGAGATAAGATCTTCTTCAAACTCGGCTGGAGATAAGATTTTCCCTGAGCTTCTACGTCAATAGGAGATAAGATCTCCTTCAACTTCAACTTCAATCTCGACTGGCGATAAGATCTCCCCCAAGCTTCAACTTTAACTTCAATCTTGGTTGGAGATAAGATCTCCCCCAAGCTTCAACTTCAACTTCAACTTCAACCTCGGTTGGAGATAAGATCTCTTCCGAGCTTCAACTTCAATCTCAATCTCAATTGGAAATAAAATCTCTTCCGAGCTTCAACTTCAACGTCAACCTCGGTTGGAGATAAGATGTCCTCCCGAGCTTCAACCTCAATAGTGTAGAATCCAAAAAAGGACTTCGATAGTCGCCTTTTTTGTACCCCTTCCTTCGAATTTTGAACTCGGAAGTGGGAGAACTATTATTGAGGATAAATTTCACTCCCACCAAAGTTCAGTCTGATGCTTAGCCTAATGCAACTGGTAATCATGGAAGAGCTTCAATAAAAAATTCTTTCTCTAGTGGCTGACCTCATTCAGTAGCCAAACTTCTCTGACGGCCAAATCCAACTAAACTCCTCCAACGGCCGAACCCCAACCAAACTTCTTTCAAACTTCAACCAAACTCCTTCTAGACTTCTTCATCAGTTGGGCCCCTCCAGCGGTCAAACTCTTTTTGGATCTCTCCTTCAGACGGATGCCTTCAGGAGTTGAAGTCCTTTCGGACTTCTTTCTTAGTTGGACTCCTCCAAAAGTCAAACTTCTTTCGGACCTCTCCTTCAGTCGGATGCCTAGTGGAGCCAAACTCCTTCTGGATCTCTCCTTTAGTTGGATGCCTCTAGGAGCCAAATTTCTTTTGAACTTCTTCTTTAGTCAAGTTCCTCCAGGAGCCGAACTCCTTTCAGACCTCTTCTTCAATCGAATTCCTACAGGAGCTGAACTCCTTCTGAATTTCTCCTTTAGTCAAGTTCCTCTAGGAGCTGAACTCCTTCTGAACCTTTCCTTCAGTCCGATTCCTTCAGAAGCTGAACTCCTTCCGAACCTCTCTTTTAGTCGAATGTTGAAAGGAGCCAAACTCCTTTTAGACCTCTCCTTCAGTCGAATTCCTACAGGAGCCGAACTTCTTTCGAACCTCTCCTTCAGTCGGACTTCTTCTTCAGTCAAGTTCCTCCAGGAGCCAAACTTCTTTTGGATTTATTCTTCAGTCAAAGTTCCCTTTAGGAGTCCGAACTCCTCTAAAATTGATGTATGTTAGAGCTTTTCACCAACCAATGCTTGCTTCCTTCGAACTTCGACTATTAAATCTCAACAAATGACCATATCATGACAACAGACATCTCTCTTCATAACAAACTCTATGTGGCTCCAAGCGACCCATTATCGGATGGTTACGATCGTCACTATTAATTTGCTACAGGCTCCATCTATAAAAGGAACCCTCCAGATATGTTTCTCTAAGCTCTCTTCTTCTTTCCAAAACTTTACGGAGTTCTTGTCTGAGCACTCCATTTCTGTTGGCTAGAAGAGCTGACTTGATCATCGGAGGGTCCTGCTGGAGCCACCACCATCGACTCCGGATGGAACTTTATTTTGCAGGTCACCGACGGCGATCTTGTCTTCCTCAACTCTAGCTAGATCCGACGTCAACCAAATTCTGCACCAACAAATTTCATTACCTATGAGGAACATTTTTTCTACTTCTTCTGAAATAGTACCTAAGTACCTCTCAAGAGGATAGAAAATCCTTTTCGATCTATGAGGTGGAGGAGGTAGTGATTTTATTGGCTCAACCTAATTTGATTCCATAAGGTTCTTAGCTCGTTGCTCTTATGAGATTTTCTCCTCGAGCTTGATCTGCTTTCCAATGTCGCTATCTTGAATAAACTATTTTTTAAGAAAAATGGCATGCTGACTCACAATCATATTATGGTCTTCTAGAATGTAAAAATAATATCCTAATGATTCTTTAGGATATCCTATAAATCGAGCTCTAAAGGATCTATAGATTGATTTAATCAAACTTTTTCTTTCTTATTTGATTTAAATTTTTTATTTAATATCATGCCTTAATCATAAAATAGATCTGAGTTTTAGGTATTTACATGGTTATTTAAATAAATTTTAGATTTATTTAAGTCTTCCGCTGTAAGATCTTGAAAAAATTTCAAGATCTACCTAATGATTATCCAACTGATGGACTCATTATCATCCACTTTAATGGGAGGCTATGATTCAGTTATCATATAACTATTTCATTTTAGGGACCTAATAATTTTAGAGGATTTATTTATAGAAGTGAGTAGGTTAGATTAACCAACTTATCATGATTCTTCCACTAACTTCACCAAGTCAGCTTAAGGGAGACCATTAATAGGCTGGTCTATGAGCACCTAAATTAGTCAAACTAATTTACCTAGCTGACATGGGATAGCTTGAATAGTCAAGCGATTCGATCAAAATATAATCTCACCAAGAGGCCAGATTAGTTCGATCAGTGGAAGGGTCTGCCAAGCTTGCCTTAGACACCATAAAAAATGGCTAGGTAAGTGAGCTGCCAATTGAAAACCACTAGTCTGGTTTACCTTAGATACTAACTGGTTTAATTAGTTTCAGTTAGATCAACCTAATAGTTCGTGCTGGACCACGTAGTCAAGAATCAAGTCCATCTTGGGTCTTGTTAAAGACATGGACTTGACCAACTATAACTATTATAATTGATCTAGAGAATTTTTGATCTAATCTAAGACAACAATTGATCAGATTTCGTCAATTCTCTAATTAAGTCCATTCTTTAATCTAACCCTAGGTCTAACCCAATTAATGGACTTAATCTCCACTAACCCATTTAACCCAATGTGTTTTGATTTGTGTCTTAAGATCTTCAATTCATAATCCTAGATCCTAATCAATTAACTTCTTAATTCTCAATTAAGTTTTGGGATGAGGGTTGGGGTTCGACTTTTCAAAAATAATTTTCATGTTTGTAAATTATTTTTATAAGATGGTTCTATCAACCAAGTTGCATTGTTGATTCATAATCAATATGCAAGTAAAATAAACATAAAACTATTTTAGATCTAATCTAAATAGGTTCATGTAATTAAAATAGTTTCAATAATAATCAATCATAAATTTTTCTAGATCAAATCTAACACATTTATAATGATAAAAATCATATTAAAATATTTTTAATTAGATTATAAAATTTCTTAGATCTAATCTAAAATTTTATGATCAATATTTTAGATCAGCACATACTAGGACAACCTTATGGCAGTCCATGTAATCTAAAATATTTTTGTTTTTAATTTTAAATTTAATAATTAGATTATAAATTAGATCTAATCTAAGAAATAATTTAGATATTTACAAAAATTATGTAATAAGAACCTAGGCTCTGATATCAATTGAAACAACTAAATCTAGGGTTTCACAGGTAGATTTTGAAATATTTTCAAGATCTTATAGTGGAAGACTTAAATAAATCTAAAATTTATTTAAATAATTATATAAATACCTAGATCTCAGATCTATTATATGATTAAGGCATGATATTAAATTAAAAATTAAAATCAAATAAGAAAGAAAAAGATTGATCAAATCTACCTAGATCTATACTACATCAAATGCAGGTATGAAATTTATAGATCAGATCTGTTATCTGAGCAAGTTTAAATATTCTAACTTGCTAATCCATACATGAGGATGAAGTCACAAGCCATATACATGTCCAGCCTTTAGGAGTCATCCACACGAGCCTATGATCTTTGATCTGAAGTCCGATGTAGAAAATCAGCACAGCATGCTAGTACTGTGCTGATCCTTCTTCGATGGTCGATCCGATGCTTTCTTATTAAAAATTTATACTCTCTAAAATATGAGAAGAAAGATGAGAGTTTGCTGATCTGAGACTCTCTCAAAAAAACTCAAAAGAAAGGAGGAGAGATATAAAAAAAAGCAGTCCTAAAAGAAGACCCTCTTCTTCTTCTCTTTTCTTCCACCTAGACATCTAGTTTGGTGCCTATGGAACCCCCATGCTCAAGGACTCTCTTCCTCTAATTTTTGTGCACCCAAAATCTCTATATTCCATAAAAAGATTAGAACAAAATTCATCCAATAAAAAGAGAAAAAGAAGAGTCCAAGTTAGGTCAAATTCCTAGACTAGGAATATCCAAACATGGGAAGTTGTTGGGGTGCCTAACTCTTGGGCACCTCCTCCACAACTTTTGGAGTGGACCAGCAAGGGAGGGTGCACAAAAAAGGAGATTATTTTCATAGAATAAGAGAAGAATTAATTAAAAGAGGGGGCAGCACTCAAGCGAAGATGTTTTGGTCAATAAGGATTCTATCTCATAGAATCCTAAGCAAAATAAATTCCTCCTTTGACTTGGTCTTCCACCTAACTTTTGAATATGACTTGGAGGGAGAGAGGGGGTATGAAAATCAGGAAGAAAGAGATTTTCTATTTAAAATATCTAAAAAATAGGTGGGGGGCCATTGGGACCAAGGTGGCGCAAGGAGATAGGGAATCCTAGTCACACTAGGACTCCTATTTTGACTTGATCAAACAAGATCTTTTAACCAAATAAAATCAAGATTAAACCAACCCAATTAAATAAGACCCTAACCCATTTAAGGATTAAATTAAATTAAATTAAATTATATTTAATTTTTATTTATTTTTTAATCTAATTAGAAAATTGGGTTAATCCGAGTCCTAGTTAGACTAGGACTAGTTCTTTCTTGCACTTGGCTTATCCAATAAACTAATTGAACTTGATCTAATTAGGCTCAAACCAAATCTAATTAAATTATATTTAATTAGACTTAATCTTAGCCTATTGGCTTAATCAAATTAAATCAATTAGTAATTCAATTGCTAATCGATCCTCCTGCAATACTTGCACTAGGTTAAACACCAATCATATTGATTGTTTAACCCTAGAATGATTCTTAATCATTGATCAACCATCTAATCAGATCATAAGCTCTAATATATATGACCTCATAGGTTCGAACCTAAGCTGATAGCATAGGAATAAATTTTTGTATCAATCGAAGTGACAATCTAGCAATGATATCCGACGGTCGGATAGGTCGAAGGTGTAGAACACCATCCTTAAAACCCATGTGGATATAGTTTCTATATAATTCATCCCCTTGACCGTAATGCTTGTAGGACACATCAAAGTTCAACTATCAACTTTGATAAGGTTTTTCATATTGTATTTCAAAATACCAAATCCATCTAATGGATTACCTTGGCCAAGGTTTTGCTATATTGAAATATAGTGATACATTCTTCTCCAACTCTTGGAGTGGTCAATTCCATCTTGATCACACTCCAACTTTGCAAGTACTTAACTATGCCCAGAAGCCTTCCATTGCTGAATTAGAAATTTAGTTAGTTCAATACCAAAGCATAGTGAGTTGCTTGCAAGTCACTTAGGTGATCTCAGGTCTAAGGGATACTTATACCTATATCCCATCAGAGACATTCTCGATAGCAGAATACTCTAAAGTTGGTCAGTTCAATGATGATGTACCCATATATCTCACCTGTATGCCATACTAGTGTCTCCATATATCTTGGTTAAGAGGACAACCAACCTATATGGCATATAGCGACCTATGCTCGATAGATGCTATCATCCTAATTAACAGTCTATCATTTAGTCATGAATAAATTTAAGGACTAATCAATAAATTCTCTCTTTATCAAAACTAAATAGTCTTAAGAACTTCATCACAACAATGGAGTTTATTAGAAGATGTTAACTTATAATGAAAAAAGATGCCAAAATATTTTTTATTGATTAATAAATTATTTATAATATCTCAACATCAATAGGCTAATGATTGGCTTTAGAACATAATTTCCATTAGTGGTCTGTTGAAAAGTTCTAAGAAACACATTATGGCCAATTCTATGTGCGAGGTGGAGTATGTCACGGCATCCGATGCTGCGAAGAAAGCTATGTAGTTGCAAAAGTTCATCAACGAGCTAGGAGTGGTACCCTCCTTGGATGGTCTAATTCTACTATATTGTGATAGCACTAGAGCCACAGCTTAAGTGAAGGAGCCAAAGGCACATTAGCACACCAAGCATATTCTATGTTGCTATCACCTTGTATGAGAAATCATGAAACGAGGTGATGTCGACCTTCAAAAGATTGATGGAAAGGAGAACATAGCCGACCCATTTACTAAAGCTCTCAGAATCAAAGAGTTCGATAATCATAAATGAAAGATGGGTATTCAATACTATTCTGAGTGGCTTTAGTCTAAGTGGGGATTGTTGGAAAATATATCCTAAAGCCAATCATTAAGGTTGTAGATGGTCAGCTAAATATAATTTATATTTAAATTTTAATTAAATAAAATTATTATTCTAGCAATTTCATCACTTGGTGCATCTTTCTATAATGAACTCTCTATGATGAAGTCCTTAGGACTATTTAGACTCGACAAGGAAAGATTTATCGTTTAGTCCTTAAACTGTTCATGACTAAATGATTCATTGTTACCTAGAACGATAATGTTAATTAAGAGTAGGTCATATGCCATAAGTGTTGGTTGTCCTCTTAACCAAGAAGCATAGTAATGCTATTATGGCATGCAGGTGAAATGTAAGGGTACATTTCTCTGATCATGATGGAACTACGGAGCTCTCTTCTACCAAAATTACTTGAGAAGGATATGGGTATATGTGTCCCTTAGACCTGAGATCACCATGGTGACTTGCAAGCAACTCACTGTACTTAGATACCAGACTACATGAATTTCTAATTCAGTGATAGAAGGCTACTGGGTGCAGTCGGGTACTTGGCTTGTCAATGCGTGAGTCAGGATGGGATTGACCACTCCAAGTGTTTGAGCAAGTGCATCGCTATATTTCAATTTAGCAAATCCTCGATCGGGGTAGTCCATATGATGGATGTTGAATTTTAAAATATAATGTGGATGAACTTTTAGGGTTGGTAGTTAACCCTAGATCATCTTATCAGCATCGTAGTCAAGGGGATGAATTATACGGTAACCATATGACACAGGTTTGTCATTATTGCATTACAAACTTTCGACATATTCGAACGTCGGGTACCATTACTAGATGGTCACATCGATTAGTGTAGGAATTTAGTTCTTATGCTACCGACTTAAGATTCGAACCTATGGGGTCACACACAATAGGAGTTCCTACCTGATCCGATGGCTGATCAAGAGTCCCACTGGATTGGGACTTAGATATTTATTAAAGTATTAATTAGCAATTAGATTACTGATTAGCTTAATTTGATTGAGCGATGAGGAATTAATCAAGTTAAATTGAATTTGATTCAATTTAGTTGACCTGATCAGATCATGTGATGATCTAATCGCTTAGGGAGATGGATCCTAATTTGATCAGAGGTTGGACTCAATTAATTTCTAATTTAATTAGAAATTAATTAAATTAGGTTAAGTCTAATCTGATTGGGTTTATCCTAATTTTAATTGGTGAAGACAAATTGGTTTGGATGAAACCAATTTGATTAAAACTCAAAGCTTGTTTGAATTTCCTTCTCCCCGTGCATTGAACTTTGACCCATGTTCCTTGTCCACGCACATTAGGAGTGTGCGTGGGATTTCTCCATGCCAGAAGAGTGTTTGCAACTCCCCTATTCCTGCTTATGACCTGATCCAAAAGTTGGATGAGGTTGGGATTGTTTAAGTTTTGAATTCAAATGATAGATTTGAACTTTAATCACTCTGCACCTTATCCTTTTTATCTCATGCCCTTTTTGGTTTTACATGAATATTCTCCAAGCTAATATCTGATATTGGTGCTCTCTCCTTTTCCTCTTTGACCTAGTCCAAGTGTTGGATCAGATTAAATTCATTTGAATTTGAATTCAAATAAGCTGGAGGTTGAAACAAGCTTAACCTCCCCAACTTATCCATTCCTCACATCACCCTTTGTTTTCTTGCCCAATTTTGAATGGTTCAAAGTATGGGCACGTTGATGAGAAGCTCCTCTATGAGTTTCTTAAGTGGTTTTTGCATTGGAAGTGGATAAGCTGAAGGAAAAACCTAATTTTCTGGATTAGATTCGTTCAGATCTGATTGGATCAAGAGAGATATTTTAAAATTTTTTTTCTTAGATCTAGATCAAATCTGAGACTTTTCAGATATGATATTATTGATCTAATAAAAAAATAAAATAAAAGATAAATTAAATCTAATTTAATTTATCTTGTTGAGGGTAATATGATTATCCTATGATGATCCTGATGTCTACCTGAGGTTCTGGATCTAGCCATGCAAGTGCCTGGCCTCTACCAATATCCACTTGGATAGGATCTAGAGATCTTCTCCTTCTTTATCACCTCTCCAAAAAATAGATCTGGATCTAATTTTAAAGATCTTCAAAACTCTTTTTGAAGATGTGAGTTGTCTCTTGTAGCAATGCTACCTTCTTCCTTTTCCTGTCGCCTTTCCCTTGTTTGGATCGCACCAAACTTAAGCCCAAAAATTCTTGGGAATGGGTAGGAGAGAAAAGACCTGAAGATGGCAGGAGGAGGGAGAGGAGTAGCCTTGTGGCATGGGCAATGGATCAAGCTTTTTTTGATCATGGTGCAGACATGGTTTTTATAGACCCTATTGCACCATGCAGTGCCACATCATCCCGGCCAATCATGACCTTTTATGCAATCAGATCTAAATCTGATTGCTAGAATGACATCATCTGATCCAATCAGATGAGAGCCCCTCTAAATCATCCTTAGATGGCGCCAAGATTGATTAAAGATAAGTCTTTGGCGCCACCTAGGTAGAGTCCCCGAAGTAACCTAGAGTCCCATCTGTATGGAACTCCAGGCATCATTATCTTTGGGCACATGCCTCCCTAGGAATGCGCCCCCTCCCTTTCCACTTTTTGGCAAGAGGACAAATCTCTATCTGCTCTCCTATGGGTGCATGACACATGGGCAGATATCTAAGTGTCAAAGGTCAACATTTGACCAAATGTCCGAAACAGGATTTAGCAGGTGATGGAAAATGGCAGGTGTTGTCTCAAATTCATCTCATAAATTTAGACAATCCTTTTCTGACCTAGAAAAGCTCTAGTTAGACCAAGTAAAGGTACCTGAGTGAGCCAAGACACATTTGGCTCAGTCGAGACAAACTTTAATGATAATTAAGGAGAACATTAGGCTTAATCATGTGCTAGCACGATTTTCTTGAACCTAATTGAATCTAATTCAAATCAATTAAACTAGGTTAGTCCAATTGATGATATCCAGATCGAAACTCTTATTTGTGTGATCCAGTTAGGTTCAGTTCTGCATGGTAACAAGATATGTCATGATCTCTATCATCGACATCATCAAAATACCTTCCGATGGATCAAAACTTTTTTGATTCAGACAACTAGTATGATTGATCATCTAAATCATTCTAATTGCTCTCAAAATTCACTAGTGACACCTAGCAGCATATGGTGGCAACCCATCAAAACTGAGAATGAACCTCTCGGTGTAGTTACCTGTGTGATTAAGTTCTTCTATCTTGAGCCCCAATTGGATTAGGGTTAAGGTAATTTTGTCAAATCCTAATATGCGTCATATGATTAATCATTCGATTCAAGTCCAATGTGAAAACCTTAATAGAAACTCTTTCTATTATTTCACTCTACCATGGCCATGGGCTTATGGACTTGATTCTCATGATCATCATAGGGCTTCTCCTCATCTACCGAGGTAGATAGATCCTCTATTGGTGCAATCCAATTTCTATAATGAACATGCTATAGCCAATGTACACCTCAGAATTCCAAATGGCTAGAAGGCCAAGTTATGGTATAGTCAAACTATAACACTCTTAAGGTGAACTGTCGATGCACCTCAGATCAAAGAACCAGACACACAACTGCAGCTTCAAGCCAGTCATCAATGAGAAGGTAGACTTCCTAAGGATTGCTCAAGGTGGTCACGCTCAGTGCCCTCATTCTCTAATAAGCATCTGTACTCTCGCTCTGATGTCTCTGCATCATAGACTCAAGACTCATCTACTATAAATAAGCAATTGTACACCAACCTTCCAGATCAATCACCATTCTTTAGATGATCCTATGGTTAGGAGCATTTTATGAGTTAATAATGAAAATTCATATCTTAAATTTTCAACTCTTGAAAATAAGAACTATCATTGCCATTAACTCAAGAAATGTATCACGGACACTAAATACATATTGTGATAGAAAATAATCCATTTTATTATTTATATTCAAAATTATAATTTTGCCCTTAGAAGTGTATAACAAGTGTCAGTCAATTCTGGCTTCTAGGGCACACATATCTAACAAACTCCCACTTGACCTAAAGCCAATTGGCTACAAATCCAAGCTCCATCTTTTCAAGGTGGATTTTGATCTTTTGTTGGCCCAACAACTTTGTAAGTGGGTCTGTTACGTTCTCTACGGAGTTGACTCTCTTAACCTTGATGTATCCTTTCTCGAGGTAATCGCGGATGAGGTGGTATTGCCACTTGATGTGTTTGGATTTCTGATGAGACCTCGGCTCCTTAGCAAGGCCTATGATGCCATTATGGTCGTAGTACAGAGGAATGCCATTTGATGGCATCACTTCAATCTCTACGGTGAACTTCTTATACCAGAATGCCTCCTTCGCAGCTTCTGATGCAGTGATGTATTCTGCTTCCATGGTGGAATTTGCTATTATTGTCTGTTTGGAACTCTTCTAACTGACAGCACCATCATTACACACAAATAGATTCTCAGATGTCGACTTTCGATCATCTATATTGAACATAAAATCCAAGTTTGTATATCCTTGAAATTTGAGTACTTAGCTCTTCTTAAGTACTTAAGGATACATTTTACAGAAGTCCAATGTTCTTCTCCTGGATTTGACTAATATCTGCTTGTGACACTCATAGCATGGGCCATATCAGGTCGTGTACATAACATGGCATACATGAGGCTCCCTATTATAGAAGCATAAGGGATCTTGCTCATGCGTTCAATCTCCTCTAGTGTGTTAGGACACATTTTCTTAGAGAGTTGAATGTCATGTCTGAAGGGTACCAAACCCCTCTTGGAGTTTTCCATAGCACTTTCTCTATGTACATCTTCTGTGAAAGACCTAGCATCCTATTCAGTCTATCTCTATAGACATGGATTTCAAGAATGAAGGATGCTTCTCCTAGGTCTTTCATGGAGAATTCTTTAGATAATCATATTTTAACTTTGGTCAATATGGAAATATCATTCCTAATAAAGATGATATCATCCACGTACAGTATGAGAAAGAAAATAGTGCTCCCACTGACTTTTCTAAAAATACATGGTTCCTCCTCATTCTTGATGAAACCAAATAATTTGATCACATCATTAAAATGAGTATTCCAGCCCCGATATGCTTGCTTTAGTTCATATATGGACCTTCGTAGCTTTCATACTTTGTGATCAGTATCACTGGATGTGAAATCCAATGGCTATTCCATATAGATATCTTCCTCAAGATATCCATTTAGGAACACCATTTTCACATCCATTTGCCATATTTCATAATCAAAATAGGCTACAACAGCAAGCAATGTGCCTATAACCTTTTGCCACTAATCTAGCTTTGAATGTCTCTACATTTTCATCTGCACCAATCTTTCTCTTGTAGATCCATTTACACCCAATAAGTACCTTCTAGTGGATCTACCAAGGTTCAGACTTGATTTGAGCGCATCGAGTCAAATTCTGACTTCATTGCCTCTAACCATTTTTTGAAGTCGATATCCGATATCGCCTCGTTATAGGTTTTGGGATCATCACCATGAACTCCATAACCTACGAGAAATATTTTCTCTACTTTCACTGAAATAGTACCTAAGTACCTCTCAGGGGGACAAAAAATTCTTTCCGATCTTCGAGGTGGAAAAGGTAGAGATTGTATTGGCTCAACCTGATTTGGTTCCAAAGGATCCTTAGCTCTTTGCTCTTAGGAGACTTTCTCCTCTAACTTGATCTGCTTTCCAATGCCGCCATCTTGAATAAATTGTTATTCAAAAAAGATGGCATGCGACTCACAATCACATTATGATCTTTTGGAATGTAGAAATAATATCCTAATGACTCTTTAGGATATCGTATGAATCAAGCTCTAAAGGACCTTAGTCTAACTTGTCCGCTTATTATCTTTTGATATGAGTCGAACAATCCCAAATTCTGAGATGGCTCAGACTTGGTTTCTTACCATGCCATATCTCATACGGTGTGGTAGGAATGGTTTTAGAAGGAATCCTATTCAGTAAATATATAGCAATTAACAAACTATGTCCCCAAAGAAAATCAGGAAGGTCTGTGAAGCTCATCATGGATCAGACCATATCTAATAGGATCCGATTTCTCCATTCTGAAATCTCATTGAGTTGAGGTGTTCCAAGTGGAGTCCATTGAGAGACTATGCCATTCTGCTTGAGATAGTCCAGGAATTTTCGACTAAGGTATTCACCTCCTCGATCTGATCAAAGAACCTTAATGGATTTTTTAGTTTGCTTTTCTACTTCATGTTTGAATTCTTTAAACTTTTCAAAGGCTTCAGACTTATGTCTTATAAGATACACATAACCATATCAAGATAAATCATCGGTGAAGGTTATGAAGTAGATAAAATTGCCTCTAGTCGGCACATCAAATGGGCCACACACATCAGTATGTACTAGGGCAAGTAAATTCGTGGCCCTTTCTCCATGTCCCATAAAAGGGAGTTTAGTCATTTTGTCATAAAGACATGATTCACAAATTGGATATGACTCGGAAGTCAATGGACTCAATAGCCTGATTTTCTCCAATTTGTTAATCCTATCTTCTGTTATATGACCTAGTCTAAGGTGCCATAGATACCTATCGTTTGGACTATCTCTGGGTCATTTTGATTTTATGGCATTCATATTTTGCTCGATATTAAAAATAGATACATCAATATGTAACTGGTAAAGACTGTTAATAAGGAAACCACTTGCAATTTTATTTCTTTCATAAAGAATGTTACAATGGTCCTTAAGAAAACTAATTACATAGCCTTTTTGTGCTAAACATGAAATAGAAATCAAATTCCTGCTTGCTGCAGGCATATAATAATAATCTCTAAGTACTAAATCTAAACTAGATGGTAGTCAAAGAGGGTAGATTCCTACGACCACAGCAGCAATCCTTTTTTCATTTTCAATGCGTAGGATCATCTCACCATCCCTCAGCCTCTTACTATTCTCAAGATCCTGCATGGAAGTGCATAAATGAGCACTAGAACCAGAGTCAAGCACCCAACTGGATGCATCCAACTGGATGCAGAAGAAACCATAAGGTTAGATTCAATAATGAGCATACCTCTAGAAGGATCTGTCTCCTTCTTATTCTTTAGGGTGGCCAGGTATGTAGGGCAGTTCCGCTTTCAGTGGCCGTCAGTGTTGCAATGAAAATATTTTTCTTTGTCAGCGTCATTCTTCTTCGGCTCTACCTTCTTTTTCTTTCCTCTTTCCAACTTCTTCTTTTTCACAGACTTTTTCTTCTTTTCAAAAAACTTTCTCTTAGAAGAAGTCCATTTCATAGCAAATACTGAGCCTTTAGAACCTTTCATTGAAAGCTCAGCAGTAACCAGTATGTTCATAAGCTCGGCCAGAGTATTTTAAAGTTTATGAATATGGTAGTTCATGATGAACTACCCATATGCATCAGTCAAGGATTGTAGAATTATATCATTTTGCAGATCTAGGTCTAACTTCACTCCGAGCTTCTTAAGCTCTTCCAAGTCCTTGATCATCATCAGATAATGATCTTGGACTGACTGTCCATCACATATTTTAGCCTTGAATAGTTATTTAGTGACCTAATATTTGGCTGCGTGACTCTGTTCACAAAACATCTCTTGTAGGTGAGCCAACATTTGTTGGGCAGTCTTGATATCTTCATGTTGGTGTTGAAGCTCATCAGACATCGAGCCCAACATGTAGCATCTGGCCTTGTTATCTTCGTCTGTCCACTTATCAAGAGATGCTCTGTGTTTAGCGGATGGACGAGCTGGTAAGGTGGGAGGATTCTGATCCAATACATGAGTTAACTTCTTGGAATCCAAAATGATTTTGAAGTTTTGGAGCCAATCCTTGTAATTGGGTTTGGTCAGTCTATGGGTGTCCAAGATATGTGCTAGTGGGTTGGATGCAGATATTTTGCTTTTCTTGTAGAGAGTCAAAGTTTCTAGTTAGATATTGTAATTAAGACTTGATCAATTTATTTAGGAGTTTAATTTTTAAACAAATTAGCTTCCACTATTTTCTTGGATCCCTACACTCCCTCTGTAAAGATGCGAAATCTCCACGATTATAGATTTCTAATAGGTGGTGCAGTCCCACCAAATGATGGGTTAGCTAATGAGTGAATAACTCTTGTCCAATGATTCTCTAATCATGGTGCACCCAAACTTGGTCTCTAATTCATGAATCTCACCATGCCCGAAATATTGATCCACTCCTTAGTTAAGTCAGACCCATATTTGCATAGATTGGATTCCTAATTGGATCTCTCATCGTATCCAAAATATTGAGCCCAATTTATCCTCCAGCCCGTAGCATCCAATGTCTAATAGACATGGTTACATCTTTTCGGTGCAACTGAACCACTGTGACCAGTCGAGAATAATCAACCCCGGGAAGGGCCCGTATATCTACAATGATGGAAGACCTTAGACTTAATCTTTTCGTAGGAAGATTTGATTTAGGTGTCTTTAAACTTGACTTACAATAGCCATAATAATTATGACTAACCTAGAGGCATGGGTTAACTCAGATTGTTAACCACCTTAGATCAGGACTGGGTTGACAAATATGGTCAGGAAAGTGAGACCGGTGGAAGGGATATGCCATTAACTCGATAAGAATGCATTCGAGTCAAGTAGCTTCCAATTAAAAACTAGTCGATCGTATCTACCAGATTTATCTTAGACACCAAATTATTGAGCCAGAACCAATTAGGTTAGCCTACAATTCAAACTCTAACCACTGAGCCTAATTAGGTCTTAGCTTGATCGATCACTCATGTGATTCAATCTTGACCCAAACTTAATCCTATTAGGCTGATCAATTTAAGCACTCTTGATCCCATCTAACCAACTCCTGATTCGATTTGATAAACACCTAGACCTAATTGAGCTACCCAAGCCCAAACCTAATTTTATGAATATGTCTTAAATCTAAAAATTTTTAATTTTTAGATTTAATATTTTTCATAATCTTAATTTTTAATTAAGTTTAGGGTTCACTAACAAAATATGTAAACAAAATCCTAAGATTTCAGGATCTAGGGTTTTGCAAAAAATAAGTTTTAGATTTCTGATTAAGGACGAATGTGCAGCACCCCCTACACATCATAAGAACACCCATCGAATGAGAGGAGAGGGCATTTAAATTCTACTTTATTCTTATGACCAAATGGCCAAGGGGAACATCTTAATTAGAAATATGAAAACTACAAAACTAGTTAGATCTACATCATATATCTCATATATAAAAATTGATCTAACTATAAACATGTTTTGCATACATCTTCATTATGATATCGTGCAAGTTTTTAGATCTAAATTATCTCATAATCATCTAAAAAATCAAATTTAAATTGATCATATCAAATTAAAATCTATTCTAAATAATCATGTAGAACTATTCTACAACTAGTCTAAACATGCATTCATCATATCTCATATGAACAAAAATTAAATAACTTTATTTTTTATTTTTAGATCTTATTATAATATTTATAACATCAAAAAATAGTAAATAAATAGATCTAAAAATCATAACTTAATCAAATTAAATTATGATCATGCTAGACTACACATAAAATAATTCTATTCTACAACTAGTCATGCATCTTGTATAACTTAGATCTAAATTATTTAATTTTTAATTTTTTTAATTTTAGATCTAATCACATCTCTTATGACATTTGAAATCACCTAATTATTAGATCAAAATTAAAATAAAATCAGATCCAATAGAAAATGCAACCTGGCTCTGATACCAGTTGAAGGAAAAATCTAGTTTTTCAGATCAGATTCGCTCAGATCTGATTGGATCAAGAGAGATATTTTAAATTTTTTTTTATTAAATCTAGATCAAATTTAAGACTTTCTAAATTTGATATTATCAATCTAATAAAAAAATAAGATAAAGAATAAATTAAATCTAATTTAATTTACCTTGTTGAGGGTAATCTGATCCTATGATGATCTTAATGTCTGCCTGAGGTTCTGGATCTAGCCACGCAAGTGCCTAGCCTCTACCGATATCCACTTGGGTAGGATCTAGAGATCTTCTCCTTCTTTATCACCTCTCCAAAAAATAGATCTGGATCTGATTTTGAAGATCTTCAAAACTCTTTTGAAGATGTGAGTTGTCTTTTGCAGTAGTGCCACCTTTTTCCTTTTACTTTCGCCTTTCTCTTGCTTGGATTGCACCAAACTGAAGCCCAAAAATTCTTGGGCATAGGTAGGGGAGGGAAGACTTGAAGATGGCATGGAGGAAGGAGAGGGTAGTCTTGTGGCATGGGCAATGGATCAAGCTTTTTTTGATCTTGGCACAGACATGGTTTTTATAGATCCTATTGTGCAATGTAGTGCCACATCATCTCAGCCAATCATAGCTTTTTGTCTAATTAGATCTAAATCTGATTGGTGGGATGACATCATCAGATCCAATCAAATGAGAGCCCCTTTGAATCATCCTTAGATGGTGCCAAGATTGGTCAAAGACAAGTCTTGGGCGCCACCTAGGTAGAGTCCCCAAAGTAACCTGGAGTTCCATTTGTATGGGACTCCAAGCATCATTATCTTTGGGCATACGCCTCCCTAGGTATGCACCCCCTCTCTTTCCACTTTTTAGGAGGGGGACAAATCTCTATCTGCTCTCCTATGGGTGCATGACATATGGGCAGATGTCTAAGTGTCAAAGGTCAACCTTTGACCAAATATCCAAAACAGAATTTAGCAGGTGATGAAAAATGGCAGGTGTTGTCTCAAATTCATCTCATAAATTAAGATAACTCTTTTCTGACCTGGACAAGCCCCAGTCAAATCAAGTAAAGGTACTTGAGTGAGCCAAGACACATTTGGCTTAGTTGAGATAAATTTTAATGACAATTAAAGAAGAACATTAGGCTCAATCGTGTGCTAGCATGATTTTTTTGAACCTAACTGAATCTAATTCAAATCAATTGAACTGGATTAGTCCAATTGATGATATCTAGATTGAAACTCTTGTTTGTATGACCTAGTTTGGTTCAGTTCCATATGGTAATGAGATATGTCATGATCTCTATCATCGACATCATCGAAATACCTTCCGATGGATTAAAACATTTCTGATTTGGACAACTAGTATGATTGATTATCTAAATCATTTTAATTGCTCTCAAAATCCACCAGTGACACCTACCAGCATATGGTGGCAACCCATCAAAATTGAGAATGAACCTCTCAGTGCAGTTACCTGTGTGATTTAGTTCTTCTATCTTGAGCCCCGACTGGATTAGGGTTAAGGTAATCTCATCAAATCATAATATCCATCATATGATTAATCATTTGATTCAAGTCCAATGTGAAAACCTTAATAGAAACTCTTTCTATTATTTTACTCTGCCATGGCCATGGGCTTATGGACTTGATTCTCATGATCATCATAGGGCTTTTCCTTATCTACCGAGGTAGATAGATCCCCTATTGGTGCAATCCAATTCCTACAATGAACATGCTATAGCTAACATACACCTCAAGATTCTGAATGGCTAGGAGACCAAGTTATGGTGTAGTCAAACTATAACACCCTCAAGGTGAATTGTCGATGCACCTTAGGTCAAAGAACTAGACACATAACTACAGCTTCGAGCCAGTCATTGAGGAGAAGGTAGACTTTCTAATGACTGCTCGAGGTGGTCATGCTCAGTACCCTCATTCTCTAATGAGTACCTATACTCTCGCTCTGGTGTCTTTACACCATAGACTCAAGAATCAGCTGCTATAAATAAGCGATTGTATACCAATCTTTTGGATCAATCACCATCCTCATGATAATCCTACGGTCAGAAATATTTTATGAGTTAATAATGAAAATTCATGTTTTAAATTTTCAAGTCTTGAAAATAAGAACTATTATTGCCATTAACTCAAGGGATGTATCACAGACACTAAATACATATTATGATAGAAAATAATTCATTTTATGATTTATAGTCAAAATTATAATTTTGCCCTTAGAAGTGTATAACAAGTGTCAGCCAATTTTGGCTTCTAGGGCACACATATCTAACATAAGCTACTTATTTGAATTCAAATTCAAATGGGAGGTTAAAACAAGTTCAACCTCCAACCCTTACCCTCTCCATGTGGTTTTCCCACCTCACATGCACCAATTAAAAGGTTGTTTTTTTTGGGCTTGCATGGGTTTTTGATGAGAGTGATTTGAGGTAGGGTGTAGGAGGATTTCATAGAGAGAGAAATCTAGAGGGCTGCATCTATTTTGACATGAAGTTTTTCCAAAGAGAGAAGAGTGTTAAGGTCCTCATGGGTGTGTGCTGAAACTTTAGAGTTGGGACTCTTTAAGTTTTTATGTGGGGAGTTTGAGTGCCAGATCTCCCCCAGCTTTCACCACCATCTCATCTTCCTTATTACATCTTCAGATTTTGGAACGTCTGGAAGATCAAGAGCATTCATCAATTGGATCGATGAAGATCAGTTGTCGAAGGCCTTGGAAAAGAGCTAGCACTCCAGAGGGGCTGATCAAGATTTGGGGCTCCATATGGACTCATTGTAGAGGCTGGACATATATGCAGCTACAACATGATGGGAGAGCATCTTCCAGTTGATTCAGATTATGGAGTTAATCAACCGGTGCATAGGTACTATGTTTTGAACATGGAATAATCAGCAAATATCAATTGCTGATCAAAAGCACTTTATTTTTCTAATGCATATTAACTTGTCAAAGATCCTGAGTAGGATTTTATGATTAGATCATTGCATGCATAGAATTAATTTTAGATTAATTCTTCTTCTATTGTTGTTAATTTTTGAAAAAAAATTGAAAGGCATGCCCTAAACCCTGCTAGGTTTCCTTCAGGATGGAGCTTCAGTCACTGATCATGTACTATACATGATCGACATGATGGCACGTTTGAGCAAGCTCGGTTGCTCCATGCATGAGCAGCTAGAGAAAGATGCAATTCTAAACTCGCTGCCGAAGTCTTATCTTCCATTTCTTACTCATTACCGAATGATAAAGTCAGAAGTTAACTACCATGGGTTACTGGGGTGATGCGTGCTAATCTATAGCTATGGCAAGTACACTAGTCGATCAAGTAATAAAGTAAGTGAGTAGAGTATCATCCCTAGAGGATTGAAAAATAGGTACTGAAAAGCTCTTTCCTATGCTTTATTTAGAAGACCGATTTATGAGAATAAAAAAATAAAGAACAAAATAAAGAAATAATTAAAAATTATAAGAAAATAGAGAGAGTGTAATTATTACGGTTTTAAACTTAAGAGCAATAGGTTACTAAGGCAATCGGTTCATTAACTCAGAAAATACAATATTCAGGTTATTAGGTTAATTTTATTTCATGTGATGGTAGAGCCTCCTAGTTTATTCACTACCCTTTGATCCAGGCATAGCAAAACTATCAATATTTATTAGTTACCCTTTGATCCAGATGTAATTTAAATAAATATCAATGCATTAAGTTTTGTGAAACCCTCTAATTAAAATACGTCGTGTCCAAAGTGCACTAAAATTTCCACATGTATATGAATTCTAATTCGATTCATAATAGAAGGTATATAATCAAGAAGCAATAACATAGATGTACTTGGTCCGTATCATCTATGTTCATCAGATCAATTAGAAGATGATCAATAATCTAAAAACATTAAGATCAGATTTATATACTCCTCATGAATAAAATTTAAATTTAAAAATAAATCATACTGAATATTTCATCAAAAGAGTAGCTACACCTTAGCCTTAGTAAAAAAAAAATTAGTTTATAATAACAAGTTCAAAAATAGTAAATAAAATAAAAGGCACGAAGAAATTAGACTGTTACTCTTGTGTGGAGAACTCGATGAAGAAGAAAGTCACTTTGTCTTCTCTCCCTAAACCTCTCTTCTCTGTTCTCTGTTCTCTCTATTTCTCCCTATTTTCTCTTTATTTTCAACTCTCTCTTTTCTTTCTCTACCTCTTCCTCTTCGGCAATAGTAGGTAGTAGGCCTTTAAATAGGCTAATCCAGGTATTCTTAGGTAGAAATCCCATTGAAATCGAGTTTAAAACTCTCAAAATAACTATAAAAAACCCTGGATCAATTCTAACCATTGGATGTCAATCAAATGGGTCAAAAACCACTCAAAAATTATTTTAAAAAATCAAATCAAGTCAAAATTCGTTTGGACCATTGGATCAGCATTGAAGATCGAATCTAGGCCATCATATCGTGCCTAAAGAAGCCTCTTATTCTTAGTTTAAAATCAGTAACACATCTCCATCGTTGGATCTCGATCGGGAGCTGCATCCGTTGTTCGTCAGTGCACAGATTTCCGCCATTCGATCAAATCCTAGCGAATAGCATCCATCGGATCAGGCAAAATTTTCAGAATATCCTCTATAGATCATGTGTGAGCCCGACATTGTGTGGACTGCCGCTTCCTTCAGCCAATTGGAGCGTGCTTGTCCTCGTGAAATCCCTGAAATGCTCTCACCTGATTACTGTAGCAGTCCATTGTGCGTCGTGAAAAATTTTGATGTCAGCATGGTGTAGGCTGGGCATCAGCGGGCGGTCGATCTGAGCGTGGTCGAGCCGAGTGGTCTGCTAAGCCAGTTTTTCTGAACCGATTTGAACCAGACCGATCAGCTTTTTTTTTTTTTTTGAAATTCAATTTCAGGCTCGTTTGAAGTCCATTTTCCTTGAAATTTATTTCATTTGATTCAGAAAAATAAGATCTTCATATTGGTGACCTTCTTTCCTACATAAGATTAATAAAAGTATCAATTTCTTAAAAATAGGTTAGTTTATTTTATAATTTAATATTTTTATTAGTGTATTTTTACCACTTATCATGCGGTTACTTCAAAACTTTGAGAAGGATTACTAGCTCCACAAAGAGTCAGTGAACTTGGTGAGAGGGTCTTCTTCTGGTTCTCGATTTTTTAAGAAAGGAAAGAAGAACAAGAAGAAGTCTAAGAAAGTGCAAGTTCAGACTGGGACATCTGTGCAAGGCCAAACCAAGAAGCCTAAGCTCAATAAGAATTAAGTGGAGTGCTTCTTTTGCAAGAAGCGGAGGCACTGAAAGTGGAACTGTGCTCAATATACTGCCTCCCTGGATCTTATTAGGTCGAGAAAGAAGCAAAATATTACTAGGCAAGGTACTTATATGATAACTTCTTATAATTTTTCTATTTATGATATTACTAATGGGGTATTAGATACTAAAAGTCTTTATCATATTTGTAATTCGTTGCAAGGGTTACAGGTCAGTAGGTGATTCAAGCAAGATGAAAGATTTCTGAACGTTGGAGACAGAAGATCAGTTCCACTTCTAGCATTAGGAATATTAAAACTTATATTTGAGTCTCATACTATTGTTCTTAGTAATTGTCACTATTGTCCTAGTTTTTTTTTTAATATCATTTCTATAGGCCTTTTGGCCAAAAATAATTATGAGATTTTAATAAAGAAAGAATTATGTAATGTCATTTTGAATGGTATTACTATATTTTTTAGATATTTTAACAATAGAATATATGTGATATCACCATCTATTAATATAGTCTACTCCACTGGCAAGCACCCTAGATTAGATAGTGTGTCTAATATCTACATATGGCATTGTAGGCTAGGTCACATTAACAAGAATAGGATAAATAGGTTGACTCAAGAAGAAATCCTTAAAGTTAGTAATTGTGAATCACATCTAGAAAAAATGATCAAGTCACCTTTTACTAGAAAAGATGAGAGGGCCACTGAGCTATTAGGTTTAGTACATATTGAAATATATGGCCCTATGAGCATAAGTACTAAAGGTAGATATTTCTACTTCATCACTTTCATAGATGATTTATCTAGGTATGGATATGTCTATCTGATGAAACACAAGTTGGATTCATTTAAAATGTTCAAATGATTCTAAAATTAAGTAGAAAAATAAACTAAAAAAAGTATTAAAACTCTTTGATCTGACCGAGGAGGTGAATATCTTTCGGTGAGTTTCTCATATATCTAGGAGAGAATGGGATTATCTTCCAATGGACTCCTTCAGGGACACCACAGCATAATGGTATGTCTAAAAGAAGAAATCAGATTCTATTAGACATGGTCATATCCATAATGGATTTTGCCAGCTTGCCGATGTCCTTCTAGGGTATGCACTCAAATTGGCTTGCTATATTCTAAATAGAGTTTCAAGTAAGCATGTAATTAAAACTCCGTATGAGATATGGATAGGGTGTAAGCCAGTACTTTTACACCTTAGAGTTTTGGGGTGCTTGGCTTATATGAAATGGTTAATCACAGATAAACTTGAACCTAGGTCTAACAAGTGCACATTCATAGGATACCCAAAAGAAATCAAAGTATATATTTTCTATCATGCTGATGAACAAAAAGTATTTGTCAGTCTTAAGCCAATCCTTTTAGAAAAATTGTTTCCTGGTGATGGAACTATTGCCTCTAAGATTGAACTTGAGAAAATTCAATAGTTAGAAAATCGACACTAGTAGCCAAATCTGAACTTGATTTGATTAGATCAAATCTAGAGCCTCCTACACCATTAAGGTGATCTGGTAGAGTACCGTATCAATTAGATAGATACTATGATTTCTTGGTCCAAAATGGTGATCCCATCGAACTCGATGAGAATGATGAGGATCCGATCGCCTACATGGATGCTATGCAGAGATCTAATTTTAAGAAATGGCTTAAGATCATGAAATTCAAAATGGAGTCTATGAAGGTCAATGATGTATGGACATTGGTTGACCCACCTAAAGGTGTTAAATCTATTTGTTGTAAGTGGATCTTCAAGAGGAAGAGGGGGCACAGATGGAAAGGTGGAGACCTATAAAGCCCTTCAAGTTACCAAGGAATATCGTCAATATTATGGTATTGACTATGATGAGATGTTTTCTTTCATGGCAATGCTTAAATCCATTTAGATTATGCTTGTGATAGTTGCCCATCTAGACTATAAGATTTAGTAGATGGATGTGAAGACAGCCTTTCTGAATGGAGAGTTGACTGAAGAGGTGTATAAGATATAACCTAAGGGATTCACATCTATAGATGAGTTCAAGGTGTGCAAGCTTCAAAGATCCATTTATGGATTGAAGCAGGTATCTTGGAGTATGAACATGCATTTTGATAAGGTGATCAAAATGTATGGCATTGTTAAGAATGGAGAAGAGCTCTATATTTACGAGTGGACAAATGGTCCGATAGTGGTATTCCTTGTCTTATATGTTGATGACATTCTTTTAATCGAGAATGACATTCTCACACTGTCAGGAACAAAAGTTTGACTATCATATCAGTTCTCTATGAAGGATTTGGGTGAAGCATCCAACATCCTAGGAATAAAGATCTATAGGGATAGATCTAAGAGGATGCTTAGTGTTGGTGCGAAATCTGATCGTCATCGGAGAAGCGCTGGAGTTGGAGAAGACAAGGTCGTCGTTGGTGAGCTATAAAACAAGTCTCATCCAGAGCCTAGGGGATGGCTCTAGCAAGACCCTTCGACGATCAAGTCAGCTCTTTTGGCCAACAGAAATGGAGTACTCAGTAGAAAGTTGCAGAGTACTGGAAGAAAGAAGAGAGTTTGAAGAAAATGTATCTGAAAGGTCCCTTTTGCAGCCTCGATGCCTGTAACAAACTGATAGTGACAGCTGGAACTACTTGGTAGTGGGCCATTCGGGGCCACTGGGGTTTGTTATGGAGGGTGGTATCCATTGTCATGACATGCTAGTCTATTGGAGACCTAAAAGCTGGAGTTCGGATGGGACAATTGCAGGCGATGAAGGGCTCTTGGATGTTATTATTTTGGAGGAGGTCGGAGGTTCTCAAGATTGATCGTGTGTTGGCTTTTATTCTATTGAAAATTGTATCCCAAAGCCAATCGTTAGCCTATTGATGGTTGAGATATTATAATTAATTTATTAATTAATAAAAAATATTTTGACATCTTTTTTCATCATAAGTTTACCTCTTTTAGTGAACTCCATTATTGTGATGAAGTCCTTAGGACAATTTAGTTTCGATAAAGAGAGGATTTATCGATTAGTCCTTAAATTTGTTCACGATCAAATGATAGGCTGTTAATTAGAATGACAACATCTATCAAGCATAGGTCGCTATATACCATATAGGTTGGTTATCAGATGTATGGGTACATCATCATTGAACGTGACCAACTCTAGGGCATTCTGCTGTCGAGAATGTTTCTGATAGGATATAGGTATAAGTATCTCTTAGACCTGAGATCACCTTAGTGACTTGTAAGCAACTCACTGGCTTTGGTATCGGACTAACTGAATTTCTAATTCAACAATGGAAGGCTTTTGGGCACAGTCAAGTACTTGCGAAGTTAGAGTGTGATCAAGATAGAATTGACCACTCTAAGAGTTGGAGAAGAATGTATCACTGTATTTCAATATAGCAAAACCTTGGCCAAGGTAATCCATCAGATGGATTTGATATTTTGAAATACAATATGGACAACCTGATCAGAGTTGACAGTTGAACTCTGATGTGTCCTATGAGCATTATGGTCAAGGGGATGAATTATATAGAAACTATATCCGCACGGGTTCTAAGGATGGTGTTCTACACCTTCGATCTCTCTGACCGTCGGATATCATTGCTAGATGGTCATTTTGATTGGTATAAAATTTATTTCTGTGCTACTGGCTTAAGTTCGGACCTATGAGGTCACACACATTAGAGCTTACGATCCGATCGGATGGTAGATGATAAGTACCATAAATTCATCAATAAAAGTATCAATTTATCAATTAATTCATACTAATTTTTAAGAATTAATGATCAATTTATATATTTTTAAAAAATTAATATTTTTATTAATTAAAAAATTAATTAAAAAATAATAAAAAATAAAAAATAAAATTTTATAATCAATGAAAAGAGATCATTTTTTGGTCACAACGAAACAAGTTTCGAACAAAATGGAGCTAAAATGGAGAAGACATGAATTTCTAAAGAAATAAAATAAATAAAAAATAAATTAAAAAAAAAAATGGCTCAGCCGGCTCAAGCCGCCGTGCCATATTAGCGGGCGCATCCAAACGCACCATGCCGAGTCGATAAAGCTAGCGCACCAAGCCAGCCACTCTAGTCGACTTAGCCGCGAAAGGCGTCGCCGGTCCACGATCCAGGTGTGGATCGCCAGCTCAGTAGAAACCAGCGAATCATGGAGCGACACATGGTGGACCTAGACCCTTAAGAGGTTCATGGAAAATCCATCATGGCTCACAATGTAAAGAGGTAATTTTGCATCAAAGCAATGAGCGGTGATTGGCTGAGGCATTCGGTGTGCCCAGTTCGCGTGGTCCATAGCAACAGTAATTTAGCGATCCGATGGCCAGAAAACCAGTCGATGAAGATCCAATGGTCTAGAAGCATCTCCGACTTTATTAAGGATGCGGATCACCATCCAACGGCAGTGCTCAACATAGGGGATGATCCGATGGTGGAGAGAGCTCCCGATGGTGATCAGGACTCCAAATGCGCGATCAATGGCTAGATTTTCTCCATCAACGTGCGATCAATGGCTAGAATTTAATTTGACATAATCTGGATCGATTTTCTTCTAATTTTGATGATTTTTGATCTGTTGGATTCCTATTAAATGGCTAGATTTTACTAGACTTCACTAGATTCATATCAGAGCTATTTTAATCCAAATTTTACTCAGATTTCTCTATATTTTGATGATTAAAAAGGCTCTTAGTCCCACATTGCCTCTAGAAAAAATCTTCAGCCGTCCTAGCTCTATAAAAAGGACCCCAAGCCTCTAGAAATTAAAAGATCGAGGAGAGGGAAGCCAAGGTACAGGGTGGAAGCCAAGCTCAGGGTTGAAGGTTGCTTCAAAGCTACAATGCTAAGAAGAAGAGTCGATCTTCTACCCCATCTCCATGCCTACACTGATCTGCGATCTCCTTCTAGTTTTGTTTTCTCTTTTCTTTTCTTTAATTTTTTATATTTAAATTCTAAATTTGAGTTTTAATTTTAATAAAGAAAGCTTTATTGCTCCTTTCAATTCTAGCTTTTTAAATTAATTATTCTTTATTGCTCTTTAATTTTATTGCAAGTAGCCACTAAGATCTAAATAGTGGATCTTAGTACCAAGTTTATTTTTGCATAATTTAAATTCTACTTTTATTTATAAATCTATTTTCCAACTTTATTTTTTTTCAAAAATCCTTCTTTTCTTTTTTTAAAAAAAAATCAAAAATTTTAGAGTTAAATCATTGCCTCTCTATGGATTCAATCCGACTCACTACTCTCTACGAATTTTTAAGAAGTTGGATTAAAATGATAAACATAGTGTCTTAATGACAACATCGCACTTTTATCAAGTTTTTGGCATCGTTGCTGGGGAGGCATAAAAATTAAAAATATTTCTCATTTTTTTGATTTTTTATTGCCTACTAATTATTTTTCTTATTTATTTTGCAGAAAAAAAGAGAAAAGAACAAAGAAGATTAGGGTACAATTCGGTGAGCTCATTCCTAAACCCTAAATCTCTTTTCTTACTTTTAATATTTATTTTATTTTTAAATTAATTAAAAATTATCTACTAAAACCTAATTAAAAATCTCATCACAAGATTAGAAACCCTAATTATTTAGAACATCCATCATATTAGTTTTATTTTTGATGATTGCTGGAGGCAAGGTAAGTTATTCAAAAATTCAATTAATTACATGTATCTAGTTTAATTGCATAGAATCCCTTGCTTGAAAATTTGAATATACATATCATATTGAATCAATTTAAGGGCACAATCTATTAAACAAAATAAGATGAGGATTTGATCATCCTTTCTTGGCCCACAAACAACCAACCCTCATATTGCATTAACCCAAACCTTAACTCTTAAAATCATTAGACGTCGAACCTTAAGGATATTCGAGCTCAATAGGATAAGAAAACCTTAGAGTTGAAACGGGTTAGGATTAATTAATTTAACTGGTATCTAGGAAAGTGGTTCAGGGATGACTGGGCCCGAAGGAAGGTGGTTACTTAATTGGTTTTGTTTGCTTACTTGGCCAAGCATAACTGGTGTCTAAGGCAAGCAACGGGGGGACTCCTACCAATCTTACACTTACCTAGCCAGTTGATTGGCTGATTCTACACTTGGAGTGCTTGAAGGCTGACTTGGAACAGTTAAGAGCTGTCTAGGTCTAGGCTGATCTTAGGTTAGGATTAATTTGTTTGAAACTTATTTGAAAATAAAAATTTTTAGTTTAGATATTTTCAATCTCTATTGCCCTGACATAAGGTTGCCCTGGCATAATAGAAAGTTATGTTGCATGCTTGTCCTAGGGTATGAAAAGCTTGAATTAACCTAGAACTTAAAAAAAAAAAGAAAAGAAAGAAAAGATTGAGGACATTGAGAATATAGTGAATTTCCAACATCTGTGTGGAGAAGGATTTCAGATCGACTAGTCAAAACAGATTTAGTTCCTATTTTAGATCCTACAACCTCAACATCCACAAAGAATTTAGCAAATCAACCTCAGCCTCAAACCCTTAAGGACTTATGTTATCCAGTTGGTTCCGTCCAACCCTCTTGTATTAGGTTGCCCCAACCCATAGCAAACAACTTTGAAATTAAACCTCAAATCATTAACATGCTTCCAAAATTCATGAAAATAGAGGATGCATATATATTCATTAGGGAATTTGAAGAGATTTGTGCAACCATGAAACTACAACAATTGTCAGAGGATGAAATCAAATTGAGATTAACAATTTTTTCCTTAAGGATAATGCCAAAAAGTGGCTTTATAGTCTTCCAAATCAAACTATCACGATCTGGGAGAGCTTTGTGAGAATATTCTTAAAAAAATATTTTTCTCATCACAAAATAGCTAGAATTAGAAATGAAATAAACCAATTCTATCAACTAGTTAGTGAATTATTTTGGAGATACTTCGACCGATTCAAGAATCTCTTGACCCAATGCCCACACCATGGAATAGAAACTTAGAGGCTATGCCAAATAATTTATGGAGGGATAGATTCAAATTTTCAAACAATGCTAGAGTCCATGTGCCAGGGACAATTTATGTACAAAGAACCAATTTTAGAAGACTTAGTTGAGAAAAGTTTACAATAAGAAACAACTAGAAAATCAGAAAAATCCACACCGTCAAGAGGTGAAATATACCAAATTCAAACCTCCCTGGCTGTAGAAGCCAAAATTGCAACTTTGACATGTTGGCTAGAGGCCTTAGAACTTCAGAGACCAGCCAGTGTGAACCAAGAGTCTGCACCCATGTGCAACAGGTGCAATACACCAGACCATGTCCTTGAGAAATGTCCTCTCCCAATCAACCAATTAGATAATGGATGTGCACAAGTGAATGCCACATATCAGAGATCCTTGAATAATCCCTATGCACCTACCTATAACCCAGGTTGGAGGAATCATCCAAATTTTTCATGGTCACAAAATCCAAATGTAGGTGGTCCAAGTTACAATCAACAGAACCCAAGGTCTAATCCTATGATAAACGTGCTGTCACCACCAAGCTTTAATATTAATGAAAAGAAACATAGTTCTTTAGAGAAAAGCCTAAAAGCCCTAGCCAAATCTAATATTGACACCAATATGATCTTAAGCAATTTCATGCAAACCATCGACCAAATTCTAAATTCAAATTCTTAGGCCATAGCCCGCTTAGAAATGCAAGTGAGTCAGCTAGCATCTACCATAAGTGAACGTGAACGAGGTAGGCTACCTAGCCAACCTAAGCCCAACCCAAGGAATCAAAATGGTAGAGCATCCCAAGGAAACCGGGTTAATCAAGTTAATGCTATTCATTCTTTGAGATCAAAAAAATAAGTGTATAATAAGATAAATACACCTAACACTAGAGAAGACTTGAGTGCTGAGTCTGTTGAGCCACCTAATGAACAATCTACCTTACAAACTCAAGCTCCTGAAACTGATAGTGCACCAAACCAGACGCCCACAATCTCTAGAGCTCCTTTCTTGAATCGATTAAGGTCTAATAAATAATCAAAATATTTAGACAAAATGTTAGAGGTACTTAAGCAAGTTCAAGTAAACATTCCTCTATTAGACATGATCCAACAAGTTCTGACTTATGCCAAATTCTTAAAAGACCTTTGCACCAAGAAAAAGATGACTAACGTATCAAAGAGAGCTTTCTTAGCAGCAAGTGTGAGTTCATATTTGCTAAGTCATATGCCTATAAAGTACAAGGACCTAGGTTCTCCAACAATTTCATGTGTCATAGGAGAAACCCACATTGAGAAGGCGTTACTTGATTTAGGGGCTAGTGTAAATATTTTGCCCTATTTAGTTTATAAGCAATTAGGATTGGAAATGCTTTAGCCAACAGGGATCACATTACAATTAGCAGACCGATCTTTTAGGATCCCCAAGGGAATGATAGAAGATGTTTTAATTAAGGTTGGAAATTTTATCTTTCTAGTTGATTTTATCATTTTGGAGATTGAGCCAATATCAAATCTTAAGGGTCAAATCTTAGTGATTTTAGGAAGATCATTCTTAGCTACTGCTAATGCTGAAATCAATTGTCAGAATAGACTTATGAAACTATATTTTGGAAACATGACTATCGAGCTGAATATTTTCAATTTGGAACAAAAATCTAACAAGCATGCTAATGTAACTATAGTCCAAGATGAAATTTATGAACCCATAGACATTAGCGATGAGGAAGTCGATCTTGAATCTAGTATCTGGCCAACCCATGAATATGAGAACCTCAATAAAATACTTGGAGATAATAAAAATGATCAGAGATGGGAGTCTCCCACTGAACCATCCATAGAAATGACTAAACCATCATCTAAGTTATCAAAAGAAGAGGCACCCAAAGTAGAGTTGAAACCTCTCCCCGAGCACCTCAAGTATATATATTTAGGTCTAGAGAAAATCTTGCCTGTAATTATTGCATCAAACCTGAATCCTAACCAAGAAGAGAAATTATTAGTGGTCTTAAGAGAAAATCGAGAAGCAATAGGCTGGACTGTGGCAGACATTAAAGGAATAAGCCCTTCCATAGTTCAACATAGGATACACCTAGAGGAAGAGGCTAAACCAACTCAAGATGCCCAAAGAAGATTGAACCCAGCCATGAAGGATGTAGTCAGAAAGAAAATTCTGAAGTTGTTGGATAATGGAATTATTTACCCCATTTCTGATAGTTCATGGGTAAGCCCTGTACAAGTGGTACCAAAGAAATTTGGGGTAACAGTAGTCCAGAATGAAGCTAATTAATTTATCCCAACTAGGACCCAAACGAGGTGGAGGGTCTGTATAGATTATAGGAAATTGAATGCAGCTACGAAAAAAGATCACTTTCCTTTGCCATTTATTGATCAAATGTTGGAAAAGTTAGCTTGACAAGAATTTTACTATTTTCTAGATGGATACTCTGGTTATAATCAAATCCCCATAGCCCCTGAAGATCAGAAAAAGACCACATTCACCTGCCCATTTGGAACCTTTGCTTATAGGCATATGCCCTTTGGACTATGTAATGCTCCAGCAACCTTCTAGAGATGTATGATCAACATGTTTTTCAATATGATTGAATGATTTCTAGAAATTTTTATGGATGACTTTTCTATCTTTGGACCTAGCTTCTCTGAATGTTTAAACCATCTAAGACTTGTTCTAGGAAGATGTAAGAAGAAGCATTTAGTTCTTAATTGGAAAAAATGTTGATTCATGGTCAGAGAAGGTATAGTTCTTGGCCATGTAATTTCAAAGAAAGGAATAGAAATTGACAAGACCAAAGTTGACCTGATTGCAAGTCTTCCACCATCCAAGACTATTAAAGAAATTCATTCATTCTTAGGACATGCTGGATTTTATAGAAGGTTCATTCCTGATTTTAGCAAAGTGGCTTGCCCTTTGACGAACTTGTTAGTAAAAGAAGCAAAATTTGAATTTACTTCTAAGTGCCCTGAGTCTTTTGAATTCCTTAAAAAGGCACTCATTTCAGCCCCCATCATTCATCCACCTATCTGGACCGAACCTTTTGAGCTCATGTGCGATGCATCTGATCATACTATAGATGTAGTCTTAGGTCAAAAAATCAACAAGCTGCCAAGAGTTATTTATTATGCAAGCAAAACATTAAATGATGCGCAGCTTAATTACACCACCATGGAGAAGGAATTCTTAGCTGTTGTCTTTGCCCTAAAAAAATTTAGGTCTTATTTGGTTGGATCTCATGTTATTGTCGATACTGATCACTCAGCCATTAGACATCTCCTAGCAAAGAAAGATGCTAAGATACATTTAATTCAATGGATCTTGCTCCTTCAAGAATTTGACTTGAAAATTAAGGACAAGAAAGGGATAGAGAATGCAATTGCTGATCACTTATCCCAAATCATAGTTGTGCCATCTAACGAACCACCTGTCAATGAGTATTTTCTAGATGAACAACTCATGTCAGTGTCCACTGAACGTTGGTATGCAGATATTGTGAATTATTTAGCCATTGGTAAAGTGCCTTCTCATTGGACTAGTCAGGATAAACACAAATTCTTTTTCCAAGTAAAGTATTTCATTTGGGATGATCCATATCTGTTTAAACAGTGTCCTGATTAGATCATTAGGAGGTGTCCCTGATAATGAGATTAAAAGTATTCTATCATTTTGTCATGATCAAGCATGTGGTGGTCATTTCACATCTAAGAAGGCTACTGTCAAAGTACTTCAATGTGGATTTTATTGGCCTAATTTATTTAAGAATGCACATGTGTACTGTAAAAGTTGTGATCGATGCCAACAAATGGGTCGAATTACAAAGAGAGATATGATGCCACTCAATCCAATCTTGGTAGTTGAAATTTTTGATGTCTGGGGAGTTGATTTTAGGGGACCATTTCTAAATTCCTTCGAAAATGAGTATATCTTAGTGGCTGTTGATTATGTTTCCAAGTGGGTAGAAGCTATTCCATGTAAGTCCAATGATAGCAAAGTGGTCGTTAAATTTTTTAAGGAAAATATTCTCTCTCGCTTTGGTACTCCTAGAGCAATCATTAGTGATCAAGGAACACATTTTTGCAATCGACCCTTTATCGCATTAATGAAGAAATATAATGTTACCTATAAATTAGCCACACCATATTATCCTCAGACTAGTGGTCAAGTTGAAGTGTCAAATAGACAAATCAAACAAATCTTGGAGAAAACTGTTAATGCCAATAGGAAGGATTGGTCTGTCAAATTAGTTGATGCACTTTAGGCCTACCGTACTGCCTACAAGACCAACCTAGAAATATCTCCTTATAGGATTGTGTTTGGAAAACCATGTCACTTGCCTATTGAGTTAGAACATAAAGCCATATGGGCAATAAAGAAATTAAATATGGACCTAGACGTAGCCGAAAATCATAGGAAGCTTCAGATCAATGAATTAGAAGAATTAAGAAATGAAGCTTACGAGAATGCCAAGGTATACAAGGAACGAATGAAAGTATTTCATGATTAAGCAATTCATAGAAAATCTTTCAATCCTGGACAAAAAGTTCTTTTGTATAATTCAAGGTTACATCTTTTTCTTGGAAAGCTTAGGTCTAAATGGACAGGATCTTTCTTTCTTAAAAAAAATTTCCCATACAGGGCTGTAGAGATTGAAAACCCAAGCAATGGTGTTGTTTCTAAAGTTAATGGTCAACGATTGAAACCATTCTTGGAATTACCCATAGAATTTATGGAGGAAGCCATAATTCTTTATGAACCAACATATCTCGATTAGTCTATTATCACTATTTAGTCTGGTTGAAGACTTTAAACTTAGCGCTTGTTAGGAGGCAACCCAATATTTCTTGAATCTAATTTATTTTTTTAGTTTATTTTTTTTTTTAGGCTAAAAGCTGGAGAAGGATCAAAAGCTTCAAGACCCATGCTAAATGAATAAACATAATTTACACCCTTTTATTTATTTTCCCTCTCCATTGAGGACAATGTCAATTAAGTTGGAGGGTAAAAATAAAAAGAAAAAAATCAAAGATTTTAAATTTAAAAAAATAATAATAAATCAAATTTTAAAATTATTTTAAATTTTTTTTTGGATAAAACCATATTTCAGGAAAGAGAATCTTAAGCAAAATAAATTAGAAAAAGTAATAAAGTTAGAAAGTTAATGGTAGCGAGTTAAGAAGTAGATTACTTGGTCAAACCATTAGCAGCCTACTTAGGTCATTTAAAGGCTAACAGCACTTCTAATTGCATATGCACACCAATGAAGCAAAGAAGGTATTGATTATAAGGCTAATTGAGGATTTAATTATCACTAAAAATTGGTGGTTTATATAGAACTCAATTAAAGAAACTTGAATTTAAGAAAAGAGTTATCTGCTTAAAATAAAAAGTATAAAACATAGAGTATTTATGGATTGCCCTAAACTTAGTAACTGGATCTCTGCACCTAAGTCAAGTATGGAAGTTCACATTAAATGGTGAAGGGAAGGCTAGGATGCTCAGCACAACTTTGAAAAAAAAAAAAGCAGTGTGAAAGCTATCTTAAATTCATGCACTTAACTTGAGAGTATATAGAAAATTAACCAAAATAGGTGATAAAAGAAGATTCATTTGTCCTTTGAATTAACATCCAAATGCTAAGTTAGTATTCATGAGTGCTAAAAATCTTTAGATGAACTCTAAGAAAGTTTCTAGTTAATCTACCACAAAATTTACCTCTGATACTCAATACTTAGTGATACTGTCTAAACTTTTGATTATAAATCCTAGACCTATTCTTGTGAAGGAGGATCTCAACGAAATATGGTAATTAATCTAAACTAAATTCTTTTTTTACTCGAGGACGAGCAAAGCTTAAGTTTGGGGGTGTGATAAGTATCATTAATTTACCAATAAAAATATTAATTTATCAATTAATTTATATTAATTTTTAAGAATTAATGATCAATTTATATATATTTTTAAGAAATTAATATTTTTATTAATTAAAAAATAATTAAAAATAATGAAAATTAAAAAATAAAATTTTGTAATCAATGGAAAGAGCTCATTTTTTTTGTCACAACGAAATAAGTTTCGAGCAAAATGGAGCTAAAACGGAGAAGATATGAATTTCTAAAGAAATAAAATAAATAAAAATTAAATTTAAAAAAAAAAGAAAAATGGCTCAGTCGGCTCAAGCCGTCGTGCCATATCAGTCAGCGTGTTCAAATGCAATGAGCCAAGCCGATAAAGTCGGTGCGCCAAGCCAGCCACTCTAGCCGACTCAACCGTGAAAGCCATCAGCTGGTCCACGATCCAGGTGTGGACCGCCAGCTTAGGAGAAACCAGTGAATCATGGAGCGACACGTGGTGGACCTAGACCCTTAAGAGGTTCATGGAAAATCCATCGTGGCTCATAGGGTAAAGAGGTAATTTTGCATCAAAGCAGCGAGCGGCGATTGGCTGAGGCGTTTGGTGTGCCTGGTTCGCACGGGCCATAGCTATAGTAATTCTGCGATCCAATGGCCAGAAAACCAGCCGATGAAGATCCAACGGTCCAGAAGCATCTCCGACTTGATTAAGGATGCAGATCGCCATCCAACAACAGCGCTCAACACAGGGGATGATCCGATGGTGGAGAGAGCTCCCGGTGGTGATCAGGACTCCAAACGTGTGATCAGTGGCCAAATTTTCTCTATCAATGTACGATCAATGGCCAGAATTTAATCCGATGTAATTTGGGTCGATACGGTTTTGATTTTGATGATTTTTGATCCATTGGATTTCTATTGAATGGCTAGATTTCACCAGACTTCACCAGATTCGTATCAGAGCTGTTTTAATCCGAATTTTATGCAGATTTCTTTGTATTTTGATGATTAAAAAGGCTCTTAGTCCCACATTGCCTCCAGAAAAAATCTCCAGCCCTCCTAGCTCTACAAAAAGGACCCCAGGCCTCTAGAAATGAAGAGATCGGGGAGAGGAAAGCCAAGGTATAGGATGGAAGCCAAGCTTAGGGTTGAAAGTTGCTTCGAAGTTACAGTGGTAAGAAGAAAAGCCGGTCTTCTACGCCATCTCCACGCCTACACTGATCTACGATCTCCTTCTAGTTTTTTTTCTCTTTCCTTTTCTTTAATTTCTTATATTTAAATTCTAAATTTGAGTTTTAATTTTAATAAAGAAAGCTTTATTGCTCCTTTCAATTCTAGCTCTTTAAATTAATTGTTCTTTATTGCTCTTTAATTTTATTGCAAGTAGCTGCTAAGATCTAAATAGTGGATCTTAGTACCAAGTTTTTTTTTGCACAATTTAAATTTTGTTTTTATTTATAAATCTATTTTTCAACTTTAATTTTTTTTCAAAAATTCTTCTTTTCTTTTCTTTAAAAATAAATAAAGATTTTAGAATTAAATCATTACCTCTCTATGGATTCGACCCGACTCACTATACTCTTTATGAATTTTTAAGAAGTCAGATTAAATTGATAAATATGATATCTTAACGATAACATCATGCTTTTATCAGTTGATCAATGATTAAGAATCGTTCTAGGGTTAAACAATCAATATGATTGGTATTTAACCTAGTGCAAGTATTGCAAGAGGATCGATTAGCAATTAAATTTTTAATTGGCTAAATTTGATTAAGCCAATAGGCTAAGATTAAGTTTAATTAAATATAATTTAATTAAATTTGGTTTAGACTTGATTAGATCAAGTCCAATTGATTTATTGGATAAGCCAAGTGCAAGGAAGAACTAGTCCTAGTCTAACTAGGACTCGGATTAAACCAATTTTATAATTTGATTAGAAAATAAATTAGAATTAAGTCTAATTTAATATAATTTAATTAAATTCTTAAATAGGTTAGGGCCTTATTTAATTGGGTTGGTTTAATCTTGATTTTATTTGGTTAAAAGATCTTGTTTGACCAAGTCAAAATAGGAGTCCTAGTGTGTCTAGGACACCCTATCTCCTTGCGCCACCTTGGTCCCAATGCCCTCCATACCTATTTTTTAGGTATTTTTCATGAAAAATCTCTTTCTTTCTAATTTTCATTCTCCCTCTCTCCCTCCAAGTCATATTTGGAAGTTAGGTGGAAGACCAAGTCAAAGGAGGAATTATTTTTGCTTAGGATTCTATGAGATAGAATTCTTGTTGATGAAAACATCTTTTCTTGAGTGCCACCCCCTCTTTTAATTAATTCTTCTCTTATTCTATGAAAATAATCTTCTTTCTTATGCACCCTTCCTTACTGATCCACGTCAAAAATTTTGGAGGAGGTGCCCAAGAGTTGGACGCCCCAACAACTTCACATGTTTGGATATTCCTAATCTAGGAATTTGACCTAACTTGAACTCTTCCTTTTCCCTATTTATTGGATGAATTTTATTCTGATTTTTTCAAGAAATATAGAGCTTTGGGAGAGGTTTTGGGTGTGCAAAAATCAGAGAAAGAGGGTCCTTGGGCATGGGGATTTCATAGGCACCAAACTTGGTGTTTGGGTGAGAGAAAAGAGAAGAAGAATAGGGTCTTCTTCTAGGGCTGTTTTATTTTCAATCTCTCCTCCTTTCTTTTGAGTTTTTTTTTGAGAGAGTCTCATATCAGCAAACTCTTATCTTCCTTCTCATACTTTGGAGAGTCTAAACTTCAAAGAAGAGAGCATCGGATCAATCGTCGAAGAAGGATCAACACAGTACTAGCATGCTGTGCTAATTTCCTGCATCGAACTTCAGATCAGAGATCATAGGCTCGTATGGACGACTCCTAGAGATCGAACGCATGTGCATCTCATGACTTCATCCTCAAATCTGGATCAGCAAGTTAGAATGTCTAAACTTTCTCAGGTAATAGATCTGATCTTTAAACTTCATACCTGCATTTGATGTAGTGTAGATCTAGGTTGATTTGATCAACCTTTTTCTTTCTTATTTGATTTTAATTTTTGATTTAATATCATATCTTAATCATATAATATATCTGAGATCTAGGTATTTACATGGTTATTTAAATAAATTTTAGATTTATTTAAGTCTTTTATTGCAAGATCTTGAAAAAGTTTCAAGATCTATCTGTGAAACCCTAGATCTAGTTCCTTCAATTGGTATCAGAGCCTAGATTCTTATTACATGATTTTTATGCATATCTAGATTATTTCTTAGATTAGATCTAATTTATAATCTAATTATTAAATCTAAAATTAAAAAAAAAAGTAAAATATTTTAGATTGCACAGACTGCCATAAGATTGTTCTGCTACAAGGTTTACCCCTTGCAGTGAATAGGTTGTCTTAGTACGTTCTAATCTAAAATATTGATCATAAAATTTTAGATTAGATCTAAGAGATTTTATGATCTAATTAAAAATATTTTAATCTGATTTTAATCATCATAAATGTGTTAGATTTGATCTAGGGAGATTTATGATTGATTATTATTGAAACTGTTTCAATTACATGAACCTGTTTAGATTAGATCTAAAGTAGTTTTATGTTTATTTTACTTACATATTGACTATGAATCAAACATGCAACTTGGTTGATAAAACCATGTTGTAAAAATATTTTACAAATATGAAAATCATTTTCGAAAAACCAAACCCCAACCCTCAACCCAAAACTTAATTGAATTAAGAAGTTGGTTGATTAGGATCTAGGATTACAAATTGAAGATCCTAAGACACAAATCATAACATAGGGTTAAATGGATTAGTGGGGATTAGGTCCATTAATTGGGTTAGACCTAGGGTTAGATTAAAGAATGGACTTAATTAGAGAATTGACTAAATCTAATCAATTGTTGTCTTAGATTAGGTCAAGGATTCTCTAGATCAATTACAATAGTTGTAGTTGGTCAAGTCCATGTCTTTAAGAAGACCCAAGATGGACTTGATTCTTGGCTACGCGGTCTAGCATGAACTGTTAGGTTGATGTAATTGAAACTAATTAAACCAATTGGTGTCTAAGATAAATCAGACCAGTGATTTTTAATTGGCAGCCCGCTTACCTGGCCATTACTGATGGTGTCTAAGGCAAGCCTGGCAAACCCTTCCACTGATCATACTTATCTGGCCTCTTGGTGAGATTATATTTTAATTGGATCGCTTGACTATTCGAGCTAACCCATGTTAGCTAGGTAAATTAGTTTGACTAATTTAGGTGCTCCTAGACCAGCCTATTAATGATCTTCCTTAAGCTGATTTGGTGAAGTTAGTGGGAGGATCATGACAAGCTGGTTAGTCTGACCTACTCACTTCTATAAATAAATCCTCTAAAATTATTAGGTTCCTAAAATAAAATAGTTATATGATAACTGGATCATAGCATCCCATTAAAGTGGATGATAATGGGTCCATCAGTTGGATAATCATTAGAGACCTAAAGGCCTGGTGCTTATCGGTTGATGAAATTATCATTCATTATATGATCTCTTGGATATATCTTTCTAAATGGTAGTCAGGTGGGTCAACCAAAGTTAGTCCTGATCATTCATTGGTTGGATGGACCAAGTATGGTCATGTTAATGGTTGGACCTAACTAGACCCTTTTCTAAGAAGGCCAAAGCCAACTGATCAGGGCCTGGGGCAAAATTTAATTACTAAAAATTATTTAGAAAAATAATTTGTTATGAACCTACCCTTAGATGTATATATGGATGGGCCAACCAAAGTTCGGCTTGTGTATAGTCTATGTAGATTCTAGTACCTACTAAGGAATTAGGGTAATTCCTCAAATTGGAGGTAGAGGCTACCAATTCAAATAAAATAGTGGAAGAAATCTTTTGAGTAAAATCCAAATCTTTAGGTTTAATGAATCAATTACTAATTAGATTTTGATTTTTCTTTGTATAGTCATGGCCACTTCTCTATCACTCCGATCATTGTTGGACAATGATAAGTTGGTGGGACCCAACTTCGATAGTTGGTACTGAAAGTTGAAGATTGTCTTGGGGCATGAACGGATCCTGTATGTGCTGATGGATCCTACACCTGAGGAGCCAACTGCCAATGCACATAGAATAGTCAGAGACACTTATCAGAAGTGGTTCAGTGACCAAAATATGATGCACTGCATTATGCTGACTGCGATGAGCGACGAGTTCAGTTGTAAGTTTGAGATAGCTAAGTCAAACAAAATGCTTCAAGTGTTGGAGGATTCTTTTGGCACACCCGATGATGTTGAGAGGCACAAGACTAGTTCTGCCATCTTCAACACCAGAATGCGGGATGGTGCCTCTACCACTGATCAAGTATTGTACATGATCAAGCTGATAGAGCAGTTGAGCAAGCTCAGCTTTTCCTTGCACAAACAACTTTGGAAAGATGCAATACTGAACTCGCTGCCCAAGTCTTATCTCTCATTCCTTATACATTATAGAATGTCAAAGCCTGAAGTAGACTACCACGGGTTATTAGGGTTACTTTAGAACTTTAAGAAGGATCACTAACTCCATAAGGAGTTGGTGAACTTAGTGGGAGGTTTGTCTTCTCGTTCTCGATTCTTTAGAAAAGAGAAGAAGAACAAGAAGAAGAAAGCAAAGAAGGTGCATGTTCATGCTAGAATACATATGCAGCTCAGACCTCAAAGACCAAGCCTGATAAGAGTCAAGCCAAATTTTTCTTTTGTAAGAAGCAAGGGTACTTAAAGAGGAACAGTCCTCAGTACATTGCCTCCCTAGATCCGAACAGGCAGAGAAAGATGCAAGCTATTGCTAGGCAAGATATTTATATGATAACTCCTTATAATTTTTCTATTTATGATATTACTGACTGGGTGTTGGATATTGATATCCCTTACCATATTTGCAATTCATTGCAGGGATTGTAGGTCAGTAGAAGATTTGAGCAAGGTGAAAAATTTTTGAATGTTGGAGATGGAAGACCAGTTCTAGTTCTAGCTTTAGAAATTTTGAAACTTGTATTTGAATTCCATATCATTGTTCTTAGTGATTATCATTTCTGTCCTAGTTTTTTCTTAAATATCATTTTTGTAGGCCTTTTGGCCATGAACAACTATAAAATTTCAAAAAAGAAACTAGTTTGTAATGTCATTATGAATGGTGTTACTACTTTCCATGGATAATTGAATAATAGTGTATATATGTTATCACAATCTGTTAATGTAGTCTATTCTACTCGCAAGCACCCTAGATTAGATAGTGTATTAGATATCTACTTATGGTACTGTAGGCTAGGTCATATAAACAAGAACATGATAAATAGGTTGACTCAGGAGGGAATACTCGAAGTTAATGATTATGAATCACTTCCAACCCGTGAGTCATGTCTTCTTGGTAAAATGACCAAGTCATCTATTACTGGAAAAGGTGAGAGAGCCAATGAGCTCTTAGGTCTAGTACATACTAATGTATGTGGACCAATGAGCACAAGTGTCAGAGGTGGATATGTCTACTTCATCACTTTCATAGATGATCTATCCAGATATGGATATGTCTATCTGATGAAACATAAGTCGAATTCTTTTAAAATGTTCAAATGATTTCAAAGTAAAAAAATAAACTAGAAAGAGTATTAAAACTCTTTATTCTGACCGAGGAGGAGAATATCTTTTCGGTGAGTTTCTCACATATTTAGGAGGGAATGGAATTCTCTCATAATGGAATCCTCTTGGAACACCATAGCATAATGGTGTGTCTGAAAGGAGGAATCGGACTCTATTAGACATGGTCCGATCCATGATGGGATTTGCAAACTTGTCGATATCCTTCTAGGGATATGCACTCGAATCAGCTTGTTATCTATTAAATAGGGCTCCAAGTAAGTCTATAGTTAAAACCCCATATAAGATATGAACATGACATAAGCCAGCACTTTCACACCTTAGTGTTTGTGGGTGCCCGACTTATGTCAAATGATTAGTTACAGACAAACTTAGACCTAGGTTTGATAAGTGTGCATTCATAGGGTACCCAAAAGAGATCAAAGGATACAATTTCTATCATGCTGATGAACAAAAGATGTTCGTTAGCCTTAGGGCAACCATTTTGGAAAAGAAGTTCCTTGATGAAAAAATTGTTGCCTCTAAGATTGAACTTGATGAAGTTCAATAAGTAGAAAGTCTGACACAGAATATTGAACCTAAGTCAGATTTGATTAAATCAAATCCGAAGCCCAGTGAACCCGCACCATTAAGGCAATCCGATAGAGTACCCTGCCATCCAGATAGATACTATGGATTCTTAATCCAGGATGGTGATCCCATCAAACTTGATGAGAACGATGAGGACCTAATCACTTATATGGATGCGATGCAAAGATTCAACTCTGAAAAGTAGATAGAAGTCATGAGATCAAAAATGGATTTCATGAAGGTCATTAGTTGACCCACCTGAAGGGGTTAAACCCATTGGGTGTAAATGGATATTCAAAAGGAAGTGGGGTGCAGATAGAAAGGTGAAGACCTATAAAGTCTGTCTGGTTGTTAAGGGATATCATCAACGTTATGGTATTGACTATGACAAGACGTTCTCCCCTATGACAATGCTCAAGTCCATTTGGATCATGCTTGCCATTGCTGCCCATCTAGACTATGAGATCTGGTAGATAGATGTGAAGACAGCTTGCCTAAATGGATAGCTGACCAAAGAGATGTATATTAATCAACCTGAAGGATCACATCCATAGATGAGTCCAAGGTGTGCAAGCTTCAGAGATCCATTTGTGGATTGAAGCAGGCATCTCGGAGTTGGAATAGTCATTTTGATAAAGTGATCAAAATGTATGGCTTCATTAAGAACGGAGAAGAACCCTGCATTCACAAATGGGCAAATGGTCTAGCAGTAGTATTTCTTATTTTGTACGTGGATGATATTCTCTTAATCGGAAATGACATCCCCGTACTACAAGGAATAAAAGTCTGGTTGTCATCACAATTCTCCATGAAGGATTTGGGTGAAGCATCCTACATCCTAGGGATGAAGATCTATAGGGATAGATCTAAAAGAATGCTTGAGTTATCCTAGTCTACGTACATAGATACTATGCTAAAAAGGTTCAGCATGGAGAATTCCAAGAAATGCTATCTATCGATAGATAATAGAATTTCTCTCTCTAAGAAGGATTGCCCAACAACTTTTGAAGAGAGAGAGCATATGAGTAGAGTCCCATATGCTTCGATAGTGGAATCTATCATGAATGCCCTGACATGTACGAGAGCAGACGTGGCATACTCACTAGGAGTAGTGAGTAGATACCAATCTGACCCTAGAGAAAATAATTAGAAGGTGGTTAAAACCATCCTTAAGTATTTGAAAAATACTGAGGACCAATGGTTGGTTTATGATGAATCAGATCTGAAACATGTGGGGTTTATAGACTCCAGCTTTCAATCTGACCATGATGACAGTAAAAGTGTGTCGGGGTATATCTTCATTCTAAATGATGGAGCCATCTGCTGAAAATATTCAAGTAGTATATAGTGGCTAACTCTATTTGCGAAGTAGAGTACATTGCAGCATTAGATGTAGCAAAGAAAGCTGTGTGGCTGAGGAAGTTCATCATTGAGCTCGGAGTAGCATCCTCCATTGATGGTCCAGTCCTGCTCTACTGTGATAGCACTGACGCCAAAGCTCAAGCAAAGGAATCGAAGGCACACCAGTGAATAAAGCACATTCTACACCGCTTCCATTTGGTCCATAAGATCATGGATCATGGTGATGTCGACCTTCAGAAGATCGACGGAAAGAAGAACCTAGCCGACCCTTTCACTAAAGCCCTAGCAAATAAGGAGTTCAAGAACCAAAAGTCAAAGATGGGTATTAGATACTGTGCTGAGTGGATTTAGGATAAGTGGAAGTTGTTGAAAATTGTATCCCAAAGCCAATCATCAGCCTGTTGATGGTTGAGATATTGTAATTGATTTATTAATTAATAAAAGATATTTTAGCATCTTTTTTCATCACAAGTTTATATTTTCTAATGAACTCCATTATTGTGATGAAGTCCTTAGGACTATTTAGTTTCGATAAAGAAAGGATTTATCGATTAGTCCTTAAATTTGTTTACGACCAAATGATAGGTTGTTAATTAGGACAACAACATCTATCGAGCATAGATCGTTATATGCTATATAGGTTGGTTGTCCTCTTAACCAAGGTGAGTAAAGAAACTGGTATGGCATACAAATGAGATGTATGGGTACATCGTCATTGAATGTGACCAACTTCAGAGTATTCTACTGTTGAGAATATCTCTGATGGGATATAGGTATAAGTATCCCTTAGACCTGAGATCACCTCAGTGACTAGCAAGCAACTCACTATGCTTTGGTACTGGACTAACTGAATTTTTAATTCAACAATGGAAGGCTTCTGGGCACAGTCAAGTACTTGCAAAGTCAGAGCGTGATCAAGATAGAATTGACCACTCTAAGAGTTGGAGAAGAATGTATCATAGTATTTCAATATAGCAAAATCTTGGCCAGGATAATCCATTAGATGGATTTGGTATTTTGAAATATAGTGCAGACAACTTGATCAGAGTTGATAGTTGAACTCTGATGTATCCTATGAGCATTGTGGTCAAGGGGATGAATTATATGGAAACTATATCCACATGGGTTCTAAGGATGGTGTTCTACACCTTCGACTTATTCGGTCGTCGGGTATCATTGCTAGATGATCACTTTAATTGGTATAGAAATTTATTCCTATGCTACTGACTTAGGTTCAGACCTATGAGGTCACAAACATTAGAGCTTACGATCTGATCGAATGGTTGATCAACGATTAAGAACCGTTCTAGGGTTAAACAATCAATACGATTGGTATTTAACCTAGTGCAAGTGTTGTAGGAGGATCGATTAGCAATTAGATTGATAATTAGCTTAATTTGATTAAGCCAATAGACTGAGATTAAGTCTAATTAAATATGATTTAATTAGATTTAGCTTGGGCTTGATTGGATCAAGTCCAATTGGTTTATTAGATAAGCCAAGTGCAATGGAGTACTAGTCCTAGTCTATCTAGGACTCAGATTAACCAAATTTTCTAATTTAATTAGAAAATAAATTAAAATAAAATCTAATTTAATTTGATTTAATTAAATTTTTAAATGGGTTAGGGCCTTATTTAATTAGGTTGGTTTAATCTTGATTTTATTTGGTTAAAAGATCTTGTTTGACCAAGTCAAAACAAGAGTCCTAGTGTGACTAGGACTCCCTATCTCCTTACGCCATCTTGGTCCCAACGCCCTTCATACCTATTTTTTAAATATTTTTCATAAAAAATCTCTTTCTTCCTAATTTCCACACCTCCTCTCTCCCTCCAAGTCATATTTGGATGTTAGGTGGAAGACCAAGTCAAAGGAGGAATTGGTTTTCCTTAGGATTCTATGAGATAGAATCCTTATTGACCAAAACATCTTTCCTTGAGTGCCGCCCCCTCTTTTAATTAATTTTTCTCTTATTCTATGAAAATAATCTCCTTTTATATGTGCCCTTCCTTGTTGGTCCATGCCAAAAATTGGAGAGGAGGTGCCCAAGAGTTGGGTGCCCCAACAACTTCTCATGTTTGGATATTCCTAGTCTAGAAATTTGACCTAGCTTGGACTCTTCTTTTTTTCTATTTATTGGATAAATTTTATTCTAATTTTTTATATAATATAGAACTTTGGGAGAGGTTTGGGGTGTGCAAAAATTAGAGGAAGAGGGTCCTTGGGCATGTCGGTTCCATAGGCACCAAGCTAGGTGTCTAGGTGAGAGGAAAGAGAAGAAGAAGAGGGTCTTCTTCTAGGGCTATTTTTTTTTTTTCAATCTTTTCTCCTTTTTTTTGAGCTTTTTTTGAGAGAGTCTCATATCAGCAAACTCTCATCTTTCTTCTCATACTTTGAAGAGTCCAAACTTTGAAGAAGGGAGCATCGGATCGACCATCGAAGAAGGATCAGCACAGTACTAGCATGCTGTGCTGATTTCCTGCATCAAACTTCAGATCAAAGATCGTAGGCTCATGTGGATGACTCCTAGAGGCCAGATGCATGTGCGGCTCATGACTTCATCCTCAAGCCTGGATCAGCAAGTTAGAATATGTAAATTTGCTCAGGTAATAGATCTGATCTATAAAGTTCATACTTGCATTTGATGTAGTATAGATCTAGGTTGATTTGATCAATCTTTTTCTTTCTTATTTAATTTTAATTTTTGATTTAATATCATACCATAATCATATAATAGATCTGACATCTAGATGTTTACATGATTATTTAAATAAATTTTAGATTTATTTAAGTCTTTCACTGCAAGATCTTGAAAAAGTTTCAAGATCTACCTATGAAACCCTAGATCAGGTTCCTTCATATTCGCTATGTTGAAGGTGTATGTCATGATCCTTTCAGGCGGTTGGAAGAAATTTGGTCGGAAGAGAAGTCCGGCATGGGTTCAACCTACAAAGAGGCCCGAAAGATGTCTAACCGAAAGGAGTCTGGCTGTGAGGGGTCCGCCTGGATCAAGTATTCACTGATGGCCGCAATAAGCAAGCATGATAGAAACACTGGCATCTCTACCATTCCTTTGAGGTTCGGCCTTTCCTTGGATTGCTCACCAGTGAATAATGATAAAGTGCTGAAGTTCATCTATAAATAGTTCGAAAGAAGTTCGATTGCTGGAGAAGTTCCACTAAAGGAGAAATCCAGGAGGAGTTCGACTAAGATTTTGCCAAAAGGGGGATCCAAGAAAGTTTGTTCGAGTGGGGCCACATAGGTTACCGGAAGGAGATTGGCCGAATGAGAAGTTCGTCTAGAGAAGGAATCCACAACGCCCCGTTGAATCCAAAATTGGTCTTTCCAACCAATCAGATTATCTGACTGTAGTGTTGAAGGTTGGCCATCTCAAAATGATTCAAAGTTTGAATACTCCTGCAGATTGAGGTTCAGTTGTTATAGTTGCAATCGGATGGAATTGATCAAGAGTCAGAGTCTTAGCCAAACTTTGGCAGGCATGGATTTATGCCCAACATTAGTCCCCCTACTTTCGAGTTTGGAGTTCGAAGGATGAGAGTAAAATGGAGACAGTTAAAGTTTGAAGAATTTTTCAATCCTATTGGGTTTTCTGCATCTGGGTTGGATGGAAAGTTTTGGCTTTTATCGGGCTAGCGTCAAAGTTTCATAAATGCATGGTGATCCAAAAGACATTTTTCGAATTCCTCGTTAGAAATCTGCTCGAAGTATGGTGCTATTAAGGATCTGCCCATTGGATGCTTTCTGCCATGATGAGTGCGATACGCGTCGATTAGAGATCAGCTAGAGAAAATATGCAATCATAACCATCTAGGAATTCCAGGGGTTACTTAAACCTGTCCTCCTCCTCTGAGCCTTTACTTCTTCTGAAATCCTTATCTCCTTCCTCCAATTCCCTTCTCTGGAGATCAGAGATTGAAGTTTTTTTTCTTTTTTTTTGAAGTAATGAAAGCAAATCTCTTTTTCTCTTTGCACTCTGAGCCGCATGTGATTCAGAACGCCTCCAACAACAAGGGTCATGACCCCCATTCTCTAACTGATATTGATCCCTTACCTCAGGGAGTTTCGTTCAAGCCTTTGATAAAGAGTTTGAAGAAGAAAGTCCACCATTTAAGAAAAAAGTTGAAGAAGGTTGAGGCCGACCATCAAGCCTCTCGAAAGAATGCTTTGGAGGCGACTAAAGAAGTCACTCGCCTTCGAAGCTTGCATATGAAGGATTCTGCGAGCCTCAGCATCGAGAAAGGGAATTTTGAGAAGGAGCTTGCCGAACTCTAGAAGAATGCGAGCGACAAGTCTTGGGCACTGATAGTGAAGATCGACTCTCTTGAAGTTGATCTTAAGAAGGCAAAAGAAAAGATCCATCTCTTGGAAGGGAGTTTGTTGTGGTCCATTGACAAAGCCCAGTATGATTGGGATTGGTCGAAAAAGTTTCTCCTGCTTCAGAAGCAACTGCCAAATGCTAAGGACCGGCATAATAGTTACCGGGCGAACTAGGCTGGGAAGATGTCCAGGCTTGAAGACAAGCTGAAGGCTGCCAAGGATGAGGTGACCTATTTCTAGAGCAGGTTTTATAGCATTCAATAGTTTAGATCAAGTGGCGAATCTGAGGAGCTCGCCTCTCTGAGGAGGACCGTCGGTGAGCTCTCAAAGCTTGTTGGGGTGGGGATAGTTGAAGTTCAATAGTTGAAGCTCCAGTTGACCTGCGAGCATCAGGCCATCAAGGATGCTGAAGCTGAATCCGAAGTCTTGGGTGAGCAGCGGCAAGAATTCGAGGCCAAATTTGTGTACACCAACAGAATGTACATCGAAGGCCTATATAAGAAGGAGCTCGAGGAAGAGATCTTTAGACTGAAGGAATCTTTGGTGATGGCCAGAGTCGATAGCCCAAAGTCTGAAGAGTTCGGGCCACCTTAGGACTTCACCTCCTTTCTTTTTTCTTTATGCAATTGGTTTCATCGATCTTCATCCCGTCTATGATGCATTTGTTCTTTCACATAGTTGATCTTTGCTGACCTTCATTTTGCTTGTAGTGTGCCCACTTTCTGTGTAATAGATCCTATTGACTTTTATTTGCAATGAACATAACTCTAAAATGAAATGGTACTTTTTTTTTTCTACTGTCATCTCTTGTAGATGCGATTCCAGATGCCTCATTTTTCTTTACTTCATTTCTAATGAGATGCTTGTCATGGATATCGGGCTAGAGGTCTGTTCCATAGATCAGGATGGGGTTTTACCTTTGGCATTTGGCATGGCCATAGGGGAATGTGCACGACAGTCGTTAGTAGGGCCTTGGCCTTTTTCTTATTTTAGATTAGCGAGGCCTCGACCTTCCACCCTTTGCACAATCATAGAGATTTGTCGGATCCGTCGGTGGGATCTCTCCACTCATCTCATCTTGATTTAACGAGATCTTCGACTTTGCTCACATTAGGATGAGGTTCTCCTCCTATTCCTAACAGAATATAGGGGCACATTAAGACTGTTGGCAGGGCCTCTCCCCTCATCTCATCTTAGTTCAGTGAGGCCTTCGACTTTGCTCATGTTAGGATGAGATTCTCCTCCTATTCCTAACGGACTGTAGGGACACATTAAGGCCATTGGCAGGGCCTCTCTCCTCATCTCATCTTAGTTCAATGAGGTATTCGACTTTGCTCATGTTAGGATGAGGTTCTCCTCCTTTTCCTAATGGACTATAGGGGCACATTAGGGCCGTTGGCAGGGCCTCTCCCCCCATCTCATCCTAGTTCAATGAGGTCTTCGACTTTGCTCATTTTAGGATGAGGTTCTCCTTCTATTCCTAATGAGTTGTAGGGCCACATTAGGGCCGTTGGTAGGATCTCTACCCTCATCATGTCTTAATTTAACGAGGTCTTTGACTTTGCTCACGTTAGGATGAGTTTCTCCTCCTATTCCTAGTGGACCACTTTAGGTTATTTTAGAGAGTTATTTATCATCACGCAATTTTTGTGCCAAGAAGTAATGATGTTAAAATAGAAAAGTTTTATGAAAGAAAAGTTACTGATAGTACATTCTTAGATTTTCTGAATTCCAAAACCACGAAAGTGTTCCTCCTCCGAGCTCCTTTAAGCGATAAGTTTTGGACCGGATGACCTCCTCTACTTTGTATGGACCTTTCCAATTTAGGACAAGATTTCCTTGATTCTGAGGTTACAAAATGGACGCTCACTGGAGCACCAAGTCCCCCATCCTAAATGCTTTGCTTTTTACTCTAGAGTTATAGTATCTGGCTACTCTTCGTCTATAAGCTACCATACGAACTTGGGCTTCTTCTCTTTTTTCCTCTAGTAGATTGAGGTTGACTCTGAGGTCTTATGAGTTACGCTGCTCATTGAAGGCCACTACTCATGCTGACGAAAGTTTAAGCTCGATTGGGATGACTGCCTCTGTTTCAAAGATCAAGGCAAATGGTGTTTCCGCAGTCAGCAGCCTTTGAGTAGTTTGGTACGCCCAAAGGATATGGTAGAGTTCATCTGCCCAAGTTTCCCTTGCTCTTTCAAGCTACTGGTCACCTCTACTTCAGCATTTGCCTGCGGATGGGCCACTGATGTAAAGTGATGGGGGATGTTTAGATCTTCGCAAAACTAAGTAAACCTCGTCCCAACAAATTATTATCCATTATCTGTTATGAGAGTTTGGAATAGACAGAACCGACAGACGATTGACTTCTAGATGAAGTCTTGTACCTTGATCTCAGTAATTTTTGCTAATGGTTCGACCTTGATCCATTTGGTAAAGTAGTTGATCGCAATCAGGAGGAACTTTCATTGTCCGGATGCCATTGGAAAGGGGCCAAGTATATCCATTCCCCACTGTGTGAATGGCCAAGGTGCACTTAGTGGAGTAAGCTTGGAGGTCGGCTATCTTTGTATGTTTGCATTTTCTGACAGCGGTCACATTTCTTGACATACTCTATAAAGTCGTAGTACAAGGTCGGCCAATAGTACCCCTGCCAAAGTAGTCTTTATGACAGGGATCTAGCTCTTACATGACTTTTGCAAATTTTCTCATGCACTTTTCATAATGCGAAGTCGGCCTATGAAGGTCGGAGACATCTCAAGAGCGGTAAAGAATACAACCTTTTATATAGCTTGCCTTCATATAGAACATACCCGAAAGCTTGATTCCTAAGTTTCCAAACTTCTTTCGGATCATGAGGAAGAGCTCCATCCTTAAGGTAGGCAACTAGCAGGTCGATCTAGCTCGGCTTGTGCTCAACTTGCATAACAAGTTGTGACTCCTCTGAGCTTGGACATTTTAGAATTTCAAAAAATACTTCTTTAAGCAGTTCGGCTAGGGCTAAAGTGGCCAATTTAGAGAGAAGGTTGGCTCTTGTATTTTCTATCCTCAAAATCCGTTGAATGCTAAAACTGTTGAAGGCCGAAGTCAAGTTCTTTACTTTCTCAAGATATTTCATCATGCTTTCCTTCGGGCTTCATAGCTGTCACTAACCTGTCTGACCACCAACTGAGAATCACTGAAAACTTGGAGCCGGTCTGCCTCTAACTCATTTGCTATTTTTAATCCAGCGATCAAAGCTTCATATTCGGCCCCATTATTAGTTGCAAGAAATTCAAAGCGTAGCGCATATTCGACGATGACTTCCTCAGGGTTAACCAAGACCAACCCTGCACCAATTTCAGGAACATTGGATGAACCATCCACGTATAGGGCCCAAAAAATTTTGGACTGGTCGGCACTCTCTTTGGAGGCTCGATTGCAACCACGGAATGCCAGTTTCATTCTATTCAAGCTTGGCTTCATCTAGAATGGTGCATTCTACTATAAAATCTGCTAATATCTGAGCTTTGATCGACGGTCGAGGTCAGTAGTTGATGTTAAATTCTGTAAGGTTGATTGCTTATTTTGTGATTCATCCAGAGGCATCCATTCAGTGAAGGACTGCTTTAATTGGTTAATCCATGAGGACAGTTATGGTGTGCCCCTAAAAGTAAGGTTGGAGTCTCCTGGCAGCAATTAGAAGAGAGTAAGTCAATTTTTCTAATTTAGAGTACCTAGTCTCTACATCCCTCAGGACCAGGCTTATGTAGTAGATCGATCGCTGCACTTTTGTTTCCTCCTTGACCAGGGCTATCGGGAGGACTACTAGGTACAAGAATAATTCTTCTCTGGGCTCAGGCTTTGCCAATAGTGGAGGTGAGTCGAGATAATTTTTAAGCTCCTCGAATGCCTGTTGGTATTCCGTCATCCAGCAAAAGCTTTTTGGCTGCTTAAGAACTTGAAAGAAGGGCATGCATCGCTCGGCTGATCTCGAGACAAAGTGGTTTAGGGATGCCACTTTTTCAGTCAGGCATTGAACTTCTTTAACTATTTTTGGAGTGGTCATCTCTTGAATAGTGTAGATTTTCTTTGGATTTGCCTCAATCCCACTCCTCGATACCATAAATCTCAAAAATTTCTCCAAGATCATACCGAAGGTGCACTTGGTCGGGTTCAGCTTCATCTTATACTTCTTAAGTGCATTGAAGGTCTCTTCGAGGTCAGTGATGTGATTTGTTGAAGCTTGACTCTTGATGAGCATGTCATCCACATACACCTCCATGTTTCGATCGATCTGCTCCTTGAAGATTTTGTTGACCAGGCGCTAGTACGTTGTCCCTGCATTCTTGAATCCGAAAGGCATAATCTTGTAATAGTAAAGACCATGGTCAGTAACAAAAGAGATTTTTTCCTCATCCTCTAGCACCATCTGAATTTGGTTGTAGCCAGAAAAGGCATCCATGAAGGTGAGGAGCTCGTGGCCCAAGGTTGCATCCACCAGTTGATCGATCTTAGGTAGGGGATAGCTATCTTTTGGGTAGGCATTATTCAGCTTTTTGAAGTCTATACACATCCTCCACTTATCATTTGCCTTTTTGACGAGCACCATGTTTGAGACCCAGTTTGGATAGTTAACTTTTCAGATGAATCCGATCTTGAGGAGCTTGTCGACTTCTTCTGCAATTGCTTTCTGGCTCTCCAAAGCGTGGCTGCGCATCTTCTCTTTTACTGGCTGATACTTGGGTTCAGCAGCCAGTCGATGTTCCATAACCTCGGCATCAATCCTTGGCATATTTATTAGGATTCGGGCATAGATGTCCGTGTTTCTCTGAAGGAAGAAGATAAGTTGCTCTCGAACCTCATCCCCTAAGTTAGAGCTGAATTGTACAGTGTGCTTAGCATCTCCGTCATTCAATGGGTTGGAAATGAGGTCTTCCATAGGCTCGTCTTGCTCCTTCGTAAGGTCGTCACGGACATCCAGTCCATCAACAGGGCAAAGGTCGGGCTGGGAGTTTTTCGTAGGGCCATGGAGTAACAGTGCCTTGCCAATGCCTGGTCTCCTCTGATCTCTCCAATTCCGTAGCTCATTAGAAACTTCATCTTTAAGTAATAAGTTGATACCATAGCTCAAAGTGCATTCAAATCAGGTCGGCCAAGAATAGCATCATAGGCAGATGGGGCTTTTACAACTAGAAAATTGACCTATGCTCTGTGTTAGATATGTGTGCCCTAGAAGCCAGAATTGGCTGACACTTGTTGTACACTTCTAAGGATAAAATTATAATTTTATCTATAAATAATAAAATGGATTATTTTCTCTTACAATGTATGTTTAGTGTCTGTGATACATCCCTTGAGTTAATGGTAATGATAATTCTTATTTTCAAGAGTTGAAAATTTAAGACATGAATTTTCATTATTAACTCATAAAATGCTCCCGACCGAAGGATCATCATGAGGATGGTGATTGATCCAGAAGGTTGGTGTATAATCACTTCTTTATAGTAGATGAGTCTTGAGTCTACGATGTAGAGACACTGGAGTGAGAGTATAGGTACTCGTTAAAGAACGAGGGCACTGAGCGTGACCACCTCGAGCAGTCATAAGGAAGTCTACCTTCTCGTTGATGACTGGCTCGAAGCTGTAGTGGTGTGTCTGGTTTTTTGAACTGAGGTGCATTGGTAGTTCACCTTGAGGGTGTTATAGTTTGACTACACCATGACTCGGTCTCCTAGCCATTCAGAACCCTGAGGTGTATTTTGGCTATAGCATGTTCATTGTAGAAATTGGATTGCACTAAGAGGAAATCTATCAACCTCAGTAGATGAGGAGCAGCCCTATGATGATCATGAGAATCAAGTCCATAAGCCCATGGCCATGGCAGAGTGAATAATAGAAAGAGTTTCTATTAAGATTTTCATATCAGACTTGAATCAAATGATTAAATCATATGACAGAAATTAGGGTTTGACGTTTGACGAGTTCACCTTAACCCTAATATGATCGGGGCTAAAGATAGAAGAACTTAATAACACATGTAACTGCACCAAGAGGTTCATTTTCAATTTTAATGGATTGCTACCATATACTGCTAGGTGTCACTGGTGGATTTTGGAAGCAATTAGAATGATTTGGATGATCGATCATTCTAGTTGTCTGAATCAGAAAAGTTTTGATCCATTGAAAGGTGTTTCGGTGATGTCGATGATAGAGATCATGACATATCCCATTACCATACAGAACCGAACCTAACTGGATCGGACAAACAAGGGTTTAGATCTGGATAAATTAGACTAATCCAGTTCAATTGATTTGAATTAGATTCAATTAGGTTCAAGGAAATTGTGCTAGCACATAATTGAGCCTAATATTCTCCTTCTACAATCATTAAAAGTTGTCTCGACTGAGCCAAATGTGTTTGTACTCACTCAGGTACCTTTACTTGGTCTGACTGAGGCTTGATAGATTAGAAAATGATTATCTTAATTTATGAGATAAATTTGAGACAACACCTATCATTTTTTGTTATCTGCTAATTCTTGTCTTTTGACTTTGGTCAAACATTGGCCTTTGACACTTAGACATCTGCCCATGTGTCATGCACCCATAAGAGAGTAGATAGGGGCTTGTCCCCTTGCTAGAAAGAGGAAAGGAGGGTGTGCACACCTAGGGAGGCATGCATCCAAGGATAGGGATGCCTGGAGTCCCATCTGTATGAGACTCCAGGTTGCTTCTTGGAATCAAACTAGGTGGTGCCAAAGGACTCTGCTTTGACCAGTCTTGGAGCCACCTAAAGATGTTGGAGAGGGGCACTCATCTGATTGGATCAAATGATGTCATCCCATCAATCAAATTTAGATCTGCTTGCATGAAGAGACGTGATTGGCCGAGATGATGTGGCACTGCATGGTGCAGCAGGATCTATATAAATTCTATCTGTGCCTAGCTTTGAGAGACTTGTCCCTTTGCCCATGCCACATTGCTCTCTCTCTCTCTCCTCCATGCCTTCCTAAAATCCTTTCTCTCCTCTCCATGCCCAAGTGACTTTAGGCTCATGTTTGATGCGATCCAGGCAAGAGAAAGGCAACAAGAAAGGAAGAAGGCAGCACTACTGCAAGAGACGACATCGAATCTTCAAAAATTATTTTGAAGACCTTCAAGATCCGATCCAGATCTGATCTTTGGAGGATAGATTGAGAAGGAGAAGATATCAAAATCCTACCCGAGTGGACACCGGTAGAGGCCAGGAGATTGCATGGCTGCTTTCAGAACCTCAGGCAATCAGCAGGATCATCATAGGGTAATTAGATTACCCAAGAACAGGGTATAAATTAAATCTAATTTAATTTATTTTAATTTAATTTAATTTTATTAGATATATTAAATCAGATCTAAAAAGTATCAAATTTGATTTGGATCTAAGAGAAAATTTTTTAAAATATTTCTCTTGATCAAATCAGATCTAAACGAACCTGATCCGAAAAATAGGTTTGTTCCCTTCAACTGGTATTAGAACCAAGTTCCCATAAATTATTTAGATCTAATTTTAATTTAATTTTGATCTAATAATTAGATAATTTTGGATATCACATGAGATATGATTAGATTTGAAATCATAAAAATTAAAATTAAATAATTTAGATCTAAGTTCTACAAGATGCATGACTAGTTATAGAATAGAATTATTCTATGTATAGTCTTGCATGATCAAAATTTAATTTAATTAAGTTATAATTTTAGATTAATTTATTTACTATTTTTTAATATTATAAATATTATAATAATATCTAAAAAATAAAAAATAAAATTATTTAATTTTTGGTTCATATGAGATATGATGAATGCATGTTTAGACTGGTTGTAGAATAGTTCTACATAATTATCTAGAATAGAATTTATTTTGATGTGATCAATTTAAATTTAATTTTTTAGATAATTATGAGATAATTTAGATCTAAAAATATGTCTGATATGATACATGAGATGTTTGCAAAATATATTTAGTTAGATCAGTTTTTATATATGAGATATATGATATAGATCTAACTAGTTTTGTAATTTTTATATTTCTGATTAAGGAATTTCCCTTGGCCGTCCAGTTATAAGAATAAAGTAGAATTTAAATGCCATCTCCTTCCATTCGATGGGGTGTTCTTATGATATATAGGGGTGTTGTACGTTCATCATTAATCAAAAATCAAGAACTTATTTTCTATAAAATCCTAGATCCCCAAATCCTAGGATTTTATTTACATGTTTGTGAATCCTAAACTTAATTAAGAATTAAGATTATGAAATATATATTAGATCTAAAATTAAGAATTTTATATCTAAGACATATTCATAAAATTGGGTTCGGACTTGGGTAGCTCAATTAGGTCTAAGCGGTTGATCAAACCGAATCAAGAGTTGGTTAGATGGGATCAAGAGTGCTTAAATTGACCAGCCTAATAGGATTATGTCTGGGTCAAGATCGAATCACATGAGTGATCGATCAAGCTAAGACCTAATTAGGCTCAGTGGTTAGAGTCTGGATTGTAGGCTAACCCGATTATTCTAGCTCAACAATTTGGTGTCTAAGGTAAATTTGGCAGATATGATCGACTGGTTTTTAATAGGGAGCTACATGACTCGAATGCATTCTTGTCGAGTTGATGGCATATCCCTTCCATCGGTCTCACTTACCTGGCCATATTTGTTGGCTCAGTCCTGATCTAAGGTGGCCAATAATTCGAGCTAACCCATGCCACTAGGTTAGTGATAATTGTTATGACTATGTCAAGTCTAGTTTAATGATACCTAAATCAAATCTTCCTAAGAAAAGATTAAGTCTAAGATTTTTCACCATTATAGATATGCAGGCCCTTCTCGAGATTGATTGTTCTCGACTAGTTACAGTGGTTCAGTTGCACCGAGAAGACACAACCATATCTATTAGGCATTGGATGCTATGAGCTGGAGGATGGATTGGGCTCAATATTTCGAATATGGTGAGAGACTCAATTAGGAATCCAATTTATGCAAATGGTGGGTCTGACTTGACTAAGGAGTGGATCAATATTTCAGGCATGGTGAGATTCATGAATTAGAGATCAAGTTTGGATGCACCATGATTAGAGAATTATTGAACAAGAGTTGTTCACTCATTAGCTAATCCATCATCAATAACTGTTAGATGAAGTGATGAGTCAGTTGGTGGGATCGCACCACCCATAAGAAATCATTAATCATAGAGATTTTCACATCTCTATAGAGGGAGTGCAGGGATCCGAGAAAATAGTAAGAGCTAATTTATTTAAAAATAAAACTTTTAAATAAATTGGTCAAGTCTTAATTATAATATATAACTAAAAACTTTGACTCTCTATAAGAAAATGTCTGCGTCCAATCCACTAGCACGTATCCTGGACACCTATAGACTGATCAGATCCAATTATAAGGATTGGCTTCGAAACTTCAAAATTATTTTGGGTTTCGAGAAGTTAACTCATGTATTGCACTAGGACCCTCCCACCTTACCAACTCGTCCATCCGCTGAATAGAAAGCATCTCTTGATAAGTGGATGGACGAAGATAACAAGGTCAGATATTACATGTTGGGCTCGATGTCTGATGAACTTCAGCACCAATATGAAGATATTAAGATTATCTGCCAAATGTTGACTCACCTATAAGAGATGTTTGGTGAACAGAGTCGTGCAGCCAGGTATCAAATCACTAAATGACTATTTAAGGCTAAAATGCATGATGGACAGTCAGTCCAAGATCATTGTTTGATGATAATCAAGGACTTGGAAGAGCTTGAGAAGCTTGGAGTGATGTTGGACTTGGATCTATAAAATGATATAATTTTGCAATTTTTGACTGATTGATATGGGCAGTTCATCATGAACTACCATATGCATAAACTTCAAAATTCTTTGGCCGAGCTTATGAACATGCTGGTTACTGCCGAGCTTTCTATGAAAGGTTCTAAAGGCTCAGTGCTTGCTATGGAACGGATTTCTTCCTAGAGAAAGTCTTTTGGAAAGAAGAAGAAGTCTTTGAAAAGGCAAAAAGGTGGAAGGAGGAAAGAAGAAAAAGGTAGAGCTGAAGAAGAAGACCACTGATAAAGAAAAGTATTTCCATTGCAACACCGACGGCTATTGAAAGCGGAACTGCCCTACTTACCTGGCCACCTTGAAGAATAAGAAGGAGGCAGGTCCTTCTGGATGTATGCTTGTTATTGAGTCTAACCTTATGATTTCTTCTGCATCCAGTTGGGTGCTTGACTCTGGTTCTAGTGCTCATTTGTGCACTTTCATACAAGATCTTGAGGATAGCAAGAGGCTGAGGGATGGTGAGATGATCCTATGCATCGAAAATAGAGCAAGAGTTGCTGCTGTGGCTATGGGAACATACCCTCTTCGACTACCATCTGGTTTAGACTAAGTATTAAAAGATTGTTATTATGTGCCTACAGCAAGCAGAAATTTGATTTCTATTTTCTGCCTAGCACTAGAAGGCTATGTAATTAGTTTTCTTAAGGACAATTGTAACATTCTTTATGAAAGAAATAAAATTGTAAGTAATTTACCTATTAATGGTCTTTACCAGTTACATATGGATGTATCTATTTTTAATATCAAGCAAAATGTAAATACCATGAAATGACCTAGGGATAATCCAAATGATAGATATCTATGGCACCTAAGACTAGGTCATATAGCAGAAGATAGGATTAACAAATTGGAGAAAATTGGACTATTGATTTCGTTGACTTTCGAGTCATATCCAATTTATGAATCTTGTCTTCATAGCAAAATGACTAAGCTCCTTTGTGTAGGACATGGGCAAAGGGCCATAGATCTTCTTGCCCTAGTACATGCTGATGTGTGTGGCCCATTTGATGTACCGACTAGAGGCAACTTTGTCTACTTCATAACTTTTATCGATGATTTATCTAGGTATGGGTATGTGCATCTTATAAGGCAAAAAATTCAGACATGAAGTAGAAAAGTAAATTGAAAAACCCATTAAGGTCCTTCGATCAAATCGAGGAGGTGAATACCTTAGTTGGAAATTCTTGGACTATCTCAAGAAAAATGACATAGTATCTCAATGGACTCCACCTGGAACACCTCAACTTAATGAGATTTCAGAACGGAGGAATCAAACCCTATTAAATATGGTCCAATCCGTGATGAACTTCACAAACCTTCCTAATTTTTTTTGGGGACATAGTTTGTTAACTGCAATATACTTACTGAATAGGGTTCCTTCTAAAATCATTCCTACCACACCGTATGAGATATGGTATGGTAAAAAACCAAGTCTGAGTCATCTCAGAATTTGGGATTGTCTGGCTCATGTCAAAAGAAAACAAACGGACAAGTTAGACTTTAGGTCTTTTAGAGCTCGATTTATAGGATATCCTAAAGAGTCATTAGGATATTATTTCTACATTCAAGAAGATCACAATGAGATTGTGAGTCGACATGCCATCTTTCTTGAAAAATAGTTTATTCAAGATAGCGGCATTGGAAAGTAGATCAAGCTCGAGGAGAAAGTCTCACAAGAGCAACAAGCCAAGGACCAAATGGAACCAAATCAGGTTGAGCCAATACAATCACTACCTCCACCTTGTAGATCGAAAAGAATTTTCCATCCTCCAAAGAGGTACTTGGTACTATTTTAGAGGAAATAGAAGAAATGTTCCTCGTAGGTAATGGGGTTCATAGTGATGATCTCAAAACCTATAACGAGGCGATATCAGATATCAACTCCGAGAAATGGTCAGAGGTAATGGTCAGAAATTGACTAGATACACTCAAACTAAGTCTGAACCTTGGTAGATCCACTAGAAGGTATAGGACCTATTGGGTGTAAATGGATCTACAAGAGAAAGATTGGTGCAGATGGGAATGTGGAGACATTCAAAGCTAGATTAGTGGCAAAAGGGTATAGTCAATGTGAAGGCATTGACTATCAGGATACCTTTTCATAAGATACTATGCTAAAATCCATCCTTACATTGCTTGCTATTGCAGCCTATTTCGATTATAAAATATGGCAAATGGATGTAAAAATGATGTTCTTAAATGGATACCTTGAGGAAGATATCTATATGGAACAACCACTAGGTTTCACATCCAATGATGTTGATCACAAGGTATGCAAACTGCAAAGGTCCATATATGGACTTAAGCAAGCATCTCAAAGTTGGAATACTTGTTTTAATGATGTGATCAAATTATTTTATTTCATCAAGAATGAGGAGGAACCATGTGTCTTCAAAAAGGTCAGTGGGAGCGCTGTTGTCTTTCTCGTATTGTACGTAGATGATATCCTCCTTATTGAAAATGATATTCCCATATTGACCATAGTTAAAATGTGGTTATCTAAAGAATTCTCCATGAAAGACCTAGGAGAAGCATCCTTTATTCTAGGAATTAAGGTCTATAGAGATAGACCGAATAGGATGCTAGGACTTTCATAAAAGATGTACATAGAGGAAGTGCTAAAGAGGTTTAGTATAGAAAACTCTAAGAGGGGTTTGGTATCCTTCAGACATGGCATTCATCTTTCCAAGAAGATGTGCCCTAGCACCCTTGAGAAAATAGAACGCATGAGCAAGATCCCTTATGCTTCAGCAATAGGGAGACTCATGTATGCCGTGTTATGTACACGATCTGATATAGCCCATGTTGTGAGTGTCACGAGTAGATATCAATCAAATCTAGGTGAAGAACACGGACTTCTGTGAAATGTATCCTTAAGTACTTGAGAAGAACTAAGGATATGTTATTGGTTTTTGGAAATGGAGAACTCCAAGTCCGAGGTATACAGACTTGGATTTTATGTCCGATGTAGATGATCGAAAGTCGACATCTGGGAGTCTATTTGTGTGTAATGGTGGTGCTGTCAATTAGAAGAATTCCAAGCAGACTGTGATAGCAGATTCCACCATGGAAGTAGAATACATCGCTGCATCAGAAGCTGCGAAGGAGGCTGTAGAGATCGAAGTGATGCCATCAGATGTCATTCCTCTATACTGCAACAACAATGGCGCCATAGCCCTTACTAAGGAGCCAAGGTTTCATCAGAAATTCATGCACATCGAGTGGCGGTACCATCTCATCAGCGATTACCTCGAGAAGGGTTATGCCGAGGTCAAGAGAGTCCACTCCGTAGACAATACGGTGGATCCACTCACAAAGCCATTGGGCCAGCAGAAGATTGAAGCCCACCTTGAGAAGATGGGACTTAGATTTGTAGCTAATTGGCTTTAGGTCAAGTGGGAGTTTGTTAGATATGTATGCCCTAGAAACCAGAATTGGCTGATACTTGTTCTACACTTCTAAGGGCAAAATTATAATTTTGACTATAAATAATAAAATATATCATAATGTGTATTTAGTATCTGTGATACATCCCTTGAGTTAATGGTAATGGTAATTCTAATTTTTAAGAGTTGAAAATTTAAGACATGAATTTTTGTTCTTAACTCATAAAATGCTCCCGACCGTAGGATCATCATGAGGATGGTGATTGATCCAGAAG